>NBIV01000062.1:0-318249 GCA_003194525.1 Gracilariopsis chorda
GCAAGACGCGCTGCTGCAGCGTGTGAGGTACAACGATCTGTGGGGTCCGTGTCAGCAACCTGACTAGGTAGCCTCGATCGTTCACCGCAAAGGGTATCTGTGCGCCCCCGTTAAGACGGGCACGAATCTGGGCACAGAAAGGATCCTGCTGTTGTTCACGGATCATTTCCTCAGAGGATATGGGAACAACCTGGTCATCCGGAGGATCCGTAGGGTTTGCAGCTAGAATATCGTCACAGATGTCATCCCCATTCACGTCTGGGTTGTCTTCTTCCGTTCCCTCCGGGGATTGTGCCATGAAACATGGTATTTCCAGATCGTCGACCGGTTCGGTTTCCGCTGATGTTCCTAAGCGCGATAGGGCGTCAGCCTGAGTATTCAGGGATCCCTTCTTGTAGAGGACATCAAATGTAAATTCCGAGAGTCGGAGACGCCAACGCATGAGGCGGCCCGACGGTTCTCGAATTTCGAGTAGCCAACGGAGAGCCGAGTGATCGGTGTGAACCTTGAAATGGTTACCCATAAGGTATGGGCGAAGCGTTGCCAACGCCCAAACAACAGCAAGACACTCCTTCTCGGACACCGAGTAGTTGCGCTCGTGAACGTTCAACGAACGTGACCAATATCCGATCGGATGTCTTTCTCCTTCTTCCGTGACTTGAAACAACGCACAACCCACCTGGTGGGCACTTGAGTCAGTATCCACTTCGAAAGGTAAGTCCGGGTGCGGTAAGGCCAGAACTGGCGGGGACGTTACAGCGTCGACAAGAGACGAGAATGCTGACGACTCAGCCTCGTCAAAGACGTCCAGTTCGGTAGGTTGTCCTTTCCGGAGGAGTGCGTTAAGCGGTGCTGACAAGTCGGCGAAGTTCGGGACGAATCGGCGATATACATTGCAAAGTCCTAGGAAGGATCGAAGCTCCGTTTGATTAGTCGGATGTTTCGCCTCTCGAAGTGACTTCACTCTTGCTTCATCGATTGAAAGCTGTCCGGGGCGGATGATGTGCCCCAGATATTTTACCGAATCGGCGCAGAACTCACACTTTCCCAGCTTCAGGGTGATGCCCGCGTTGCGGAGCACTGTCAAGACTTCCCGGACATGGGACAGGTGATCGTCCAAGTTATTGGAGAACACTATAATGTCGTCCAAGTATACCAGACAGCTGGTCCATTTGAACCTCGCCAAGAGGATATCGATTGCCCGTTGGAATGTAGCTGGGGCATTCGTTAGTCCAAACGGCATTCGCTTAAAGCGATATAGTCCTTGATGGCACACAAACGCGGTCTTATCACGATCTTCTTTCCTAATAGGGACCTGCCAGTATCCCGAATTGGCATCGAGGGTAGTGAACACCGTTGCGCTCCCCAGGGAGTCAATGTACTCGTCCATTCGTGGAATCGGATAGACGTCCTTGACAGTAACCGCATTCAGGCGGCGGTAATCCACACAGAAACGCCATGATCCATCGGCTTTCGGAACAAGGACAACAGGAGAAGCCCAAGGGGATTGTGCTGCTTCGATAACTCCAGCTCGCAGCATCTTCTCCACCTGAGATTTCTCTTCCCCCCTTGCTTTAGGGCCTGCCCGATATGGGTGCTGTGCAATAGGCCGTGTATCCGGCAACAAATCAATCCGATGTTCGGTTACCCCTATCGTCCCCAGGGAACCGTCCCACATGGCGGTAAAGTCCCTGAGCATGTCACGAAACTTCTCACGATGAGATTCATTAATGTGATCCAGGTCCAACTTATCCAAAGCCTGTTCTGGGTCTAACGCAGTATCTGCCGATGCTGAAGTCGTGCTCTTCTGAGCTTCTTCGACAGTCGAATCTGAACTTTCCCGGGCGGGATCCAACGGAAAGAACGGGACCTCCGAATCTGAACTTTCCCGGGCGGGATCCAACGGAACGAACGGGACCTCCTCCCCCTCCTTAGGGTCTTGTATTCCGAGAACGTCGGATATCGGAATCTTTGTAGGAAGGATAGCCAACGGGTGCGGAAGCATGTTGCCCAGGACCTGGTTTTTAACCAACCACTGAGTGGTAGTTCCGAGGTTAGCAACGAGAACCTTAAAGGGTTTGTCCGGCTCGACGGATACGATCCCATTTGCTAATGCGAGACGGCGCTGTTCGTAGAGCGAGGGGAGCGGTTGAACAACCTGCAACCCGTGGTGTTTGGATGTTACTGAGACCCACACCTGAGATTCCTTCGGGATCGAAACTGGTTCCGCGACACGAATCTTTGTAGATGCTCGATCCACATTGGACGCTTCCTGAGCAGCAGGTAAAGGTACCCGTTTACGGGAGGCGTGTCGCAAGGGCTTCCGTACAATCGGGATGGTCGAACCGTTGGCCAATTCCACAGATCTGGAGCGAGGGCGGATAGCTTCCACGAAGCGGTCACAGAAATCACAACCGAGGATGACCGGTGCAGCAAGAGAATCGCATACGATGAAGTCCAACTTCACCACGTAGGTGCCTAGTCTGAGTACCAGAGGAATTGTTCCAAGAGTCTGGAGCGGGTTGTTATTAGCGTCCGCCAGATCCAGACTTGGACCAATGCGAATGCATTTCCGCATGGCGGGTGGAATAATCCCGATATTGATCAGGTTCGGAGCGGCACCTGTATCCAGGACGGATAACTGACGAACCATGAACTGGTTAGAGAGACCGAGGTCACTATAAACTTTATAGTTCCTCTTGGCCATTACCAAAACTTGATCCGGGATGCGGAGGTTACGGGACCGTATCCACGGACGACGCAGAGCCACTAAGTGGTCCGAGCTCACGTCTTCTTGAGCCAGTTTCCTCGTAAGGATTTTGGCAGGGGAGCGAAGCGGTGGCGCCTCAGGCGTCTCCAACTTCGGCTTGGAAGACACCCCTCCCGTGGGGGAGACTCCCAAGATTAGTTTTTCGGGACCGAATCGACCGCTGGGTGCGGCTGAGCCCGTTCCGAAAGGTTAGGGTTGTTACCGTTCGCGGTTTTCGCGGCTTCTCGAGCTTGAGCATTGTGGACCGCAGCCTTTGCGTCTTCATACGAATTACTCGGGACACGAGCCTTATGCTCCGGTGGGAGATTCTCATAATTTCCCACGATCTTCCACATCTCGCGAATGGGGAGGGTACACTGCGACGCAGTATGACCTTCAAGGTAACAAATGTAGCAAATCAGCGGGGCTGAACGTGTTCCGGTGGCGTGGGACATCATTCCGCGGTGCTGGGGGTGTTGTGGTTGGAATGCTAGTTGCTTCGGGTTGGACCATCCCGGGCGGGAGTGTCTTGTGGCGCTCGACGCGTAGGCTAGCGGGGCTGGGGGAACCCGACCGGGGTTTGCGTAAAAGGCCGGATCTACCACGGGGGGTGTAACCGTGGACGGCCGTTCCGAGGTTGCCAACGACTGTTCAAGACTGCCAAGATACTGGATGTTATCCGCAAATCCGGAAGGTGGTCCCGGGTTAGGGAGAGATGCCGAGGAAGCCTCGTTCTCGACGAAGAGAGCCTTCGACGACCGACGCCTCGGGTCTCTCGCTCTGAGGGTGTCACCCTCAGCCTGCGCGTACTGGACCAGTTCCAGATACGTCGCCTTGCGCTTCTCTTCCCTGTGGCGGGACACCAGTGCCCTGATACCAGGATCTAAACCATCCACCAGCATGGAGCAACGCTCAAAAGCGGTAAACACATTTCCACAACGATGAAACGCTTTATTCAAGCGCGTTGAATACGACGTTTCCGTTTCACCAGGCTTCTGTTTCGTATCGCGAACCGCCACGATGGCTTGACTGATTGCAGTTCCCGTCGCGTACGACCTGAGCAGGTAGTGTACAGCCTCGGGCCAGCACGTAACACCTCCTTCTGAGGCCCTGGACGAACCCCTGACCGAGTTGTACTGATCTTCAGCCATTCCTGAAAGAAAGTAGGGCAACGCAACGTATGCCTGCGCCTCACTCATTTCGAGTACGTCTGCTTCCTGCACAAAGCGGGCCAGAAAATCCAACACGAGGATCGGATCTTCACCGGAGAACTTCTGCTTAAGCATCGTCACACTCATACGACGTATGAGATCCTTCACCCGACCGGTGTCTCTCGAGCTTCGAGTGCCCGAAGAGTCTTCCAATCGGTAATAACGATAGGACAACAGCTTCCTGTAAAGGGGATTCGTCGGTTTCAATTCCTTCAAGCCGAAATGACGGCGACCTTTCTCCCGCGCACGGATTGCTCCATGGGAGGTGTAGGTAGCCCTCGAACTAGGTTCTTCTCCGCGACGGCGGCCTCTCCCTTCACACGATGATCTCGAAGACGAGCTACTCGAACTTGTTTCCGAGTCGGAACTTGGCGAAACTTCATAACGATGAACTCTCTTTCCAGGGTGACGGGGAGGTGACTGGAGCGGCGTTGGGTTGAGATGACCTTCACTTCCTCCTGTCTCGGAGCGTTCAGGTCTTCTCTGAGCAACGCTTCCAGCGTGTCCATACGTCCGGTTACCCGCATCATATGGGTTTTAACTTCCTCCACGAACTCCCGATATCCTTCTACGAAGGCCGCCGGAGTACCCAGACACTCCAGAATGGAATTCACATCAGCTCTCAGGAGACGAATATCTCCCGAATAATCCCGAGCCAGGGAGTCACTCCATCGCCGTTCCAACTCGGTAACTTGCTGCGAGAGGGAGGCGTGGGCCACATTGGCAATGTCGATTCTCGACTCTAGGAGATGGTACTTAGGCGACCCGGGTCTCGGGGGGACAGCCGACGGCGTTTCGACCACCGGAGGTGGCGTAGTGGCCACAGCTGTCACGGCTCGAGGCACCGAGGTTGCCGATGGGATTCCTTGGGATTCCAAACCGACGGCATTGGTAAGTAGTTGTTCCGGAACGGACCTTCGTGATCTCGCCGCTGCGGCGTTCCGTTGCGGACCATTCCTGGGGGAACTCGGAGCTGTGGGCAGCATACTGCAGATAGCCGTCCACGGCTTACTTCACCAGTCCCACGGCTTGGGAATCTCAACGAATGAGCAAAAAGGGATAAAAGGGAAAAGGGGAAGCGGACTTCCGACAGGCCGGATTGAAAGCCAAACCCGTTCTAGGTCGGGAGACCACTTGTGGTGCAATCCCGGTGTGGGAAAGGCACCCAAGGCAGCTCGAAGCCTTGCTCTCTTGGAGAGGTAGGCCCAGCTGGGTAGAGCCCTCCGTGTCCCGTATGACGGGTGTAACTCCGTCGGGAGCCTGGATGTACCTCGGAGGTTTAGGGGTTAGAACGGGTCGGAACCACGGCTGGTCCGGAAGTAGCCTGCGAACAGTGGAACAAAAGAGGGAAAGGGACCACCCGACGGGGGCGTGCGGAAAGCGGGAACAGACCCCGGAGGGGGTGCCGATACACACACCCGAACACGCACCGCGCGGCGGCTAGGGGATATGAGGGGAAGGGATGGTCTCACGGTCTCACGACACACGTCGGTAATATCAATACCCAAAACTGGGGCGGAGATAGGGCCTGTACGGGCGGTCACACGACAACAACGAATACCACGAGTGGTCACAACCCACTGGGTACGACGAGCACGGTCTCCTCGGTGGTGCGAGTCGGGTGAAACTATCGGGCAAGCGGTGTACCTCCGCGAGGAGCGAGACACTTCGCATGGCGAATAGAGTCAGAGCCGAACTCTTGTTACTTTTCTTGGTGAGCTCTGCCGCCATGCGGCCGACGCTCAAGTACTAGCTCAGTGCAGTACAGTAGGTAGTGCACTAGCCTAAGTAAAATTAACCCCTAAACTATACTAAAATAAGTAGCCATTTTGGGCCTCCTGGCCGGGGCTGTAGCCACGTGTCCACCACCCTTGCCAGGCAAGTACCACAAAATATGAATGTTCCCATAACCACCCTGGGTAACCAGACCGCTAATTAGCCCGGTAAACGGGGGCTAAAATTCATGCATCCCGCTTCATCGCTCGCACCGAGTACACCTCAGATATGAGTTTCGCCATCGCCCGTACGCGGGAATGCATTGCACTACAATACCGCGTCCGCTGGCACGGATACTCCGCTCGGCATGACACCTGGGAACCGCCCGAACACATACCGCAACATTTCGTTGCACGGTATTGCAGCCGACGGGCCGCACGGAGGCGCCCCACTTTAGGAGGGGGGAATCAAACCCCGAACCCCTGAACCGAACGGAATGACGCCCCAAAACAGGCAGTTCCAAGCTTCCAAGCGGAGACGGTCAATGGGGACACTCAACAATTGCGCCCAAACCGAACGAAAACGGCCTCGCCGAGATCGACACACTGTGAAACGGCGAACGAAAGAACCGCAAACACTAAGCACCACGACCTACGAAGGGCTGCGCGTTCGCGGAAAGTCGTACGTACGTCACGGAAAGCGCCACCCGCATCGAGCTCACCGGTCACGCGTGCACCAAGCATGTGCACGCGTCAACCAGCATTGCTGGTGCCCGAACGGCGGCGAGTGCATGCACTCCTTGCCCGCATACTGCCGGCGCCGCCGCGGTTACTTGCAAGGATAATCAAAAAATTACGCGCGGAAATTGCCTGCCCGCACGGGGTCGAAAACGGCGATTTACCCTTTCGCCGATATCTCCGGAACGGTGGCGTTTCAGACGCTCAAAATGGCCGATTTGGCTTCCCCGCACGGTCAAATAACTTAGAATTTTTTGAGACGCACCACACGCTCGCTACGTGCATTACTATATACCGAATCGGATACCGAACGGCGACGCATTGCACCGCACCCTGAAATCGCACAATTCCCGATTTTTTGGATTCCGATCGGCGCTGACCACCGAGCAGGACGCGGGCGCGCTAACGCTGACGTGGCAAGCAACGTCCGCGTGACACTCCCCTACGCGCGGCGACGATGATCTCACCCGGCTACAAGACCGCATGGCGGGAGTGCTCAAACGCTACCACGGGGAGCGAGACCACACACAACAATAACAAGGTTTACTCAGTACGGACGGGAGGCTATGCTAGCAACCCACTAAAGGCCCCTACGAGCGGAGGACGGCTGCGTCTTTGAGATGCCGCCACGAACGCCAGGCGTACTCCCTCCGCGACCGCCACGAACGCCAGGCGTACTTCCTCCGCGACCGCCACGGCTAGCAGAAGCTGCACCGCGAGTACGGCCACGTGTACTGACGCCCGGAACCGGAAGGCTAGCCGAACCAGGGCTGACCCCCTGTGGGGTGGGAGGCCTCTGACCTGACGGAGTTGCAACCCCAGCCATCGGGGTAGGTGTGCTACAGCCCGCGGCAGCAGCCGTACCGCTACCCGAACTCGGCATCACCGGCAGCTCCGATACGGATTCCACTCCTTGGCCAACCACGGTACTGGCCGGCAGACTGGCCAAGCTTCCGTCCGGTTGTACGAACGGCACCTGCCCACTGCGGAGAACATTTACGAGCCCGGCTGCCATCTGCTGCCTCAACTCGGCGTTTTCCCCGCTCGGCGCAAGACGAGTGGTAATGGCAGGAAGCCACGAAGCAGCCAACTCCTCCCCGTCCGGAGCTGTACCCGGAGGACGCAATGCGGCCCGGATGGCTCCGAACCACAGGGTCCCCCGGTTCCTCGCGGTCAACAAGCTCCGTGCGGCAATATTGAGCCCCTCAGACAGTACGGCCGGACTTGTCACCCCATCCGAAACGGCAGCATCCCCGAAGACCTCCAGGTGCCTTTCCACTACGTCGACGGCAAGATCACCCATGAATAACATGAGGTCGATGAGCCTGAGCGTATCCCCTCTCACCACCCTTTCCGCTTGGCCAAGACGCTCGAGCCAGAGGCGCGAGCTGACTAACGCGCTCGTCACGGAAGTCAGAGCCGGGACTCCAAAGCGTCCACATGCTTCGGTCAGTGCGGTCAGAGCAGCTAGCTCCTCAGCCCGTTCGGCAGGATTCACGTCGTCCGTCTGGGTACCCACTTCCTTGCTACCCGCCCCTGGCAGCCTCCGCTCCGGCTCCGGAGGAGCAACCTCCATGGCCTGAGCAGCGACACCTCCGAGCGGGTCGAGTTCGGCCACGTTGGGGAAATCCCACGGCGGCCGTACGGGGCCCAACTGGAGAGGATGGGTGAGCGGG
The DNA here is from genome assembly GCA_003194525.1 of Gracilariopsis chorda. Taxonomy (NCBI): domain Eukaryota; phylum Rhodophyta; class Florideophyceae; order Gracilariales; family Gracilariaceae; genus Gracilariopsis; species Gracilariopsis chorda. The sequence continues at coordinate 8,090 of NBIV01000062.1, forward strand.
AACGGATCGGTGGGAATCCGCGGCATCTTGGGAAAAGTTTCCGTCCGGGGATCAAACCACAGATAGCCTGGGGTCACGACCCAATCGGTCATCACCGACAGGTATAGCCACCTCCGCGCGGTCTCGGTTGCATAGATGGTGCCACGAAGAACGTTCTCCAGCCCCATCTGCATTACCAATGAGACCAAGCCGTACGGCAACGGGAACAATCTCCCAAGCCCGGGCGGTTCACGAGTGTTCGGTTGCCCCGGGAACCCTTGGAAAAAGTTAACTCGAGGATCCTCCGTACGGGTGAACACCCGAACTCCTTCCGAAGCGGCTTGGAGAAAGGCCATCACAGCGCACACGGCCCATTCCGCAATGGCGATGCGCATGACGCGCTCACTCAGGGCACTGTCGCGGAGCACCTCACCGGAGTAATAGGCCAGGACGGGCGGGGTGATGACCGACAAATCACGGGTAACGTCAAACTCCCCCCAGTTCTGGGGAGCCCGAACGTACAACTTCTCCCGATCGGCTGGGCTCACATCGAAGAACTCGATGTTGTGCCAACAGAACATGTATCCGTCACGGTTGCTACGCAGACGCGCCTCCGTTGCGATATTGTCGCCCCAACGGCGACGATTTAACCAATACATCCGGTCGTACGGTCGGGAAAACATTACGAGCTGCAGCGGGTTACTGTCCGCACTGGGGAAGTCCACATCGGTCGCCATACGTCCGATCAGGTCCCGCATGCGGGCCTGACATTGATACTCCTCCGGGCACCGGAGGAAGGGCATGTCACAGCTGCCGACCGTCGTGTCGCTCTGGAGGCCGGCGATCCCCTGGAGATGTCGCCAGCGCTGTGCCCAGGCCTCGCCCCGAGTACGTTTCGGGTTCCGGCCGGTTAGCTCAAAGAACGAGCGCCGTACGGGAATCGCGGCAAACCGCTTCGCGTCCAGGAAGTCGCGCAAGTCCGGAGCGTTGATCAGCTCCTCCACACCGTACGGCGGCTGCTTGTTCTGGCCACTGGACCCCGAACGGCGAAGGCGGTGATCATACTGCTGCCCCGGCAACGGCGTTGCGAAAGTCCCGGGAGATTCGCGCTTCCGGTCGGCTGGCTCGTACTTCCGGTTGGCGGCAGCGGGAGCGTCTGAGGCGCGACCCTCGGTATGGATACCCCGCTCGGATCAACGGAGTGACCCGGAGGGGCATTCTCTTGGTTGTTTCCGCTCGGAGCGTTTGGCATCGCGGCAATCGCACTCCCGCTCGCGTGATTCGCGTCCGCGGCGGGGTTGGCCGAAACGGTCGAGTCTCCTCCCTGATTCGGAGCGATGACAGACCGGGCTCCAAGCGTGGGGTCCGGCGTGACGAATTGGTGCCGATCGGTGGACATCTCGACGAGTTCGGAGCACCCCTTTTTATACTGTTCCGATCGGGAAACGGGGTGAGCCTCTCGGGAGGTTCACGGCCGCTCGGGTAACGAATGCAACGCGAGAGCACTATCGCGGGAGCGTTGTCAGTGCGTGTCCGGTCGGTTGATTCGATGGATCCCTCTCGTACAGCGGCTGTGGGAGGACGCGGAATTTCGCTCGGCGCGCAAGAGCTCGGCCGTTCGGAGGCAGGCGATCGCTTGCGTGGAACCGTCGCTGGCTGCGTACTTCAGGAGTCCTAAGGACACGACGCGCCGTTGCACCGCGTTGTAACTTCAGCCGAGCGTCCAATGCGCTGACACGTACGATCCCTGCATCCGCACCCAGGGCCGTGACGGTACGGTCGGCGTTCGAACTTGAATACGCCTTCGAAAGCGCTCCGTGGGCGGCAGAAGTCGGAAGTCCGTTCGGGAAAATTCGACATAACCCCCCCCCCCCCCGGCCCGGGCGGGCCAATTTCTAAACCGGTCGGATTAGCGCTCGTACGAGACCGAGCACCGTGCGGGAGCACTTCGCGGACGAAGCGCGCTCTAGGAGGGGGGTCTGTAGTATAGCGGGCCCGCCCGGGAGTGCACTTCAGAGTGTGCTTGAGTGCCTTCAAGCACCGTATCCGAGCGGATTGTTTGGCACGTTATGATTGGCCGAACGGAATCGTTGAGTGGTGCACGGGAGCGGGCAATGCCATTGGTTGTGCACTCATAGCCCACAGGTGTACACGTGCCGGACGGCTGAGGTGCAGGGTTGCTGCGCCAGACGGACAGGTAGCCACGTGGCTGGTGGCATTTGTACGATAGGCTTAGATATTTTAATAATTTTATCCGTACGTAGTAGAAGGGTAGCGATTGCGGTGCAGGTTGAGCTCGAGGTGCAGTACTTAGTGCACCTCGCTCCCCGCTACCCACACTCAGTAAACGGTAAGCACCACCGTCCCGAACTACTTTTGTCTCTAAAGCAGACCTGAGACATTACTCCGTACGGCACTCAACTAGGTTTACAAGCCGTTCGGACTCTTCGCGCGTATCTCGACCGCGCCTGACGTACCTAACCGCCCAGTCTTTCCTACGACCGCCCGGTGCTGGCGCTCGTCCCCACGCATCACCTCCCCCCCGACCAGATCTCGTGACCCATCACGCCCCGCTACGCACGCCGAGCGGATACTGCTTCTAGGACACACTTTCAATTGTGTGAATTAGAGTCACTATCTCACACCCATCTCTGCAATCAAATCTCATCTCCGTTTACGACCTAGCACGGACATATGGCAAATTATCATTCTTTCCAAAGTCAGCCTTCATCCATGACCGTCGAAACAACAACAAATTTATCGCTTCCGCCACTCACACCAATGGCACTTATGTACTGAACACCACAAAAATGCGTTGCAGACCGCAAATAAAGGACAGGTTATCAGCATATGGCACGCGCAAAATACCCCATAATCGTCACCGACCAACGCGCAAACGGGCGCCACGCAAGCCACAACAACCACACCAGGCGACCACCACGACCACCAATACGAAGCAACCAGCGCTCTTCATACCTACCACCCAACCAGCGCTTCCAAAACATCTCCACAGCATTGCCATCGACACGCATTCAGAGGCGAAACCAACCCACGTCAAACTGATGCACGATTGGCACTTGAGACTAGGACACCCCCATCCACGCACGATCCAGAAAATGGCAAAGCAACGGCTGCTACCCAATATCCCTGAGATATTGGCAAAACCTGTGGCCCCCATCACCTGCAGTGGCTGCCATACAGCAAAACTGCGCCCATCTCCGCACACAAAAACAACACACACCACTATCCCTGGTAAACAGGTTTCCTCCAACGTAATCGGACCCATTTCGCCACCGGCGCGAATCAACAACAACAAATATGCGATCACGTTCATGGAAACTGCAACTAGGTACCTTTTTCTAGCCCTCCTTTCCTCCCGAAGGGAGGTTTTCAACGCGATCATGCAGCATCTTGAGACCATTGGCAACCACACAGGCCGCTATCCTCACTTATTTCGATGCGACAACGCCGCTGAATACACATCAAGGCAGACGAAGTACTTCCTCCAACAGCGCGGCATCACCCTCTCGCCTACGATTCCCTACACACCACAAGAAAATGCGCTAGCGGAAAGGATTAACCAAACACTCATGCGGACTGCCAGAGCAGCACTGATACACAGTCAGCTCGACGAAACATATTGGGGCGCTGCGCTGCTTGAGACTGCCTTCAAATACAATATCACATACCACACAGCAATCGACAATCTTCCCCACACTGCTCCGCAGGGGAAACCTCCACGAATAGCAAAAATTATCGCCTTCGGCCAATTGGGATCCATACCATCCCTCCTCCCGAACAAACACAAACTATAGCGGCGAGCAGAACCTGTGCGATATATGCACGGCATTGACGAAAACCACATAGCCGTTATGAACATCCGCACGAGAAAATACCACATAGCCAGGAACTCTGACTTTCACCCCCATCACCCTCACCTAGACCCATGCCGCGACACAAACCGTGTGTCCAAAGCAGTCCAACACAAATCCAATCACAAAACCCAGCGAAACATCCACAGATCACGACGGACCCCCCAAACCCAAATCCCCACAAGCATTACCACCAACACGCCCCCACCCAAAACCACAAACCACGCCAGGCAATACCCGGACGCTGCGGAATAGAAAAAGGCCCATGACGCGGAATTAGACACACTGGATGCCACGAAAGCCATCGATTGGACTGCTCAACCCCTCCCACCACGGCATTACATAGTACCAACAACATGGACATACCGATACAAGCGACACACCCCGACCTCCATCCAGCGCAAAGCACGATGCTCCGTGCGAGGTGACCGAATGAAGCCACACATCCACTACGACCCATAACACACGGCTTCATACATGGCCGACAAAACAACAATACGAGTAATCCTTGCATTGGCTGCAGCACACGATTTACATCTCGAACACTTCGACATAACAAGTGCCTACCTCCACAAAAAATACGATCCATCGAAAGACGTATTTGTATGGCAACCAGCGCGATTCGATGGCAGCTACAAACACTCTCAGCCAGCCGGGAAACTTCTGCTCAACCTCTATGGATCACCACCGGCTGGAAATATTTACTCAACCGCGCAAAAGCAGTTTCTCATCCTACATGGTGCCCAACAGACCAAGTCCGACCCCTCGCTCTACATCATCCGATATCAAGGACATTACGCACTAATGGCCGTATCGACTGATGACTTTTTCGTCGCCGCCTCCCATCCCGTCGCATCCAATGAGGTTCAGCAAATGCTATCACTGAAGTACAAAGTGAAACGAATTGGATTTCCCGCCAACTACCTGAACTGGAGGATCCGTCGCACTGACGACGGCATACACATATCCCAGCCTTCATTCATCAGTAAATTGCAGGCAAAGCTACGACTCCAGACTGCCAACCCAACAGCTACACCCTATCCATCAGGTGTTGCCTACGATGCTCCCGCCAAAACCGAACCTGAATATTCCAAAATCGCCTCACTGTACCGCGAAGCTGTCGGTGACTTGCGATACCTCGCCGATTCCACCCGCCCCGACATCGCGTTTGCCACCTCTGTCTTGCACGAGCGATGCAAAAACCTACAGAAAGACACTGTAACCTACTCAAAGCCGCAGTTAAGTACGTCGGAAGCACACCGCATCACGGCCTACTATTCCCGAAACGACCGACTCATCAACTGATAACATACGCCGATGCCGACTTTGCAACCTGCAAAAAATCACGAAAATCAATAAGTGGACATGTCCACCAACTTGGCGACAGCACTATATACTGGCTTGCACAAAACCAACACATCGTTGCAATGTCCACCTGTGAAGCCGAATATGTATCTGCAGCTCGAGCTGCACAAGCTTTGCTCTGGCTGCAGAACTTGCTGCAAGAGATCCCTCACCCACCCACGCTGCGACCCACTCTCTACGTGGACAATGAGTCCGCGGTGCAAATTGGCAACAACACTGCGCCAACCAAAGAAACGCAAGCACATTGATATCAAACATCACTTCTTAAAAGACCATGTCTTGAACAAACGGTGCAGGCTCATATACATACCGGGTCATCAAATGCGTGCTGATGCACTACCCAAACCATTGCCCAAACCCCTATTCCTGAAGCACATGCACAACATCGGCGTCATTCCTGCCCCTCCCCCTCGCATTCAGGGGAGTGAGAGGCCGAAAACGGCTACGAATGCAAGGGCAAGCGCAGGAAAGCACGCCACCACCCTTAATGCACGATCGCACGAGACGCCAAAGACGCCGAACAGCAATACCACGTAAGATAGACAGCTGTCAGTAGCTAGGCACCACCAAATAAAATATGCACCGGCCGCCGCCGCACGGGAGTTGCGACGATCCCGGGGGCATGGCGAGCTTTCGTCTAAAGAGGAGGTTCGAGTACTCCTTTCACGATAACTAATCAGCAACTCATCAAGATATCGGAGCTCATTGCTACCTTTCGTCTACAACTTTTCCTTCACATGCAAACAAAACCTATTCGATGCACTGTGCATCATAAGCCACGTTCCAAACACATAAAAGGCTAGTTCCACAAGTTCTGTCCTGGCCAGTGCGTTTCTATTATTGTGATTCCCCCAGCCCGTTCACGCCACGACAGTAGCGCGGATACAGAAGGCGGGGAGCGAGCTTGTTCTAAGTGAGGCACAGCACGTACGACTAAGAGCAGCATAGCCCAAATAATATTGCGTCGTGCCAGCTAGTGGGTGGCACGAATAGCCGGCACCAGCCCACGGCTGGGCTATAAACCCCAAGGGTCGCTTTCTGCAACCGTTTGTCTACGCGCGTGCGCTAAGAAAGCGGCGCGCAAAACAGTGACGATACAATACTGGATGGTGCGCATGCGCTTGTGGCCGTTCTAGAAACCATTCTAGTCTATATAAACAATAAAGGCTTCCCTCTCTGGGAACTTCGGGCAGAGCGAACTAGCCAACCTAACTCGCCAACAGCACCGTCCTTCTCTTTTTCCCACGCCCTGTTGCTCCAACTCAAACCAAACGTGCCGTCTGCTGCGGTGCTTTTACCTCACGATCTGTCACAGTAACTACTTAAGCGCAAAACGATTACGGGTTATTTGCATCTCAAATTTTGGCAATTTATTTTTCAGTATAACCGATTCAACCAATTAGGTGAACCAACGTGGCCCTACGGTTCGACAGACCATTGTCGCCAGCATGGAGACTCCTTTTCTAACTGGAGAGGCTACTAAACATTTCGCGGCATTCAAAAAAAAGCTTGATTTGTAAGAGAAACAGGGGACCGAGAAAAATCGTGAGCCAGGGGTTGCAATGACTCCCCTGTCCTACCGTGTTTCAATAAATGACGACCATTTGCAGATCTTTATCACAGCTGAGTGGATCAAAGCTCCGAGAATCGAAGACATCACTGAGCAGCAACTGATCGATTGCATGCAAAACAAAGCCCCAATCATACCAGATGGCAATGATCTTGCTCGCATTGAGAGAGCGGTTTGTAACCTCAAAATAGACGTCAACATTAAGGAAATTGAGGATCGCCTTTGGAGATTGCATTTACATTATTCAAACGGCCGTGAGGCAGCGTATATCATCGATCTCCCGCAAAAGAAACCTCAAATTGCTATAAGGCCCATACTCAAGCGCATAAGACCCACCGCACTATGTCACTGCATGGAAGACCTAATTCTTTGGCGTAGAGGCGGGGATTTTGGGACAAAAAACTTCGTTTCTTTTATGTGTGAATTGGCGAAGCAAGTGAAGTAGCTCGACAAGGAACAGGAACCCCGCTCGCGCAGATCGTACAGCACAGACGCTAACGAATCGGATGGTTCTGATGCCGAGAATGGCGGCGATAGGAAACGGGCAACGAAGAAAGGAAAATCCAAGCAAAGGAAGGGAAACCGCTCAAGGGCAGAAAAAGGTTCCAAAGGAAATGAAGACAGCCTGTCCTCCAAGGATAATATTAGCGGTGCTCAAAAAGCTCGTGGAAACGAAATAAGCCTGCCTGTCAGAACCCGAAATGCGACGGTGATCATTTCGTGGATGATTGTCTGATCTCTACTGAAGCTGAGAAAGCGAAGTAAAAGGTGTGGATGGAGACACGCTGGCCACCAGTTGAGACATTGTTTACAGTCCACTCGTCCCAACTGGAGGCACCAAATAAATGACCTCGCTGATCTCCCTGCCTTCACCAGTATGAGGGAAAGAGGCAGACAGTGAGAAGCCACAAAGCTACACACAGCTACAGGGTAGCATCGCATGCGGTTATCGATAACACCGTCGACGCGAAAAAGGCGTATCGAAAACAATATCGAAAACGTAAGGAACACAGCAACCGCCGGCGCAAAAGCCGACACTGAATAAACCCTGCTTTAGGCTTCTCTCCAACGCAAGGCTTATCTGCACAAAAGAGTGAGAAACGCTAACGTTCTCCACTCTCTATAGCGCTTGCGCCTTCGGCGCGCCTTACGCCCGACCACTTTTTCCCAGCTGCGCCAACTGGTGTGGCGCTGCCGAATCATCTCCCCCCCGGGAGCCCGTGCACACTCCGCCTTCTCTGCGCCGGACTACTCTCCCGCTTGCGCCCCCTGGTGTGGCGCTCCCGAAGAATCTTCTCCCTCGGCAGCCCGTGCACACTCCGCCTTCTCCGCGCCGGACAACCTTCCCCCGCATGCACCCATTGTTGAGTCACTGCCAAAGCCCCCCCCTCCAGCACGTGCAGCCTCTACTAACCCCCAGCTTGTGCACGCTCCGTTTTCGCCGCGCCGGACAAACCCCCCCTTCTCCTTTTCCCACGCTCGCACCTTTCCTGGTTGTCCGTGCCGAGCCCACAAAACCCTCCCGTATCCGGCGTAACGTTAGAGCGTGCGCACTAGAAGCTTCTTGAAAGCCACCGTGTCGTTGAACAACCCTTGCCCGTGGCTTGTGGTCTGGACCGATCACCTGAAGCTTCTAGTGGCGACACATCGCAGGTACTGCACTCTCCGCATAACCGCCTTTACCATTGGACCACGAACACAGACGGTGAACTGGAACTATTATATAAAGTCCTGAATAAGGCCTCCGCCACTATTAACCCTTCAGGGAAGTTAGCACTTGGCAGAGCTAAGGTTCGCAAGCCGAATACCGGTTGGATATCGACTGGGGACTTGAACTAAGCCTGCCGATAGCGCACTTGCCGTATAAGTGGCTCAGCTGGGGTGATTGTAGCTGTTCGTAAGGGGACAGGGTGTCTCGTCGTTCGGCCCGGACTTTAGCGAAGACAAGGACGTTTCAAGGAGCAAGATCACCGCGCAAGTAGCCCTAAGGAATTAGAGGAGGCCAACTGGTGAACACATATCACGTTGTTAGTAACCTCTCCTGGACATTCCGTAGGTTGCACGCACCCTCGTTCTGGATTGCGCAGCACTTGGACGGGCCGCTGAAATCGCATCTCACCGAGAGAGTCTTACTCGGAGCCAGAGGTCTGACCTTTAGGGAACCGGAGATAGTATCTGCTGCCAGTGGACCCGGCGACGCAAAAGTAGTACAAGGATCCCTCAACCAGTGGGGGACCGGTGAAGAATTCTATCTGCCAGTCTCCATTAGTCTCGCGTTGAGTGATACTCCGCGATGGACTCTGAGACTTACCAAGCAAATAAACGTATAACCCGTCTAAAAGGGGGCGCCGATTACTACACTTGGCGCATATACATTAGGGATCTCATGCACTCCCTCCAATCATTATTCGTTCTTTCGGAACCTCGTCCAAATGAAGCATCCGCTGCAGCTCGAAAGAGATGGGACGACGCCGATCGAAAGGCAAGATCGGCCAACGTCCAAAACCTTGACAGACAGCCGATCGTCGCAGTTTCGGAACTACTCGAAAGAGAACACTGCTCTGCTTTGGAGGTATGGAATAAACTCGAGTCTACATATAAGAAGGACAACATGCAATCCAAATTGAACCTCCGCCAAAAGCTAAGCACCTTGACATTCAAGAATGGCGACGACGTACAGAGACATTTACTCAAGTTGGAGACAACCTACTTAGAACTTGCTGGACTGGGTGACCCACTCACAAAAAAGGAGCGAACTGCGACTCTGCTCCGTATCTTGCCAGACTCACTAATGGCAATCACATTATTGGCGGACGCAACCAACATGGAATACGATCAAGTCGATTCGCTTGTGCGATCCGAAATGGACCGACGTGTTCATCGGGCATCGACATATACCACGAAGGCTACAGAAGCCAAGAAAGATAGCATTCACCCTTACCCCGCTGCGAAGAAGACTACAACCCGACGCAAGCAGCATGCAAAAGGGAACAAGAAGGGAGTTGTAGGTTGGAATTGTGGACGCATAGGCCACATCAGGGCCGAATATTGGCGCAAGAATAATAAGAACTCCAATAATAATAAACATAACAATGGCGAAGGACGCAATAACAATCGAGCTTGGGACTCTAACAAATTCACCGACGCCCACAACCAAGGGCGACCAAACGCTAACCGCCACCACGGCGACAGATACAAGAACCACTACCGCGGATTCATAGCATTAGCTAATGCCAGTCTCTACCAGGACAACATAACCCCAACATGGCTGGACTCTGGGGCTAGTCATGTTTTCATCAAGGACAAATCGTTGTTCTGGGAATATCACCAAACACCTCCGCAAACAGTAAACACTTGCGACCACCAGTCAGAGAACGTAGGTTGCGGAAAAATAAAGCTACCCTTAGGAACCGGACTCATGTTACCGGCCAAACATACCCCAACCTTCGACTCTAACTTGGTATCCTTATCTATCCTGGTGAATTACGTCGAGGTGCAATACTCAAACGGATTTGTAATTAAAGACCGCAAAACGGGCCAAGTCATACAACACTCCACCCCGAAGGACGGACTCTATCCCATACCGAGCCCCGGATCACGACCACAGGTACAAGCTGCAACACATGCACCTGGCAACAGAGCCAAGGATTGGCACGAGAAACTCGGACACCCTGGAAGAGAGAAACTCTTGACATCCATTGATTTGTGTAAAGGAGTACCTAAACTCTCTTCAGACGAAGTCAACAACGTCATATGCACTCCATGCATTGACGCCGGCACCCAGCGTGCTCCACTTCGGCAATCAAACTCGGTAGTGCAGACAACTTTGGAGTTAACGCACACCGACCTTACTGGACCCATAACCCCGTCCTCTTTACAAGGGTCGAAGTATATGCAAGTCCTCATTGACGATAACACAAGGGCAAGCTCAATATACTTTCTAAGTAAGAAGGAACAATTCTTTAAATCTGTCCGCTGGTACAAGGCTCGCGCGGAAACCGAACTACCTCCCAACCTAATGTACCGCGTTCGCCTTGACGGGGCGGGTGAGAATAGGTCAGACGATTTCGTCTCATACGCGATGGAAAATGGCATAGTACTAGAGTTCACCCCACCGCATGCACACCAATCGAACGGTGTAGCAGAGAAAGTCCTCCAAGACTTGTGGAAGATGGCTAGAACATTCCTGTTCGCCTCCAAGCTACCGCATGAGCTATGGGAAGAAGCCATTTCACACGCAAACTACTTGAGAAATCGCCTACTAAATCATCGAGCAGGAATGAAGGTTCCTTACACCTTATGTTTCAGACGAAAACCGGACTTCACAAACTTACGGAAGTTTGGGCAAGAAGGCCACGCGTTCATATACAGGCCTGAAACCGGTGCAAATAAGAAGTTCCTACCACGCGCTATTCCTGGACACTTCGTGGGAATGCAAAGCCCGCGGACACTGTATCGGATATACATCCCATCTATGGGAAAGGTAATAAAGTGCCGCGAGGCAGATTTCAAGGTTACCAAGGAGTCCCTCCTTCAATCAAAGACCTTATGGACTTCTCGTCTCTCAGACGATACGAAGCCGAGAAAACTATGGGTGAAGATGATGAAGACCATCTAGACCCTTCTCTTGCTCATTGCCTTATCGCACACTCACGCTCCAAAGACCTCGGGGATGATAGCAGAGTCCCAAGAGCTTTGAAGAAGCCAGAGTGATGCCAGGATGGGCAGAAGCAATCGACAGAGAGTACGATGCGTTGGTGGAAAGAGGAACTTGGAAGCTGAATGATACAGAACCTGGCATGAAACCATTGCCATTCTTATGAAGGTTCTTAGCAAAATTATTAAGCTGCCAGCCTCAGCGTATCCTCCCAAAAGCGCGTTGCGTAGCACGGGGCGACCTGCAACGCCCGTACTTGGATTACGACCCAGACAACTTGTACGCCCCGGTTGCCCGTCTTGAAACCATTCGTCTTTTGTTGGCAAAGGCCGCAGCTCAGAGCCTGATACTAGAGACTATGCAAATTAGCAATGCGTACCTGTACGGTGATCTAGACGAGCCTCTAATCATGGAACAACCCCAAAACGCATCTGGATCCTCATTTGTTCCTGGAAAGGTATGCTTGCTTCTAAATTCAATATACGGCGCAAAACAAGCCGGACAAATATGGGGATCTCTCATGCACAATGAGCTATTGCGCTTGGGATTCAAGCAGTCGAGCACCGATAGCCGACTATATATATACAAGTCCAACAGCGGAACCTTGGCCATCGTAGTGGTCGTTGATGACTTACTGACATCTTGTAACTCCCAGTCTCTTCTGGAAGACTTCAAGACAGAGATGCAGAACCTGTTTAAGGTTAAGGTCCTTGGAGAGGCGAAACATTTCGTTTTATTTGACATAACGAAGGACAAGAACGGAATAAAGGTACAACAAAGCAGTTATATTGACAAGATACTGCTGGAAAATGGTCTTGCCAACTCCAACGTTGTTCGAACGCCATTGCCGTCACAATGTGACATCACAGCTCGTCGAGAGGACGAACGGCGTATTTCATCCGGCGTACATGACCGCGGCCGGAAACTGGTAGGAAGTTTGATGTACTTAGCGGCCTCATCGAGGCCAGACATCATGTTTGCTGCTTCAATGCTGGCAAGCCAGGTCCACGATCCATGCATGAGGCATGTTGGGCATGCAAAAAGAGTACTGAGATACGTGAAGGGTACAAAGGGTCTTTGCTTGTTCTTTCCCGCTAATAACACAGCACCAATGGAGGCATACTGTGACTCAGATTGGGCCGGTCGTCGTGAGATGAGAAAGTCTACGACAGGATTATTAATAAAGGTGAACGAAGCACCTGTAATGTGGACGACCAAGAAGCAAACTCTTGTTGCTCTGTCGTCTGGAGAGGGAGAGTACATTGCACTGTCGTATTGTGGAAAACACTAACGTGGTTGCGTAGAATATTCTGGGAATTACGCAACGAATCAGTCCTGGAGGATGAACCTCAAATGTACCCCATATCCATAGCAACGGACAGTTCGAATGCTTTGTCGATCGTAAAGAGTCCGAAGGTCTCGGAAAGGAACAAGCATATTGCTCTAAAACATCACTACATAAAAGAGCTGCTGGAGACCAGGATAATTGACGTGAAGTCAATAAGGACTGATTTGCAAGCTGCCGACACATTTACTAAGCCTGTTGTCTTTGACAAGCTTAGTAGACTGACGTTACTTTGTGGCTTGACGAAATAGTATTGCTACTTGTAATTATTATCTGAATATGTTGATTTCTAACTAACCTTGCTTCTATACTACCAAGTTTTGTTTTGAAAGTAGATTCTTATATTTCATGATGATAAGTTTTGGATGTAGTAAGAGTATCATACCTTTTCCTAGTCTGCAGATGTTTCCTATAAGGTTTGGCTGTGGTACCGGTTTTTTATGGTGGTTACTATGCTTCATAATCATAGAGTAGATTAGTCGCAATCTGCACCGAATGACTTGCTTGCGAGGGACGGTGTGAATGGAGACACGCCGGCCACCAGTTGGGACGTGGTTTACAGTCCACTCGTCCCGACTGGAGGCACCAAATAAATGACCTCGCTGATCTCCCTGCCTTCACCAGTATGAGGGAAAGAGGCAGACAGTGAGAAGCCACAAAGCTACACACAGCTACAAAAGGCAGATTATCGTTCTAAAAAACCTCGATCCGTACGGTTTGGCAGCAAAAACAGTGATGGGAAGCCTGCCACCGATGAGCAAAAAGGAAGTACACGTCGGCTTGGTGCAGATCAAATTAACTCGCACTCATCGTTATTTAGTGCGGTGTGTTCCGACGCCGCAGTGGAGAGCGTGGTGCTTGCGGATCACGGTTCCGACACTAATCTACTTCCGCCTGGAGTTTTTCAGTAAAGAAAACTTGCACATAAACATAATGCAACGAGGGAATGCATCCAAACCAATATCACACCGCTGCTTTTTGATAGGACAAAGTGCCAAACCAAAGATTGCTAAACCAATCATATCTCATGCTACCCACAATATCTCGAATTATGGCACAGATACGTGGCCCAAAGTAGCGGATTTCGTATTTATACAGCCATTTGATTTTGGCCGGCTTACGAAATGAAATTTGAAGTGAGACGCCAATCACGCAGTCCCCAAGTCGCGGATTCTACAGAACCTAGACTTTAGCCCTACACTCTATAGCATACTGTACAGCGTCCACCCTCCCATCCATGCTGCACCTACTGCGTTCTTTTTGTCCCTTCTTTATGACATCCTTTTGCTTCCGTTATGCCTCCGTCGCACTTAGGCTGCTAGCAGATACTGCTGTAGAGCGTGAGAAAGATGTTAATCAGAGACGAGGCAGATTCTCTTTCTTCATTTTTTGACGCCTTTTACGATGAGGGCAAAGTCGAAGGAATCAAAAACATGATAAACTTTGATCCCGTCCATTTCGACATCTGGTGAAATCATCTTACCGAGTTCATCACTCAAGGTTACAATGTCGGTCGTGGTCAGAAGTCAAAGGTTTCCGGAAAAGATGCTCTTTTTATAACCCTAACCGTTTTGAAACAGGGAGGTTAATGTGATGTTCTCGCGCGGGTATTCAAGATAAAGGGTCCGACGTGCGAGAGTCTGGTAACCAAGTTTGTTTGCTTGATTACTTCATTCACCTCCGAATGTTTCGTTACTGAGGTTAGCAAACTTCATTCCATGGCACTACTTCGAGACGATGGTAAACATTTTTCTACTTTTAAAGAAGCTCGCTACGCTACAGACCTCACTTTTCAACGGGCTTTTCGAGCAAGCGGTAACATCGGGGAAGGGAAACGCTATTTTAGCGGTAACCACAAGCTTTACGGTTACAAATGTTAAGTCTCTGTTCTCCCTAATGGTTTAGCGCTTGGCTCTAGTCAACATTACCCTGGCTCGGTTTCTGATTTTGAGATTTTTTTCAGAAAATGCAGAACTGGCGTTTAACGGAGCTTAGGAAGGATAGACAAGGTTGCAGTTTCAATGATATCGGGGTTCTAAGTGGGGAGTTTCCAAGGCTTTGGGCAGTTCTCCTGGACAAAGACTATCAAGGCGTGCATGAAATTGCTCGGGGTATTACATCCAAAAAGACACCACCCAATGGCCCTTTATCGTTATCTGATGAAGCCTATAACAGAAAAGTATCAAGCGATCGTATTATTGTCGAGAACTACTTCGGCTGGCTTTGTGGCCTTTCGGCTTTGCTTTCTAGGAAACGACGCTGGTCCGAAACTATGTATGACGATTTCTTTCGTTTAAGGATGGCATTTACGAATATGCATATTAATTGGCAACCTTTGCGTGCGGAAGACAAGCAAAGTTTTGTTCATCTGAGGAACAGGATGATTAGTATTGCACAGGAACAAATTGAAAAGAGGAAGAGAGTCCTACAGAACTACCGTGAGAAGCGTAAGCAGCGCATTAATTTGCAGTTTCGCTCTTCGCAAGCTGCTAGCCAGGCTGCCACCCAGGGGCATTCTTGGCGACGTTAAAGTGATATGAAAAAGAGTAAATGATTTGTTCTGCATCATACTCCGCATTTGCATTCTCAAATGGGTGTTGTGGAATAGTTTTAGATTTGTTATAAGATTACCTGCCACCAGAAGATGAAGCTCGACGTAAGTCTACTTAAAAGGCACCGAACAAAGCTATAGGTGAACACTGTGATTAGTGTGGGTGCGCTAATAGTGTATACACGGTAGTTAGTGTGGTCCAAACTAGTTTACGTGCATAAAGCGAGTGTATTGACGCAATTAGTGGGGATACGGAACCCATTCGTCTGTCTTTGCGCGCCACATTCGTAAACAAAGCTCTCAAAACCGTCCTGGATCAGTAATTCTTCGCCTGTGCCATCAGATAAGCAGTTTCTTAGACTGGAACTTCCCCAGCCCCATGTATCTTTATGCATCCCCTCTCATCAGTTCATTTGTTTGCATGGGATCCAGAGCAGCGACAAATGCAACATCACACACAGAGGACTCAACATCACACTCAACAAGCACAGCTCTTTCAGTAGAGTCCCTCACATCCACAGACACAGGGTTCACTACCATGGGCTCAAAACAGAAGTGATTACCACATAATGTCCTTAATAACACAAACAAAGCCGTAATCGCACAATGGATGATCGATGAAGCATCATCGAGCGGAGAACGCCAAATTACAGCTCGTATTTCAGCACTTTCCCCAGTTCTTTTGGGGAAACTACAAAGTCAACATACAACGCCCAATTTGGTACTAGAAGAATCGTAATGGGTTGATAGTGGCTCATGACAGGACGTCAAAACCCAGCCGTTACTCGTTCATGAAGCACACAAAATCAGGATTCAAGCGACAATACTGCAAAACCGAGAAAGGGCTAGGACGTTAGATCACTGTCTGGGTGTCATCATTACAACAGGATGTTCTGGAAGATTTTAATCGTATGTGCAAGACGGGCGTAAAGTTTAAAGCCCGAATTCTCCGCAAGCTCACACTTGCGCTCATATCCAATAGGAGCGAAGTTGCATATCACTCGAATATGCTAGACCACAGAAGTGGAAAAAATATAAGGGACCATGTAACGCATCAGTGGGTACCGACTTTCATGGAGCTGTCAAGTATTGTAAATCGTTCACAATGTGGTAAACTAATGGTGTCCCCCACGAAACAGGCGCAGGTAGAAAGAGAGGTGGCCTAACATTTGGGAGAGTTAGCAAGAGATTTTCGGTCTAATCGCTTGCGGGAAGAGGATGTCTTCAACGCTGATGAGACACAACTCTGGATCAACATGGACAGTCACAAAACTTTGGCGCTGGTTGGTGACACAAACCTCCTCTACGCTGAGGTTCTTTCTGAGGATTATGGAACGACGATGATTGTACTTATTTCAGGTGGGCCACATGCAGCGTTAGAAGCTCCCTTGCTTATCTTCAAGAACACTGATAAGAATCACCCGAATCGAGGACTTGCTGATGATGATCCTGGCGTTTTGTATCGGACGGGCCCAAAAGCTTGGATGGACAAGAGAGTTTTTCTGGAATGGGTGAAAGAAAGAAGAGTGTTAACGGCGCTTCCGAATGGGCGTAAACGCGTTTTATATATTGGTAATGTTAGCACGCACGATATAGAAGATGAGATGAAAGTGGCTTTGGAACGTAACAACACTGAGATTCGCTTCTTCCCATGTAACGCCACCCACTTGGCTCAGCCTGCAGACATTTTTGTAATTCAGAAGCTGAAGACATACTGACGTCACGAGTGGAATGATTTCGAGATGAAATTGTTAAAGAACAGCATGTGGGTAGACGTCCCTAAAGCGTGAGGGAAACTTTTGAATCCGGGAAAGTGCCATTTTTTGCAACTTGCAGCGAGGTTGGTTCGCGCTGTTAGCGCTCAACGGGATAGCGATGGAGTGCGCTACGCTAGAAAGGCTATGATTAGATGTGGTATGGCGCTCAATCTGAACGGCCAGTGGGAGGAAAGGCAGCTTTTCTTAGCGCTGCAGACGATAATATCAAAGTATCGTGCTAATTTTGAGGCAAAAGAGGTAGGTATCACCTCTTGAAGCTGTAATAAAATGAATAGGATGATTTGAGTGGTCTTCCTTTTCTAACTCGGTTGGATACATCTGGAACCCAGTCAGGTTCCTCTTGCAATACCTTGCCCTTTAAATCTTCAAGAAGAGCGTCATCGGCATTCGCTGGATTCTCAACCGGTTCCTTTGCCTTGGCGCCTGTGGTAGCAATTTTGATGCCAGACTTTGGCACGAACTCGAGAATCATTACAGCCCCGACGTGCTTGCCCATCTGCTCAATATCCTCTTGAGACACAGCTTTGAGAACCTCTATTGACCTTTTCTGGATCCACACTATTGCCGTGACATCTATTTAGTGTGGGCCACAGTAATAAATCCACCTCGTATTTAGTGTAGACACCGAATTAGTGTGGTCCACACTAATTCCTGTGTTCTCTTCAAGTTCTGGGGATTCAAAATTAGCGTGGTGTACACTAATAACAGTGTTCACCTGCAATTCTACGAGGTGTGGAATGGGTTATAAGCGATAAAAAAACAGAATTCCCGATGCTCCGTGTTGGAGCAATAAAGGTGAAGCCCGTGAGCTTCCTTTATTGTTGGAGATGCTGAAGTCTCGGTGCTTAAAGTGCGCTTGTCCGCCGTCGCTCGTTCTACGTGGCTATGCTGTCTGTCGTGTGACAAAACTCGGCAGACATGTGTTGCAGACCATCAGATGTGACAACAAATCAATCCTGGCAGCTGCATGTGACAAAAATGATGGAATAATTAACATTCCACATGCCTTTGCTCAGGATGCTAAAAGTCGAGGCCAGGGTCTCATTGCCGCTCTATCAGAAGATTCCTCTGGTACCTACCACAGCCACGGAGGCGGGGAAGCCGACGCGTTGGATGAGAGCAGTGTCTACATCGATATGGGAGGTAATCCTAACGAAAAATTGGATGCCATAGCAATACCGCACTTTAGGCAACGCGTGGCGCCACTGGTGGAAATATTAGAGGACGCGTATGCCAAAGTGGCCCAAGAACAAAGCGATCTATTCGTAGAACTCGACTGGAGAGCTTGTGTTGGGGCAAATGGCACGAAAAGGCTTTTCTTCAATTACAAGACAGCCTCCGCAACGCAGTACAACTGTCCTACGCAAAGGCCAGAAAGGTCATTTGTATCTACACCGACTCATCACAGCGTTTTTGATCAGGAGTAGTCACTCAGACGGACTTTGATCAGCTGCAGCTGCCCGTTCAGGAACAACAGCATGAACCCTTTGCTTTCTTGGGTGCTGCTTTCAAGAGTGCCGAGTTCAACTGGAGCACTGTTCAGCAGGAGGCCTACGCAGTGTTTCAAGTGTTCGAGAAAGTGGACTACCTGTTTATGGAGTAGCAGCCAGTACACGTCTTCGCGGACCATCGGAATCTTCTTTTCGTCTTCGCACCTCTCGCTCTAGAGCGAGCTCTAGGGCGACACATCGTGTCAAAGGTCCAAAGATGGGCATTGTTTCTATCTCGTTCTAATTACGTCATCGAGCATATCAATGGATGCAGCAACATTTTTGGCGACATTCTAACTCATTGGACTTAGAACTATCATGTAGAAAAGTTGCTACAAAGGCTATAGACAGTCTCCTGGATACCGCAGCGCAATTGGTTCCCTCAGTCGAAGACGTTGAGTGGCCGGACATGGACGAGCTCCAAGCAGCAAATCATGGTGCTGAAGCGAGGTCAGCCGGACTGAATATGGGTGAGGACGGGCTGCTACAAAACGATAATTGTATCAGGATACCGGACAGGGAGGAAGAGCTAAAGCTAAGAATCTTCATCACTTCACATTGTGGTACCATGGGACAGAGGAATGCTAGCCACGGAGAGCGTGATACGGGAGGATTTCCTATGCGATGGCATGGCAGAAGATGTGTCCGTGTTCGGTCGAGGATGCTAACAGTGCATTGTAACGCGCATGGGCGAGGTTATACCCCTCTCATCGGTGCAATTTGGTGCATGGCGTAATTTTATACGGCATTTTTCCCCGCATCGCGTAACCAGAGAACTTGAATTGAAGGTCTCAGACTAACTCTCAGTCTTCTTTACCGTCAGCATTGGCGCACAACTTCAAGCCAGAACTTCCACCTCCCAAGATGTCCAGTGCTTTGCAACACAGCACTAAAAATGCCACCTCCTATGCGGCTCATGTCCGCAGCGTTCAAAACGCAGCATGAAGATCGATAGCTCCAAAACGTCCACAGAGAAGCGGCACTAGAGCTGCTCAAGAAAGACGTTTCCATCCGCACAACGTCAATGGAAACCAATTTATCGTCTTCAACTGTACAACGCCTTCGAGCTGCGCTACAAAGCAAGAACTATATAACCCTACATAAGCTTTTGGATCCAGTTACCCACCACGCTGGTAGACCATTTTTTGTAACCATACCCGAACAAATGTTGGTTTTAAATCGTGCTTTCGAGGCAGCTCAGCGAGGATTCGCAATGGATGTGAAGCAAATGAGAGTGGTGCTAGGAGGTTTCACAAAAGATGGACGTAGGAGATACAAAAACGGGCTTCCAAGCGGTGATACTTTGCGTCGATTCAGAGCAAAAAACAGACAGCTCACCCTTCGAAATGCGGAGAGTATAACGCAGGCTTGTTTAGCTGCACAATCTTACAGTCATGTACAATCGCCCAAAGAAGTGTTAATGAAGGTTGACAAAAAACATCCAGGCCTTCTCTCCGATCCCAATCGCGTTTGGAAGTATGACGAAACCAGAATCCTTCCTGAGTTCGGAAAGCGCGTCAAGTGTTTCTGTCCTTCTGATAGTCATAAGGGTGGCACTAGACTGTGAATGAAGGAAAATGGAAAGCATGTTACCGCAGGAATTGCCATCTCGGTTACAGGACACGTTGCTCTACTAGTGCTGATAGCTTCAGGAAAGCGGAAAGTATCCCATTGGCTTGAACCACTGCATCTAGAACACTTCTTCCATGAAGATGGTATTCCACATTGGCTCACGGATAAAAGCTGGTGTCCTGGAGACACCTGTTTATTAGTTAGCGGAAATAGGTCAGTCGATGGCAAGAACATGCCTCACATCGTTTTGCACATTGACAGGTTCGTACGCACAGTAATTTCTTAAGACCCACCTGTTCCTTTCCTTCTGGATGGACACAGTTCTCGTCAGAGTGTAGAGTGGCTGGATGTCTGTGCAGAAGTGAAAATAGAAGTTATCAAACTCCCGGCAAACATAACACTTTTTCTACAGCCTTTCCGAAAAGTTGTTAACAAACGCTTTCAATAACGCATACGCAAAACTAGAGACGCTTTGATGAGATAGTGCCATATCTCCCATGCCAACGTTTCGCTTAAAATCAAGTTAGGTGTGGCAGGATTTTTTGGAGTCACAAACGCTGTTGCCCAGAAAGCTTTTGTTGAAGCGCGGCTTTGGCCGATGAACTACGGCTTTATGGAGCCGTTGACTGTACCAAAGGCCAGTGAAGCGGCCACAACTACCCTGCAGAGTGGAGGTCCAGTTGATCATGATACTTTTGATCTGGAAACAACGTCAGTGTTTCACAACAGGCGTGCGAGTCGCATGCTTGTTAATCAGATACACCGCATGACTTCACCTGGTTGTCGACCGTCATACGTCCTGGCGGAAATTGCACTGTTGATGCGCACCTCTTACGTGGTCACCCAGTTGTTTAACAAAAGAATTGCCCCTGTTCCCTACGCTTCTAAGTGTTCTGCTTCAAACAAGGTTATTTGTTCCAGTAATGTTGCAGAGCTACTGACAGTTGATGAAATGCGGAGCAAATTGGGTTCAATGGTGGGTTTCAAAGCCACGAAGAACTCTTCGCTGGTAGTGAGTGGGCTTAGTGCGGTTCGGAGTATAGTGTAAAAGAAGAACGAGCTACCAAGTCGTCAGACGAAGATGGGAGGAAAAAAAAAAACAGCTCAAGCGATAGCATCTTGCATGACGTTCCAATCGTGCAGTGGCCCACACGTGAAAAGGAATCTATCGGGCGTAGAACCGTTCTTGCAGCAGTTGACTGCAATGGAACTGCAGCAGAAGCGTTAGTGACGCTTGCTGAGAGGCAGAGAGACCGATAACCTGAATGAAACGCCGTACCAAATTGTGCGTTTTGTCGTAAAACGTGTTTTGTTGGTGCTGTTCTGATACAGGATGATCGTTGATTTTGGCCCTTTGAATGTACATTCTGAGTCTCTCGTTATGTGTTCCAAATTGCGCCGACGAGAGGGATACCCCGCCCATTCCGCCAAGCTCTACATGGTGGCTCACCTAACGAAGTCATCCACATTGATTTTTTGTTCATGGGAGCCATAAAGGAGGGTCTGAAGTACATACTAATAGTGCGTGATGACGCATCCAGATATGTGTGGTTCTTTCTCGCGGAATTCGTAAATAGCGAGGTGGCAGCTGAAACACTCTTCCAATGGTACGCGATGTCTGGTGGGTTTGAAGGGCTAGTCACCGATGAAGGGGAGCATTTCAAGAACGAGCTAAGTCAGAATCTGTCAAGAGAGATGTTAGTGGAACACCATTTTGCTACAGCATACTCTCCTTGGGCTGATAACACTGTACAAAGGGTGTGCCAGGAGGTGCTGCGCGCCTGTAAGGCCCTGCTTCACGAACTGCGCCTCGCTCCAAAAGATTGGCCTGCTGTCACCGATTGTCTACAGAGTGTGATCAATCATGCACCGCTTGCGCGACTGGGCCTTCGCAACCCTGCCCACCCTGGGGTCTATCGAATGCCGCAAGATGTCTTTACCTCTCGCAGACCAACAGCGCCATTACTGCGTGCGTAACTGGTCGCGAAGAATACCAAGTTGCCTGGACGAACTGAGGTTCGACTTCGGCAGGTCATTGGCATTGAAGCTACACAGATCGCTCTAGAAGATATGCATGGTAACGTGGCCGACCAGAACGCTGCATCACGCGCAAAGGCGGTGCTGCGTCATAACGCCAAAACAAAAGTGCAGAATCGTCATTTCGAAATCGGTTATTTTGTCTTGGTGCGCCGTGCACGGAATAAAGTGCAGAAGCTTCATTTTGTCAGGCGTCGACCACGCAGAGTGACGGCCGTCAAGTGCGACTGGTTTTTTTAGGTCGAAAATTTATTAAAGCACAAGAAAGAAGCTGTACACAGCCGTCCACTTGTGCGCTACCGCTGTGGCCTGGATGGGAAAGAAGTGTATCCAATACTACTCTGTTTCGCCAAGCACTCCAAAACGACCTACCAGGATGCATTTGCGTTGAAATTCATCCTCTAGGAAAAAGACGGCTTGCAGGTGCTGGTGTAATGGAAAGGGCTTCCCGATATTGTCGACCAAACATGGGAACCAACTGAGCAGGTTTTCAAGGAACTACCAGAGCTACTCGGCGATTTTTTACACACGTTTGGAAAGCATGATCTGAAACAGAAGGCGTTGTGACCCGCATTTCTGAGTAAAGCGAACTAACTCAGCGCACGTTTCATGGGGCACTGTACTGCCCAGTGCCTTTCTATTATTGCAATTTCCCCAGTCTGTTCATGCCCAGACAGTAGCGCGGATACAGAAGGCGGGGGAAGTGAGCTTCTTCTAGATGTGGCACAGCACGTACGACTAAGGGCATCATAGCCCAAATAATATTGTGTCGTGCCAGCCAGTGGCTGGCATGAATATCCGGCACCAGCCCACGGCTGGGCTGTAAAACCCATGGGTCGCTTTCTGCGACCGTTTGCCCACGCGTTTAGGCAAAGACAGCAGCGTGCGAGACCGTGATGATGCAATACTGGATGTTGTGCATGCGCTTGCGGTCGTTCTAGAAAGCATTCTAGTCTATATAAACAATAAAGGCTTCCCTCTCCGGGAACTTCGGGCAGAGCGAACTAGCCAACCTACCTCGCCAACAACACCATCCTTCTCCTCTTTTTCCCATGCAATGTTGCTCCAACTCAAACCAAACTTGCCGTCTGATGCGGTGCTCTTACCCCGGGATCTGTCACAGTTCCAACAATTGAAATACGATAGTAGTCGCTACCTAAAGGGTCACCTCCTACGCAGATCAAACAATTCGGAACATACTGTAAAAGCGTAACAACTAGTGGAGCCATACCGCGTATCAAGTTCTATAAAAACATTACAAGAACATACACATGTTGGCATCAAGGTCATTTAGCCTTTTATCCTCCATAAGATAATTGTTGGAAGGGAACAAACCTTTGATGGAGCTACCCATGCAAGCGCATGGAGCAAACCTATGGAGCATGTGAGTAAACAGACGTCTTTGTTGTAAGCACTCAAACATTGCAGAACTTCATTTTATACTTGACGACCTTCGCCAGCTCAATACGTTCGACCAACAACTGTAGATTTAGGCTATATCATTAATGACGGTATTTTAGGATCATTATATTGATCCCAAGGGTTGGGAACGCATTAGTTCGGCGAACGGCAACATTCCAAAGTCTCGAAGACAAAGAGGCGTAAAAGATCTTTATCCGCTTTTTTACACCAAATTTTATCGCACAATACGCATTGAAAATCGCACAGTAGGATTTTGAACTTCAACGGCTAGAAATCTTTTGCAAGGCCTCAAAAAGACGTTTCGATCACTATAGTGATCAATAACGGCACCTTCTTAACACACGCATCACTAAATATGCAGTACCTTGAACATATTATCACATCTATCAGCCAGTCACAATTGGTTTACTTTCGCCGCTGTTTATGCCTTTAACGTACATCAGCTGCACTGATAGAGCTCGCACTGTCACGATCTGACCGGTTTTCTACCATTCTTTGAAATATTCATTTTGAGGTGGTAGTTGAACCACTATCTCCTCTTTTGGCGTCATTGGCACATTTTTCGACTTACTAGTTTCCACTAACTCTCTTTTTGCCCCTTTTTCAATAACATCAGAGTTTTTTTCCATGGTACAATTGCGAACAAGGCTTGCCGTATTTCTCAGCTTCAACGCCTTGGAAGAGTGCCATAAACTCCAAAAACTCTTTTTACGTCCTGGCTATGTCCTTATACACAACTGGAGGTTGCGAATAGGACAGGAATAGGAAGCGCGATGCCCTCTTCATTTATCTTTGTGTTTGCCACATATCACCTTATAAATCATTCCTCCTTGCTTCGGAACATGACTGGACATCCTCAAGCAATCCTTCATACCATCTGAACTATTGAATAACAGCATGCGCTTTTTTCCTGCTTGTTTAATAGCAATTGGTCTTGCAGCTTCTGTTTTGGGAAGCGTTTCGCTGTCGTTAACGGCTTCTTGCTCTTCTTGAACCGCCAATGAATCAGCATAGCATAAACGCATTTTCGAAAAAACGTACATAAACTCGAAAGTTGTAGTGCAATACCCGCAGGCTGGAATATACTCCGAAGACGTTCGGGATCTTTCTCTCACGAGATCAACCCAGTTTAGGAGCCCTTCCAGGGATGACAGGACAAAATCGGTTGTAATCCAAGGCTATCCTTTGCGACTAGCGCAGGAAGGTAGAAAGAGGCCTTCTAGCGGTGTATCGCTCCCATCGGAGGAATCTGTTAACGTTTGTGGCACAACCCGACGGTGAGTCGGATGAGACGCGGATAGCGGGAACTACCCGAAAAGAGAAAGGGGAGAAAAATAGAATGGAGGGGGCGAGACCGCGAGTGACTCTGATAAATAGCGGCGAGGCCAGAGAATTCCCTTTCCAGGGCCGTTCCAAAACAGTGGGTAAATAGTGTCCCAGCTATGGGGTCGTTCAGGCGAGCAAGGTGGATGAGCGAGCCGTGTGCTACGGGGTACTTCTCCAGTAGGAGCTTGATATCGCCGAAGGCGCGAGCACTCAGAGCCAACTCCTCGGATCGACCTCCCTTGATGGGGACGTTTATTGGTGCGGCGGTGGATTGCCGCCGCACTAAGTACAGTATCTGTCCTATTGTAGTAACTAGATAAATAAATAAATAGCTATCCCCTATCGACTAATTTAGAACATCCGTGCAACACGGGCACTACACGTTGCCACGGCACATCCGGCCGAGCCGTGAACCCCGCGTGCAATCCGATCCGTCGGACCAAGCAGAACCACTAATCATAAGTGAGCAATAACCCGCAACATCCGGAACAGTGATTAAGTACCTGTAGCGTGCGTTGCACTTCAGAAATGGTCTGAACCTTGTTCAAAAGATTTCTCAAGTTGTCAATAGACTTAAAAGTTTCTTCAGAATCCAACAAATTTTGCCGTTCAAACATCTGCCAGGGAAAGAAGGCGTTGGTGGCAACAGTTTTGAGAGACTGTGACACTCTCTTCTGTTCCCAACTAAAATGGGAAGTAGAGCTGCGCAGAATCGCCCTCGGCTGTGTGGCTCGATCCACTCCCGTCTTTTTTTCGAGAAAAAAGGCTGCGCCGCAGGTTTAAACAATTTGATGGGCAAACATGCGCCATTCAATTTGACATGCCCATCGACGATATGCCAAAAATCCAACCATGTCGTAATTGTAGAGTGCAGTGATGTGCAAGCAAACAGCGGAATAAATGCATCTTCTTCGTACGCCCAGGCGACAAGGAGTCCACCTAAAGCCTTAACAGTCCCATAGCAATTCATTTGAGTCGCGGTAGGACACTTAATCACAACGATGTATAGAATACCAGTCTCAGTGGTGGCAATGTACACAGCACAGGTGATGTCAAGAACCAAACGCTGGTGCAAACTCTGGGCCATGTGCTCTTGGGGACCGTAGATCTGAAACTGGGCATCTCCAAGTTCGCACTCTACCGGTTCCGATGTCGATAAAGTGATGCTCTGAGCGAGCAATGATGCAGACTCACGATTCTCGATTTCAAATGTCGCAAATACAAAACTTATTATCTAAACTATGCACTGGACCTGCATCAGAACCAACAGCGGAACTGAAACGTTGCAAATTAGCCTCGTAGAGGAGCGCTATGCCGTCCGGAGAGCAGGCGAGGTAGGGAGTGTCTTTCCGAGACAGAAAACCAGCCTCGAAATCCTTTTCCACAAATGGGACGGCACGCAATGGGGCTAGCACTGCGTACTCCTTCGCTGGAAGCAATGCCACCATCCCCGTTTTCGCTTGCATCCGCCAGCCAGGACATCCTCAGTCTTCTCGCCCATTTCCTGACCTTCCTTGACATCACCCCTGCTGAAGTTGAGGTAAAAAGAGGCAGCAAATGGATGAACGCGGAGTAGGTGATCGGGCACTACAAATACTTAGCTGAACCCCAATTCACTCAACCGCTCCATAAGAAACGCCTCGCATTAGCCTCTATCTGCAGTGAATATGCAAGTATTGGTGGCGCCCTCCCCAAGACCCTCCGTTAGCACGTCAAGTAAGCGACGATCCGAATCAAGTTGAGATTCCCTTGGACGTCTGAAATGCAAGGCGAGTACAATCCTGAACAGTGCATCAGCCACAGCATCCGCAGAGTGTCCCTGCTTGTCCGTTTTTCTTGCGCTCAGCATCTTGATTTGATTGTCATTTCCACGGGTACTGTATATATCGTCAACTAAAGTAGCAAAGAGATGAAGCGGAACGAAAAAACACTTTCATCGTTTATCTAAACGATAGCTGCTCGAATGCCCCAATCTGTTGCGTCTCGTCTCGCTGCGAATTCCATTCCATCTGCCCATCCTGGCCATGTCTCGTAGCGGAAAGTGCAGGGGTGTCACTCGCAATAAACCGAATGCTCTCAAGAGAGGGTGTGGAACTACCAGACTGTCGAGGTACATCAATGGTATTGCAAAAGATAAACCCAGTTGCGTGCGACAACAGTGATACTGCGACGTAGCGGTAGATTTCAGAAACCTTGATGGCATCAATGCAAAGCATCCGCAGCCTGATGAGCTCACTGACCTAATCTTACAGCAGTATCAGAACGCAATTCATGAACAAAACTACAAACCCACCCCTTGTCAGTAAAATGTCCCCAATGAAGCACTCTAGTTTCATCTTTCCATCCGTGGCTTTGCACAAAAGTCTTGCGCGCTCGTGTAGAACTTTCCAACCGAATGATTGCTACAGCTTCAAGGAGACACATCGAGAAAAACTAAGATGCCACCCTTCACTAAGTTTGTCTTGGTTTCCATGAGCAGTGTGACCAGCACTCGTGCCTGAACCTCGTCCTCGTGCTCGGCAACGGCCTTGTCTCCTAGATGTTCCCCGTCACCTACCCTGTCCTCTAACTGTTACAAAACCAAGTCAAAGACGATTAAGCACATAGTGCTCACTGTTTGGATCCGCGGGCAAAGAATTAGCCGTGTTTGTAGGTGTGGTCACAGGTAAATTCCTGTTGTTAGCATCATTAGCATTTGTCCGCTGTACCTGTGCGATGTGCCTCCATGTTTATGACACAAGAACAGTTTCTGCTTCCGAGAAAGGCAGAGATGTGGAGGAAATGGTTATGCGGGTCATGGCAGTTGGGGTTGACAAGCACTTGGCACACAGCCTCTGTCCAGAGATGTCAGCAAACACACAGTTTATCTGCTTTACGAACGTTGAGAGATTCTTAGTGGAATGCAAAAGCTCGCAAGTGAGGTAAGGGATTTCGTGGGGTGTGAAAAGAGTCAGGATGAAGTTGGAAAAAGACAATGCTGCAATTTTGTTAGAATGTGGCGGATTCTCGATGTGGAATTGCAGCTGTCTCTCTAAAGTGAAAAGATTCCTTTTGAGATCGCACCAATGCGATTAAAAGGAATCTAGGAGCCAAAAAGTTCTGTGAAAGTGGCCGTTATTTGCTCGTCGTTTAGTCACTATACTAATGGCAAGGTCCCTGAACCTCTCAAACCAAAAATAAGTTAGGATCACAAAACTGGTCAGTGAAAGCATTAGCGTTATGCCAGTTTCTGAGGCAACTAAAAGTACAGTTTGTACACAATAGTTTTTGACAATATTATTGGACTTAATACGAACCTATAATATTTAAGAAACCACGCCAAGCATTAGGAAGCCCCTCCATCTATAAACAAACCTAAACCATCTTCCATGGCCGCTCTCCGGACATACGCACCTCCTTATCACAGCCACATTTTCCACCCTATCCTTTTCAACACTTCTACACACAAATGGACCCCGACCGTTGATCTACTATTACTGATGCTACTTCTAGACCTCCCTAAAGATGGCGTTTCCCAAACTCCAGTTCCATGGCAGACTCATCACGAGATTTAACAATCCTCCTAACCGTCACCCTAATTTGACAACGATACATTTTAAACTGATAGTGCACTGGTAGTTACCACCTCAGAGCAATAGCGTTGCCGTGTACTGAGAGCAATCAGTAGTTATATAGTCTGTGGAGTTGGATAAGTAACCTAAAACTCTTGTCACTCTTCCATTGGCTTGGGTACTTTATGTACTGGTCGCAGTTGCTGATAATTGACTTTTCTATTCTTTCGTTTTCAAATTAGAATCTGTGCAGCCTGCCGTCAAAAAGGAGGCCAATCGGTCTGCAACGTGCCCTACAATGGCCCAAAATCTGACGAGAGCGAGGAAAAAGATATTTCTGCGGTCCAAGAGATTTTGAAGCCCTACCAATTTTTTTGAAAGCTTTGCGACATAAAAAGTATGATATTTACCGCTGTATACCGCCTTTTCTTCCCATACTGATACTAATTGCTGCACAATATCATCTCTGGCTCGCAGAATCCAAGAATGTGACATTCAGAACCTTTAAATGTAATTCGTCTCAAATGTTTACGTACCCTTCATGAAGCAACAGCCCACAAATTCCAACATTCGCTTGGCCATGGCTGACCATTTCATATATCAGAGCGTATACCGCTATTTCTGGGTGGACTCAGTGATCTAAAATTGTTCTACAAACACCCCATCTACGCGCACTATGCACAGAAAGCGTCATGTTTCCTTGAAAATGCGGCATATAGAACGCGAAAGCAGCGTTCGCGTGAGCCGCGTGAGCCGTTCTCGATGAATTCAAATCACAATTTTAGTTGTAACAAGTCAAACAGTATCGTGTGAATAACCGATCGATGTCTCCAGCATTTCAGAAATGCCGTCCCGACTTCGCCAAGGTTTCCAACCCCTTCAGGAACTGTTGCAAGTGTTCATTGTAATTTTGCAGTGTAGAATATTTTAATGGTTTTTAGGCAAGCTCATACAGATCCCGAGAGCTTTTCAGGCCAGTTGGCATCGCTTGGGATATTAAAACGTCTAAGTACAAATTGCCCTCAAAGAGTAAATCCACCGCACGCCAGCGCAATTGATTAGAGCTTGCCACGATGCTACGTTCTTTACGGACAGCATCAATGACAGCCTGATTATAGAGGAAAACAGTCACTTCCCTGCCATAATGTGGCGTCAACAGTATTCGGTGATCCGAGGCGCAGTTTTTGTCCAAGTCACTGACTACCATTCATGCCAGGCTGGTAACTCAGTGTAGCCAGCGATACCCTTATGGGCTATTATCGGGGGCATGGGAAGGTGCCATTTGTATGTGCATCTCTCCACTTAGTTGGTTTTCGCATAGTCGGTGCTTGCCATGGTGCACAAGTCTCGAGTATTAGACATTTTATGATCTTCAGTACGTAGGAGCGGCCATATGCGTAGGACTTAGTCGCCGACTTTCGGACGTCCTCAGAAAACTGACAGACACACGGGAATGCACTCATGGTCCCAGTCTTGGAATATCAAGCATAGATGTAGGAGAACGACCATGGGGCAGGTGAGTTAATGTGAACGAAGCATGGGTTAGAGCTGACAGAAGTCGGTACATTTTAGGCCGGAAAGTTCCACGTTGCCAAGCTGGGTATCGATGGAGGAGATCCTAAGGGACATTCTGAGTGCCAAGGTACTGTGATCTTTGATTTTATTATGTAGTAATTTTATTCAATTTTTTACAATAGCTTCCGGAGTTCAGAGCGCCTCGTCAACCATATAGGTTTGCTGGAGTGCCGCCGATCTACGAAAGGTATAGGCAAGCACCATCGCAGTCTTCTGGTCACCGTACGCAACTAGTAGACGCTAAAGGCCTCCAAGCCATCGCTACGCTTCTCCTGACCTGTAAGGATATGGCATAGCGCCCGCCCATTGCGCCTTGCAGCCAGATGGTGCCCGTTTCACCATCATGCGCAGTAGATTGTCACCCCAGTGGCTGGCTCTTTGTCTCTACTACCCTTCAGTAGACTACCACTCCTGGTATCTAGCGGACGTAGTATGCTACCAGAACTGGTCTCTTGACCGAAACACCTACATTAACAGCCGTTTTGCATCGTAATGAACGTATATTAGAACCTAATACTTCTGCTATTAGACTATTAGTCGACAAAACTGGCTTGAAAGCAAAACAGACCGTATGGAAAACCATCCGCCCAACCCCGGGAACGAAGACCAACAAGGAACCCCAGGTGCAGCTGCATCTCCTGCACACGTCGTCACTCCATTGGCTGTCCAAGCAGGCAATATTAGTGATCGCAGGAGTACCCTCAGCCGCTCCGGTGCACTCTTCATAGAACCTTTAGACAATCCGGAAAAGATAACGAGAGATTCGCCACTGGTCACTCGCCTCCGCGAGAGGATGAAACAGCTCTATCTTCTGCAGGGCCCACGGAAAGATACAGTACAGCCTCAGGACTTAGCTGCCACCACATCCATCGCCAAGATGGTGGAAGATCTCGCCGCTTTCCTATGGAGACATATAAGATCTTGGTGCAAGAACCAAGTGCAGCACTTCCTCAGATATTAACTGGATAGAGAAATACGGGAGCAATTCTCCTCTCAGACACACCAACTAGTCCCTCAAGTTGTCCAGTCAGATGACCTTGGGTTAAGTATCGCCAGAAAAAGAGAGACTCCTAGGGCAGAGAGGCGGCGCGGAAGATAAGGCGAATGGACAGCACGGTGTTCGGTACGCTGATGAGTACCTCGATGACGATAAAGAGCTCACCTAGAGGGATACCCTAAGTACCAAGACCCATAGGACGAAGGGACGGAACCGAAGGCGTCAGTCAAGGAAGAACCATCAGAAAAAGCATCACTTAGACCTAAGCAATGACTATTCGGACTTGTCTGAATCCTTGGACACCGATACGGATGAAACGGATGTTCGGGGCCTCAAACCATTGATCACGACTAATGATCTTTTTCGGAAGGTCTTAGACATGAAAACGTACCGTTTGATGGATTGCTTCACTCCGTACAATTCTTTGGTCGCCAAAAAAATTGCCAGGTTGGTGAAGAGAATGCAACTGTTCCGGAAACGTTCTCCGGAAAGGATCTCATTACGTTTCTCAAGTTTCTGAGCTCGTTACAGGTGGCCTGTGACCAAACTGGAGTCCACGAGGGAGCCTCAAGTTATGGTTTCCAGTTTTCTTGAGTGGAAAAGGGAAGTAGAAAGTGGTTGCCAAGATCTTGGGTGCGGCTAACCTCATCTATGCCTGGGATTGGGAGCTTTAGCAGACTTACCCAGAGGTCGTTGATTACCTGTTGAAAACGTATGCAACTTGCAACTGAAGACGAGATAATAGATGCCCACCAGGACGTTATCAGATATCATCAGAGTTCCAACATGTCCAAGATGGGTTATGCCGACCAAATTTGGGCTAAAGCTCGAAGATGCAGGAGCGTGTTCTCCAAAAGTCGGCTTAAGAGGCATTTTATAGCTGGACTACTGCCATCGATACGGACTCATGTGCGAAACCACTACAATGCCCACCCAGACTTGAGGCTGCTTCAGATAGTGACAGATATGGCAAGAACTATAATAACTCCTGTTGAACAAGTGGTGCAGGTATAAGGGGTCGTGCCAGATCCATAATTGAAGGAGCGAAGCATATGGCAGAGTCCTGGTCAGAATCGGACCCGACCTTTGAACATTCTGACGGCACAGATATTCTCGCAGTGAGCTTTTCATCAGTTTCATTGGGTATACCATTGACCTCGTTGTCAGGGACAACAACCCCACTGGCCCCATCAACGCCCCGGTATTCTTTGGTTGCCCCAAGAAATAACTTCATAACGAAGTTCAATCCTGTTATATTTGCCTCGCTACTGCCCGCCCTCGTCAGTGCATAGAATACATGCCTGGGGACATCGAAAGGTAAGTATGGCACTCGCGGAGGAAAATTTTTAGGTGCAACCAGCCAAGGGGTATTTCAGTTAGAATTGCACGTCAAGGACCTCTAAAACAGCAAGGAGCTCCAAATATGTGACCCCAATGTCTACAACGGGGATGCGACCTCAGCTTGGTATGTTCGAAGACCCACAGAGTACTATCCAGCCCCCTGGACAGGCAGGGTGACCCTGGGGCGCTAATGCCACAGTGAAACGACCAGGATGGCGCATAGAGGCATGTCACTTTTCCTGAAACTGGTGCCCCAAAGCACAGGTATCGCGGACCATAGAGGTGGAAGAATGGAAGGAACCTAAGGACGACGGGAAAAAGTCTTCGAGTCAGGCATACGGTGTAGACAAATGGCAAGACCTGGAGGATGCTGTTTATGTCCCCAGGAAGAACAACTATAAGGTACAAGGCACCTTAAGACTACACTTGGACAACAAAAGGACATTAAAGGCCAGGTTGGAGACTGGTGGAGGGCCAAAATTGGTACATCCGAATGTCTTACCATTGAGCTGGGAGAGGTTGGTACAGGAAAAGAAATAGCTGAAGGTGACAGATGCATCCCGTCGCCCAATGAACATTCTCGGAATACTCCCACTCTATGTCCAATTCATTCACCTGAAGTATAGGACCTGGTTTCTTGTATGTCCGAACCTGGGAGCAGAAGGGATCTTGGGTACGAGCTTCATCGATAGATAAGTAAAATAAATCTATTCTGGCCAAAAAGGGTCGCTGTCCATTGAAAGCCATCCTTGGCAATTGTTGGCTCACACTGTGAACCAGAGCCTGGCCCAACTAAGGTCTACCTTGTCACCAAGACCGTTTCCAGCAAGTTCATGCTGTCAAAAGCGATATTTATACCACATATGACCCAGGTGGCGGCTGCTACGGTATGCGAGTATTCAGAGCTGGGTTCGTTTCAGAACTACCTCAAGTTGGTAATGACCCACTTCTCTCTCATGGCCAATTTAGTCATGAACGTGGCACCAAACCGGTCATGTGCGGTCACCATGAGCAACGTCCGCGACAAGCTTACGAGGTTACTTAGGGACATGATGGTGGGGATATGCATGCCCTCGCCTGTGGCCATTGTGGAAGATGATCGGGAGGAGCTGCCTCTCGTAGGCGAACCACCGGCCAATTGGAGGAACGACGTCAACCTCGGGGAGGACTTTGTGCCCTGTAGGGCACAAGTCATTGACCTCCTCAAGGACTTTGCTGGCATGTAGAGTGGGAAGTTAGCTGAGATTGACGCCAAAAAGCACCGAATTGACCTTAAAGACGAAGCTACACTCCATTATCAGCACCCATATCTAACAGGCCTAAAAGGAGGTAAAGTCACAGCCAAGGGAGTGAAGAAGATGTAGGCCCCGTGTTCATTGAACGCAGACCATCCACTGAGGCCGAATGGGCGGGTTCTTTTGTTCTTGGGGCTAATAAGGACAGTACCATACGGTTTTGTATCGGTTACCGCAAAATGAACGCAGTGAAGAAGATGGAAATTTACCCTATTACTGGGATGGACGACTGCCTAGATTCCATTGGAGACAGGCAGATTTTCACCAATTTGTAGGCCAATTATGGCTACTTGCAAGTAGCTATAGACGATAAGGCAAAGTCTTTGCCAACCTTTACGACCCACGAGGGACTTCCGGTTCATTTGGACGCCCTTTGGGCTAATGAATGCACACTGGCGAAGTTCCAAAGGGCCATGGATATCATCCTGTCCAGGGTCAAATGGAGTTTAGCCTAGGCCTACTTAGATGATGTGATCATCCCACTTGGAAACACTTCAAACATGTGAAATTAGTCCTGAGGTTAGTCCACTATGCGGGCGTCACGTTGAAGTTGAAAAAATGATTCTTGTTTTAGCCCTCCTTGGAATACCTTGGCCATGTGGTCCTGCCGGGAAAACTCCAAGTGGCCGAAGCTACGACTAAGGCTATACGAGAAGCGCGACCTCCCAGGACACATTTGGAATTGCGCTCCTTCCTGGCCTTCTGTAATGTTTACCGTCTGCTTGTCCCTGGTTTTGCCAAGATGGTAGCTCCCCTGAATTAGATGCTGAAGAAAGGAACCCCGTTGGAGTTTTATGACCTTACGGAGGAGCAATACGAGACATACCAGAACCTCAAGTACCATTTGGTTAGTCCGCCTGTCTTGGCGTTACCCAAGGCCAATAAACCGTACCTATTAGATAAAGACGCATCTGCGTCGCAAGTGAGCTGCAAGCTCCTTCGAAAGCTTGAACACCCCGAATACTACCAACCAGTGGGCTACAAAAGTAGGTCCTTAACCAAGGCCGAGAGAAACACCAGCACAATGGAGAAGGAATGTCTGGCAATTGTGTATTGTGTAGTCTATGCTCCACCTTTGGCCGGATTTGGAAGGAAATTTCTTCACCATTAGGACAGATCATTACTACCTCTGATAGCTCCAGAGCATGACGGAAGCGTCTTCCCGCGTGCCCTGATGGATGTTACGCCTGGCCGAGTTTGACTACGAAGTAACCATTAGGCCGGGACTAAACCATCAGGGCGCAGATACACTGTGACGCATCTTGACCGATGGTACAGACCAAAGCCCACTGACAAACGATATTAACACCATATGGGATGGAGATTAGGATAGAGACGTCCAATATGAGGCATAATTAGTTACTGAGGTGATGCCAGCCAAATATGAAGACGGAAACGGCGCTGCGACCTTACACGTCGTAGATTAGGACTTATCACCATTTAATGTGCATCTGGCCGATTTGGAAAGTCCTGACCTCACGTCGAGGACCCTTGAGGAGCTCCTACAAGCAAAATCAGTGGAAGACTGTTGTGTTAATGTAGGAGAGGAAGTAGGGATCCCTGGATCATTGTTTGACTACGACCGTCGAGGCATACTATGCCTTACGTCACAATGAGACGGGGAGCTACAGAGGTTGGTACCCAAGGCCTTGCAGGCTCACCTCCTTTACCTAGCCCACTACTCGAGATTAGCCAGCCATCCTCTGGATACAAAGATGTATCAGACCCTGAGGAGATACCTTTTCTAACCCTTCACAGCCAGCGATATATTGGAGACCGCAAGGACTTTTGCAGCATGCGCCAAAGCCCAAGAGACATGAGCATTGCACCAGGAGAAACTGAAATGTTTCCCAGCGGCTGTGCCTATGGAGTTCATTTGGTGGACATCCTAGGGCCATTCCCGAAATCAACCAATGGTAATCGGTTTATACTAGTTACTACAGATCGGTTCGAAAAGTTGACCCAAGCAATTCCGCTTAGATCAATAACTGCCACGGACGTCTCCAGGCCTTCCTGGTCCATTGGATATATCCTTGTAGCCTACTGTTTTATCTTCTTACGGAGATTGGCTGTCAATTTATCTCGATGAGCACGCATGTTCGGCCTTAGGCTTAGAACTTCTCCTCACCACTGCATACCACCCTCAAACCAATAGAAAGGCCGAAATCTTCAATCAGAATTTGGCAACCAGTTTAGTCTATTACGTGTACGAGCACCAATTAGACTGAGACAACTATGTCCACCCATTGGTCTATGGCTATAACACTCAAGTGAGTACGTGTACGGGTACAACCCCCTTCGACCTCACGCTTACATGGGCTCCGGTGCCATATATGGTTGACCTAGAGGACTTAGACACATTTCAGCACAAAACGAGAGAAATGATTCCTGCCCAGACCAGGCGGTACTTGTGTAAGCGAACGGATTCCACACTTAAGGCTGCTTAGACCTCATTGAAAAAAGCAAAAACCCGTTAGAAGTCAGAATTCGACAAAGCCGTCTTTTTTTTGCTCCGCAGATCACCCCCAGCGATTATGTACATTTGATCTAACCACCAAAAAAAACACAAAGCCGAAGACGTCACCAAGAAGCTCTTATCTCACTCCGCTGGACCTTTGAGGGTTCTTGAAGCCAATAGCCACACGGTTGCGATCAACCGCGATGGCCTTCAGAACACCATCACCATTCACCGAATCTCATTGGCCACATGCCTACCTTTAAGTGCCTGAATACACTCACGAACCCACCCTACATCCTAAACCCAGCCCGCCGTCCCCACTGTACTGCCGGTCTCTACCTCTACTGTCCCTCCCGACCCATCGGTTTCTGCAGATCCAAAGGGGCCTTCCCCAGATATATACGCCCCCCTGGATGACGTGCTACTACCAGAGCAACTACCAGACCCTATGGACGACACGTCGCAAACCCCCGATGCTATTTCTCCATGTATGGAGAAATGTGGCCATCTGCGGCAAATGGACTTACCCGATTAGACCGGACTGAATCACTAACGGGAATAAGGTATTGACCGCATCGTATCCGCTGAGGTGACCGACGAAGGCGATGTGCGCGACAAAGTCCAACGGTTTGGCTACGAGCCCCCA
This sequence comes from Gracilariopsis chorda, assembly GCA_003194525.1. Lineage (NCBI taxonomy): Eukaryota > Rhodophyta > Florideophyceae > Gracilariales > Gracilariaceae > Gracilariopsis > Gracilariopsis chorda. The sequence continues at coordinate 44,917 of NBIV01000062.1, forward strand.
GATGCTTCTTTGCTCCCACAATCAGACATCTTCGGCACTTTTGTGGCGCGTTATTGGGCCACACCCGGCCACACGGAGCGTGAAATTATGAAGGGGGACATCCCCGGCCACAAATTAGTGCTTACGCGTGTCTAGCTTGCCACCGTCTGATGGGAGCCTGGCCACTGGAGGAACCACCTCCCGCTTAACTTGCCACTTTCTGGCCCAGACCGGGTTCATACTAGAGTTCCGGTGACGATGTTTGATTGGGACTGCTTAAATCTCCGACGCTCTTCGGCCGTTGAGGACCAAAACCACGGGCATGATGCAGGAACGCTCACTATACAGAAATTGTGCACCAGAAGCGCAGGGACTGGTGTCGAAATTGAATTGTTGGACGCAAAATCCGAGAGGAAGATCCTCGGTACAAGGGGGAGAACTGGCGCGCATAGACACAAAAGTGGCCTTAGGCGATCATTACAAGAGTTTACTGGAGGTGTTAAACCCAAGGAACGACTACCAGGGCAATGGTTTCGGTTGAGAGGAGCCTGTGCTGGCGCGCCTATGAGCTGGACTCTGGGCCGAATTGAACGATGCAGCACCCGAGAACTCTGTGTCCGAAAGGTTTAGGCCGAAACGGTTGTCCCCGTCCGTTGGGATGCGTTTGGAGAACACCATGGAGTTATCCTCCAAGATGGTCGCTAACACGTCCTTGACATCTTTGTTGCGTTGAACCAGAGAGTGGTCCCATGAGGTCCGGCGAGCCAATGACTGGTCAGCACGGAGAGTTTCCAATATACCAGTGGGATCAAGCATACCAATGGACGTGCAGATTTTCTTCAGGTCATCAAACGCCATAGTAATGGCCTCAGAAAGAACCGGCGCAGGAGGAGGAGGACTGATCAAAGGAGCGGACACCGTCAAGAACGCAGAGGGTTGCAGAACCATTAGACCTATGCATACATCTGGGGCCTTGAACACGTCATCACCACCATCTGGTGCAACTGATGGCGCAACCGACTAAGCCGGTACCAGAATCACTGTGCACTCTCGGACTGGAGGATGGAGAAAATTTTCATGGAAACCAATGGCCTGAGGATAGTAGTCTGGGCGGACTGGTGCGCCTCCTTCACAGAGACAGCCAGTATTGGTTTGCTCTGGTAAAAAAACCCATCTTCATGGCCTAGTGTGTGTCTCAGAATAGTAGAAAAGCCGTCGGTATCATAATCGAATCAAAAGAAACCAGGAGTCTGGACCCAGTCGCTCAGAAGGACATAATCAAATTAAGCCTTGGCTTCATCCAACCCGTACTCCGTACTCCGGACGATGTTCTGCACTCCGAACTCGCAGATAAGCTTAATTAGGGGCCGGGGTCGGGGCACGAGTCGAACCTCAAAACCGGGAAGCACCCACTCATTCCAGAGGTGGTAGTGATTTTCCTGCACGTTATTTTGGACCCCGTCGCGGGTGGTATGCAGAAAGGTTTCGAGACAGAACACGGCCCACTCAGCAAAAAGTACCTGCCAGGTCAACCAGAAGAGATGTTCAGTGAAGTCCCCTTGAAGCTGGTATATGTGGTAGGCCACGACGGACGGAGTAAAGACCATTAGGAGGTTCGCAACGTGCCAGATTGTGGCCTCAAGACCGGCACTAAGCGGAAGCAATGAAAGATATAAGGACGACCCGTGTGATGGAGGCATATCGTAGAACTCCACCTGGTATCAACAGATGAAGTTCTTCTAGTTGGTGCGTATGGGGCCTTCTGGTTTGATCATATCATTCCAATTGGTCCGGTTGGATTTATAGTACAAGAGGTAGTATGGGGGCTTGAAGCAGATTAAACTGAAGATTGTATCACCAGGAGGAGGAAAGGCGGCCTTAGGGTCACCGTGCATGGAATAAAAATCATCCAGAAGCTTTTTGGACTCTCATTGGTAGTCCGCCTCTTCGCCATCGCAGAGTTAAGGCATTCCCAGTGGGACCAGAGCATGGCAACGCGCTACCGAATGGGCATCAGCGAGAAGGTGAAGCTGACCGTTGTACCGGAAGTCTTCTTGGGAGTTTTTCTTCTCGCGTGCATATTTGGAAATAACAGCGAGCTATCGGGCGTCCAGATATTGGTCAGCGTATATAACAAACTCGGTGACCAAACTGCTCAGGTGAGTACCTTTATGGCCATGGCAATACGATTTATAGTTTGGTGGTACTTGTCTCCAGGATGGGCATAAGCGCTGCCCAGGATCAAAGCCATGTTTGCCGAGTCTACGATGATAGTCGCACGATGGATGTGTCCAAAGCTGTCATAGTCTCACACGTAGCCATGAAAATCCCCATAAGCTGCCGATGCCTTGGCGTACACGCGATCAATAAGCCGGCACAGCGGACACGGCGCCAGAGGAAACCAGATGTCCGAAATCTGAAAGACCACCGAAACGCACCAAGATCTCCCAAAGACGCAAAAATGATGGATGCAATGGGACAGTAAGGGGAGAAGAAAGCGAACATAAAGAACGACGCGACGAAGGGGTAATTGTAAGTGCCCGCGAAAGCGGTCGAGAAAACTCAGAAGCACGCAGAGACCCTGGAGGACAAGGTTATCTGGAAAAAGAGGTAGTGCTGCAGGCCACCAGTGGTATGGTATCAGCCACGAGACATTTACCAGGGAAGCGACAAAATGGGCGCAAAACCGTACCGTGGCCGTAGCCCCTACGGGAGTGCGGAACAGCCATTTTTTAACCAGTAAAAAGGTGGCGGACGCTGGAATGAGCACACAAGCACAGCATACCCATCGAGGAGAAGGTCGCCAACGGGAAAGAAATGATACATCCGGTGAACAAGAAACGGATGACGAGACGTCGCATCTTAAGGAGGAAGCTCTGTAGAAGAATGCCCACTGGGCAGGTGAGGTAATGTGAAGGAACCGTGGGTCTGGGCTGACAGAAGTCGAGACATTGCCGGCCGAATTGTTCCACGTTGCCAAGCTGGATGCCGATGGAGGAGGTACCAGGGAACATTCCGAGTGCCAAGTTATTTTGGCTTTAGGTATTATTATGTAGAAATTTTTTTTTTAGAATAGCTTTCGGAGGTCAGAGCGCCTGGTCAACTGGTATTTGGTGCAACGCAAAATGAGTGGAAATCGCGATGATGCTACTCATAGGAGTGAAACGCAGTTGTCGTGATGGCTCTACCGTATATGGGTTGGAACCGTACGATTTGATGCCAATGAAATGGTTTACGGCGTAACGTTTCACCTCGGAAGGTAGGAATCTAGAATGGAATGCAGGATGAGTGGACGCTTGTGCGTGTGTGCGACAGCACCATGCTGTAGTGTTATAATTTACTTCGATTGACGCCTCGGAGTGCCTGACACTGGCCCGGCCACGTGTATGGACCTGAAGAGGTGTGCACTATTGTAGGTAATTATAATAAATTATTATGGGAGTGTACCTACTTACGTGAGCGCGACTTCGTCGTCGCGCGCACTAAGTAGAGTTAACCAGAGACTTCGGTCATTCATAACTGTTCAGTTCGACCTGAGGTATCCGACTCTAGATTGTGACGTCGTTGCGCCGTGTACTCCTCCACGTGGCAGGTCACCGCGTTCGGTTTGCTCAATTCACACTCTCGGTAAACCTACAGATACTCTGTGCTATTATTGTCGTGCGACATTATCTACCGTGCGGTACTGGTACCGCTCCTGTATTGCGTAGTTCGTCCGCTACACCTCGTGCATGTGCACTCTCCGTGGGGTCTGTTTCAGCTTTCCGCACGACACACCGGTTCGTTTTTCCCCGGCTTCGGAAGGCACCCTTCACCTGGTATATTCTAAAGGGCCGCTTCGCGTGGCACAACGGTCTCCAGTTTTACCGTCTTTCGGGCTCCCACTCACCTTTCTTTATCCACCTCTGTGGCCAATCCAAAATAGCTACGGAGTTACGCGCGTGTTACGGGTATACAGAGGGCTCTGTCAATTTGTCTGCGTGCACAGGGAGCAAGGCCCCAGACACCTTGAGTGTGATACCCAACAGTTGGGTTTCGCACTAACCTGTATCGGTTGGCTCGAGTACCGCCGATTTCCAAATGGTAGAGACAAGTACAATCTCATTCTTTTTGCAGCTGTACACAGCTAGTAGAAGCTAAAGGCCTCTAAGCCATCACTATCATAATCCCGACCTGTAGGAACTTGAGATAGCGCCTGCCCATTGCGCCTCGCTACCAGTTGGTGCCCCAGTCACCAATATACCCAGTGGACTGTTACCCCAGTGGCTGGGTCTCTGTCACTACTGCCTCTCGGTAGACTACTATTCCAGTTAATTAAGGGAAGTAGTATTCTATGACACGTGTGTTCGTCTAGTGTTCTCCGTTTTTACCGAACCGCTTCCGGCAAGCAAGTAGGCCCTCCTTCGGAGACTTTCGAGGTTCCTCGAATGTAATTGAACTGACCCTCAACCATACCGGTTAGTATATACGGTAAGGCGGGATACGCTTGGGCTTCACTCATGCAGAGTATGTCAGCATCATGAACGAACCAGGCTAGAAAATCAAGCACCAGAATTGGATTTTCTCCTGAAAAACGACTCAATTGAAGAGTAGTATTCATGAGATTGATGTAATCCTAAAACTTGCCGGTACCTATTGCCGATCGAGTAGATGAGGAATCATCCAATTGATAATAACGATACGATAACAGTTTCCGGTAGAGAGAATTCGTCGGCTTTAAATCTTTGAGTCTCAGGTGACATCTACCTTTCTTGCGACAGCAACAAACTCCTTGCGTCATTTAAGGCGCTTTAGACGTCGTTGGACGGTACTTCCTTTTTTCATTATTGGAATCCGGTGAGTCCGACCAGGAAGCTGCGAGACGGCATTCAGAATCAGAATCTTACGAACCTGAATCAACGTAGTGAACATCCGTTTTCGGTTTACGAGCCTGTCCGTTCTTCGAGAGGCGACTTGAATCGATAGAGACGACGTCGTTTTCCCCTGACGCAGGCGCTTCTGTATACATACGGATGTTCGGTTCCAGATTATACAGGCTCCCTTGCCAAGGTTCCAAGGCCACATGAAATTTATTGGAAAACATCTGGTACTCCTTCAAAAAGGTACCTCAGGCACCCAGACATTCCAAACTGGAGTTTGCGTCTCAACGTGGGAGTCGAATATCTCCCGAGAAATCCCGAACTTGGGCATTTTCAACTTTTTGACGAGGTTCATCCTCCTGTTCAGGTAGAGACACATGGGCCACTTTAGAGACGTAGATCATTCGATTACAGTCGAGCAAACTCAGCTGACTCCATACGAGCGTATATGTACAGAACGGGCTAAAGATGCATCTATGGACGACGAGAAGGGTTTTAAGTAGCAAATGTTGCAAAGAGCTGTTATCAGGGTGGTGCTTATCATAAAGTGAGGCATAGCACTTTTACTGGGAGGGCTTATAGAGGTTTGATGTGGTTCAATGGACTATGAAGGTTTGGAATTGCTGCTGGTATGGTCACCGAGGAAAGTAGATTTCCAACAGTACTCTACACCATATGATAAAAGCAACTCTTCTCGACGCTTACTTCGGCCTAAGCCGCAAAAGGAATTCGGCCACGGGGGTGGTACCACATGGGTTAAAACCTGTGAATGAGACGCAACCGAAAGCATTCGTCGGGTATTCCGGCCAACTTCAATGTTGTCCAAACGTTCCGGAACAGGTTTCCGCGTGCGCTGTGTACCCTGTGGAGGTGTCTCAACGGCATCAGTAGAGCCTGTCCGAGAGTTGGGAGCCGGTGGCGTCATCCTACAGTCTAGTCAGCCGAGTGTTCGGAACTTCGATGTAATCGAATCAGTGGTTTCCAAAGAACTGGGAGAACACCATGTTCTTTATAGGTTCCTCCGGAAAATTTGAAGAGCACAGTATTAAACCAGGTGATCTAACCAATTGTAGGTAAAACGATTGTAGTTCGGGATACCACTTGTGGAGCAGTATTTGTAGGCGGGAAATGCCCCCAAGGTGCTCGTGGCTTTGCTCTCTTGCGAGGTAGGCACAGTGACAGGTCCTTCCGTACCACATGGTCTTCGGATGTAAAGCTGAGCTGGCTTCCGGCTGTACCAACGAAGGTGTTACCGAGAATCAGATTACCAACTGGTCAACGTAGCGTACAGGTCGGTGTAAGCGGTGTTCTGGTCCATGGAGAATCCCGAGGGAAAAAGAAAAGAAAAAAAACCAAGGGTAAGGGTACAACTCGGTGGGTTGTGCGGAAAGCCGAAGGAAACCAGGCTGTGGGGGTGTTCCTTACTCAGCCAGCACGGGGAAAATCATTACTGAGCCCAACGGCTATACGTTTCGCAAAATATGGTAACCAGTACGGTAAAAACAGTGAACACTTGGCGAACTCGTGGGGTTAGACAGATCAGTGGTCCTTGTTGATACTGTGCGGGAGAGTTTAACAATACCATATGCGGTGATACTCCAGGAGGGAGTTGGTGAATACGCGCAAGCGATAAACTCAGAGCCCAATCACAGCTTAACTTTACTTCACTATGAAATGTCAAAGCCATCCTCTCTTAAGTACTATGGGTTCATAAGAAAACTAAGAATACTACTACTGTACTGTTCCAAACGTGTGGTCCACACGTGTTTTTCAATGAAAAGCATAGCCAGCCACCCCGCAACAGGACACGTGTGAATCATGCCAGCCATGAATAATGTCAATGCGCTTACCACGCGTACATGTATTCCAGATATCATAGAAATCACCTAGGAAGATTTTAGAAACACCAAATAAAGTTCATCTCAAATTTCACCCAAAATCTTCAAGGGTCCGCTCATACCTGAGTTGAACTGATGCCACGTCTGTACTGAATCAATCATGGTTTACTTTGCCTAGAGGCTATCCGCATACGCAGTGCTGTAAAGATACGTCCCATCTTTGACTAGCAGCATGACCGCGTCCACTTCGTTCCTTCCAAGAACACTGCTAACCTCCCTCGGCAATGCTTTAAGCATTGCGACTTTGCCCTGGTTGCGCACTCCAAGATATTCGGCCACTCGCTGTCCGAAAGCTGCTTCTAGTAGCTCCAGGGCTTCCTAGCAACTGCCTTGTCGTCGAGCACAATCTTGCAAACACACAATTAATGCTGATGGGTAGGAGGTTACTTTACTTATTCAGCAACTAACGCAGACTGCTCTAATAAACACCTAAACCTGCGACACGGCTTTGCGTTTTCTTAGAAGGCTGCTTTTGACTGGGTGCTTCTTTATATAAAACGAACGGTCACCTGATCCTTTTTAAAACCACAAAAGCCAGGAGTTGTACCCGTTTGGTTTATCAATCGACCCCTATTCTCTTCTGGTTATTTATGCTTTGATCCAGCACCATTATAACATTTTCCCAACACTATATTCTTAAAAGAGCTCACGTAGATCGTAGAAAAACATCTTTTGACTCTTTTCTATGGCCCTTTTTGCTATTCCATCCTTCCATGTTTTTCGAAAACACTGATGAAAGACATGTTATAGCATACGCTTATGCATAAATTAGGAGAACCACAGGCACGGATTGCACCAAGATTAGACAGCTGTGGCTCACAAAAGGTTCACTGATGCCACCAATAACATTCGCAGTATATGCTGTTTTCAGATGTACAATGTAGGTTTATAGCTTAAACCTGCCCAGAAACTAAGAATCGTCGCCAGGAAAGCTTATATCTTTAGACATTTGGTTGAACCCATGGCTTAAGGGTAGTCTGATTATTAAAAGAATGCATTGGAAGAAGAACAGCCTATTCAGCAGGTCGTTTTTGACCTACAGTGAATGCTTCGCAGGTTCACCGTTTTCGGAAACCAGACACAGCTCACACTCGCATCTTGGCCCTGCGACTAGACAGACCTGACCCTTTGTTTTTGTTCCTTTGCGCAGATTGTACTGTCCCTCTGACAACAGCTTGGAGGTAGGAACCCAGACTGACGTCGGAAGTTGTCAAAGCGTCACAGGATACTCCACTCAAAAACAGAATTACGTAGTTTTCTCTCATTAATACTATCATTAAAGTTGTAGAATGCACAGCGATTTAATGCACTTGATATTGCGCTATGAATTTGTACTCGACTAGTGCAAACCACAGAGATCTGTAAGTCGATAAGTTTGAGCGGGCAATAGCGCCCAATGGTCAGACACTAGCAAGCCCCCACGCAAATGGGCACGAACACGAAGATGAATATGCCTAGGCTTAGGCTGAGTAGACGAGATGGCAACGATTGCGGGGCAGGCCAACGAGCCAAGCATTTTGCTTCATCTTCTATCGGTGCACAGCGGATTTGGTAGAAAAAGCCCTACGCAAACATGCCTCAACACATTCCCGACAATTCCACGGTTATGAGCTCAGCGGGGAATTTACCTGTGGAGTCTAGTGATACCTTGAATCATGCGCCAAAGTTTATAACTAACGTTAATTTAGAAGTTTGCTATCGTGATGCGCTATGCAGATGGATGAAAATGATCACACAGTTTGCAAATATTGACAACAAGTGGAAAGCAATGGACGAAGGATTGGGTTGCATCATTTATTTGACATGTGATGAAACTGCACAAGACCTAATCCAGAAAGCCAAAGATTCGGGACTTCTTTCCCTTGCCAAAGAGCTGAACAATCCCAGATATGAAGCTTTGGTGGAGGCAGTCTTTGACCTTATTGCCAAAGACAGTCGAACGGAGTGTATCAGGAGAAAAGTAGCTCTATTAACGGCCATTCAAAATTGCGAACGAAAACATAATGAAGAGGTTTCTTCATTTGCTATTAGACTCACTGGAGCGGTTGCACGTGATAAAAACCACACAGCTAGAATATTTGATGCCCCTACCAGATTATTTGCTATTTTTATGCTCCGGAACGCAAATTTGACGCCCGATACAATGAATGCCCTTGTTTTCCAACTTACCGCAACGAACAACTCGCAAGAGAGGTACCATTCTGCACAGCTGACCGTTACCAAAGACGAAGCCAAAGCCTTATCCCAGTTGTTGAAAGAGAAAGTTATCAGCAGCAATCACTATAGAGCTCTAATAAATAAAACTGTCGATGTACTCAAAAAGATCCAAGATCAGAGAACTTGCAATACACCCATGTTTACACTGGATGATGCTTCGCAATAATCGTCTCAAGTTGACAGCACGCAGCCAAAGGTAGACCTTATCAGCGAGAGTGGGATAAAAAGAACTTGGTTGACAAAGAGAAACATATCCTCTCAGAATCGACGTACAAATTTTATCAAGAAACTCAAGGAAGAGAATAAATGTCGCGCTTGTAATGAGCATGGGCATTGGCATAAGGATCGAGAACAATGCCTAGAAAAAACCTTATGAAGAACAAAAAGCCATTGCCATCGAAAAAACACCGTTTTACGTACGTTGCAGAAGGGCAAACGGAGGGCCTCCAATGAGAATAGCATACGACCATTTAAGACTTGTCCCAGAAGTTCCATCAGCTCAGGAGTTAAACGAAGGCATTTTAGAAGATATGCTAGCAGAAGATAGCCCCTCTCCAGCTATTGGAGAAGAAGAACACGGAACTGATGAAGAAGAGCATCCTGAAAGTACAGGTGTTGATCAAATTATGAAAGATGTTTCTGGTACAGCGAGCCATACAGAAGAGGTAGGGCTGGCGAAGACGACCACTGTTTCCTATTTCTTTGCTACCAACGCCACTGTAGACCTAAAAAGACATATCGAACAGACAATTGCTAAAGGACTCTCTTCAGATGAGGACGTAGAGGTTAGATCAAATTATCAACAAGTGTTGAATGACATCTACAATGCCATTGGTGACGCACAAGTCTCCGGTAGGTAGATGTACTGCGCTCCGCAATGGATCCTGGACAAAGCGATTCAGGAAGAGCTCGAGAATACCTGGAAAGGCGCATACGTCGAAGTTCCAGAGTCTACTGGTTCCTGCAACGCTAACGTAATCAGCTCACAAATATTGTAAAAGGTGAAGAACGATGAGAGAAATCAGAAACATACAAAAGGCAGGCTTTCCCCCATGTTAACAGAGATAAAGGGAAAGGGAATATACGGAACCATTCCGCAAACGCACAGTTCGATATCATTCGCATACTTCTTTCCCTCTCTGTGATCTTGAAGTTTTACGTAGGATGCATCGCTATCAAAGGAGCATACCCACAGAGTTGACTCATCAAGCGCGACCTGTATGTTAGACCACCCCCCGAATGTAGAGGGAAATGCGGTACTCTATGTAAGCTTGTAAAACATCCTTATGGTATCAGCGAAGCCGGCAGACAGTGGGTTACAGTAATTGAAAACTGGATCTTCACAGATGCTGGCTTCTACCGTGCGTTTGGCGTGTGTCAGCTCTACATTCGATGAAGGAAGAATAAGAAGATCAAGGTACTATTTGCAAAACTTACAAATGATCTGCTAATTTCTGGATCCGTACACGACATACAACAATTCTTTGAGAAGATTGGGTCACGTTCCACTACTAGCAAAACAATCATCGACCACGAAATGAATTGTAACGTCTGCACGATCCGACAAGTCAAGCAGTATGTGGAGCAATATCTCTACGCGGGAAATCCGCCCAAGTTGTTCGCAGCCTTGCTCTCTTGTGATGTAGGCGCAGACACAGGTCCCTCCGTACCACACGGTGTTTGGGCGTAAAACCGAGGTGGCTTCCGGTTATACCGACGGACATGATAACGAGAATCGGGTTAACAGCTGGTCAACGTAGTGCACAGGTCAGTGTGAGTGGCAGTCCGGTCCACGGAGAATCCAGAAAGGAAAAAAGGAAAAACGGGAGAAAGCAAGAACGAAGGTACAACCCAGCGGGTCGTCCGAAAAGACGAAAGAGATCTGGCCGTAGGGAGTGATGCTTGTTAAGCCAGCACGGCAAAAATCAATACTGAGTCAAAGGGCTATATGTTCCCAAAATAGAAAATAATCAAAACTATAAAAACGGTGAGCACTGGGCGAACTCACAGGGTAAGACAGATGAGCTTGTCTCTTGATTTTGTGCGGGTGAGTATGAAGATACCGAACGCGGTACAACCCCAGCAGTAGTTTATCACTTCGCGCAGGCGATAAACTCAGAGCCAAGTGACAGCTTGTCTTTACTTCAGCGTGACACGGCAAGGTCGTCCTTCGTTAAGTACTATTGGGTCACAAGAAACCAACAATACTACTATTGTATTGTGCTACACTTGTGGTAGACACTGTTGTGTCACGTAGCGGCACTGCCGGCCACGGCACAACATGACACGTGTGAGTCATGCCAACCATGAATAGTATTCGTACGCTTTTCATGCGTCCACCGGTGCCAGATACCACAGAAATCACCGACGAATGTTCCAAAAATACCAATTAAAACTCATATCGAATTTTACCCAATATTTCCGAGGGTCCACTCATACCTGAGTTGAACCGATGCCACGTCTGTATTAAATCATTTATGGTACACCTCGCCTAGATGGTATGCGCACACGTATTGCTCTACACATTTTACCATACAGTTGTCCATCGGAGAATATGCGAACAGTATCAAAATCGTAAATTGCAGTAAATCAAGACGAACTATGCAGAATGACAGAACATTTTCGCACGAGGTTGGATCATACTGCAATATGGAAGAACAGCTTATATGGCTTGGAGGGAGAGCATTGCCTCAAGCCATGTACTTTACTTCTCTAATGCAACAAAAAATTCCGCATCTGAAAGTCGCTCACATACTTGGAGCCAATGAGACACTCTTCAAACTAGGGAACCTACGTCCCGTGATCAAATTTCAACACCCACCAAGGCCCGTCAATGTTCTGAGGTCCCATCGTTTTCCGATGCTTCCCTCACCATATCTGCAAAACAGAATAATTGGCAGACGAGGCTTATCAGCGGCATTCGCTACAGAACGATTGACGGAGACGAAACGACCTATCATTTCATTGACTGAGCCAGTGTGAAGCAAACGAGAGTTTCATGTTCATCCTACGGAGCAAGAATTGTTGCCTGCACAGATGCAGACAATCGAAGGCTTCATACTAAAGGTACAATAAGATCCATACGTCCTGCCGACGTGTTTCCACATGTACGTAATGTCAATTCCAAGGGCCTATTTGACACCATTACTACGCTACACGATGGCAGATATTATAGACTTTGCCGGACTGTAAAATGCTTTCGACACTCTTTTGAACTGCGAAGCCTTGATACACTGAGATGGATACAGGACAAAGCCAACATTTATGATGCACTAACGAAACATAACTATCTCTCTCATATTTTTCTAAATCGCGTTGATGCAACTGGATCACTTGTACTACCAGATCACCAGTCATTCTCGTTAGATAGAAATAGCTGATGTCTATCTGAACAGCGACCTCATATGATGTCAATTCTAATTACTCTAGAACTGTGGTGCAACGCCCCAAAGGGGAGAAACACCGAAAGACGTTCGGGATCTTTCCTCCGTGGAGGTGAACCCATCTGGGTAGAGCCCCTCTAGGGGTGGCACGGCGGAGCCGGTTTGTAAGACCGAGGCCACCATTCATGACTAGCGCAAGAGGATTTAGGACAAGAATCGATATCCGCAAGAGCGGGAATGCGTCCTCGCCAGAGGTAGGTTTCCACGTAAGTGGGGGTGTGTGAGCGGATGCGCACACGAGAGCCGCGGATAGCGGGAGGTGCTACCCTAAGAAGGGGAAAAGGAAGGGCGAAGAGGAGGAAGAGAGGACGAAGTGAGTCGAGAGAGCGACGGGGGAGAACGGCGATGCCGGTAACAATATCCCTATACAGGTCGAAACACCAATGCAATTGGAATAATATGACTCCCAGTGATGGGTCCCTTTAGATGTGCAAGGGGGTTAGATGTCCCGTGGTTCACGGCGTTTCCCTCCGAGGAGGAGTAGAGCACGCGCGCAAGCGGTAAAAACTAGAGCCAATTCCCCAGCTTGGGGTCCCTTGTTGGGGAAGGTTTACTCAGATGTGGTAACGTGTACCCCGCTGGGGAGCGCAGTACCATGTTCATCGATGGTCTTGACCCGACAATCCGGAGTTTAGTTACCCGTTATCGGGAGGACAAGCGGAGGATCACCTATCTCGAGCTGGTCCAACACGCCCCAGCGGAAGGGGATGCACTTCGTGCAAGAACTCCGAACAATCGGTCTAAATCCGCCAAGGCGTTGTTGCTAGAAAGCGAAGCTTCCTCACTCCCGCTCACTGCGGATGGGAACCCTGGACAGGGATTTGATACCGTGCATTTGGTGCAGGAGGATGGTGTGTCGATACCCACCAGTGATTTACCGTCAAAGACGGAGATGACCCGTGATACGGGAACGGAAGACCCCGTTTTGTACGGTGGTAACAGTCGGGTTCAACCCCAACGACTCCCGTTTTCAAACAGTCAATCCCGTTATCAACGGCCTGGATGGACTGAAACCCGCCCTGTGGTTCGCTTTTCCGATACTCGGAATAATAATCCGCGTGTCGCGGTATTGGCTCTCATTTGGCACCTGTGCTATGCCCATGGCCATACCTCCCATCATTGTATTTGTTCACTGAAGGATATGGCCAAGTTGGTGGCAAATTATGAGGCCCTCACTCCAGAGGAGAAACGTTCCGTCCCGACGGCTTCCTACCTCCGTGCTAAAACGGACTTTTCCCATGCCCTACCACAGACCCCGCGTGCGCGGCAAGCTTCCTACACCCCGATTCGGGAGATCACGCAACCATCCGTTGCAACCCCCGCTTATGCGGATAGAAACCACCGTCAACGGGATGAAGCATTCGTTGTCGAGGAAATCAACCCACCGCCGAAGGCGGAAAACTAACTGACGGAGTCTCCCCTTTGGGAGAGGCGTCCTCAAGAACGAGGCTGTTGGCGCCCGAGGCGTCCTCGCCTCGCCCACCGGTGAAAGTCCTCTCGAAGAAAGACACCGCTGACGCGGACTCTGCGCACCTCGGTGTGTTGCGTCGCCCGTGGATACGGAGTAAAAATCCCCGGATTCCCGGTAGAGTCTTGGTCTTGGCCAAGCGCAACTATAAGGTCTATGCAGACCTTGGCCTTGACCCCCAGTTTATGGTGAGGTTTCTCACCGTCCTGGATACAGGTGCAGGCCCCAACTTCGTTGTGGAATCATTGTTACCCCCGCTTGTGCGGTCTCGTATCCGCTCTGACGCGGTCCCCGACATTTCGGATGCGAACAACAATCCGTTACAAACGGTGGGCACAGTGGACCTCGTCGTGAGACTTGGTACCTCTGTGGTGAACTTGGACTTCATCGTTTGCCGTTCATTGGCAACACCAGTCATACTGGGATGTGATCACTGCGACAGATTTGTCGACGCAATCAGGCCCCGCCTCAGGCGTGTAGAACGTGACGACGGATCGTCGGTTCCGATTGTTCGCCGCCCGCTAAAGCGGTCCTCTCGGAAACAAGTTCCGCTCCCTGCTGCGCAGGAACCACCGCCCGCGTCCCGCGAGTCCACTAAGCTCCGCATCGCTGCCTCGGTTTCTATACCGGCTGAGTCCCAAGTCTGGGTGCAGGTAAATTCCCGTCAACACGGTCTTCGGGTTATACAACCCCTCGCCTCGTTGTACGAGAAATCCCAGCTGGCGCTGGCCAATGGAATTGTCTCCATTTCCCCGGATGTCCCTTTCCGGATGTTGGTTGCCAACCTTGGCAAACATCCCCAGTATCTGGTAAAACACCAAGTAATTGGGAGTGTAACCCCCCATCCTATGGGAATGCTGCCAACGAAGATGACAGCTGCCGATGTACTCGGAGTTACCACCTCTTCTGAGGAGTTCGCCCCGCCGTCCGAAGACATCAAGTCTAGGGAGGGGAAGGAAACCGCTACTTCAGCGTCGAACATACCGAGTAACTCGGAATTGCGAACCACACCTGTTCCACAGGACAATGCTCCATCGAGCAACGACCGGATTAATCCGGAAAGAGCACTTGGAGCGCTGGACTTCAGCCACGTGCCAGAGTCGCACCGCGACAAACTCCGTACCATGTTACGGGAATTCACCACAATGTAGGATGGCTCGCTTGGCGAGATTAATGCAACGGAACACCGGATCGATTTAATCCCCGGTGCGCGACCGGTTGCACAACCCCCTTACAGGGCAGGTCTGAAAGCTCGGGAAGACGAGCAGTCCCAAGTGTACAAGATGCTCCGTGCAGGTGTGATTGAGCCCGCTCAATCACACTGGGCATCCCCAGTTAAACTGGCTTTGAAGGCCGACGGTACCTGGAGGTTCTGTGTCGACTACCACCGGCTCAATGCCGTGACTGTTAGGGACACGTACCCTATCCCTTGTATGGAAGAGTGTATTGACTCCCTCTGAGACGCCACCGTTTTCACGGCTCTCGATGCCACTTGGGGATATTGGCAGGTACCTTACAGACAGGAGGATCGCTACAAAACCGCATTCACCTGCCACGCAGGAACGTACCGCTTCAAGCGGATGCCATTTGGGTTAACCAACGCCCCCGCCACCTTTCAGCGTGCAGTAGATATTCTACTCAACCGCTTTAAGTGGCGGAGTTGTCTGGTCTAGCTTGATGATATTATCATCTTCTCCAACTCGTTGGACGACCATCTCACTCACGTCCGAGAAGTGCTGACCATACCCCGTGACGCGGGAATTACCCTCAAGTTGAGAAAATGCGAGTGTTTCACAGATACTGTGAAGTATCTTGGTCACATTGTCCGTCCTGGACGGTTAGCGATCGAGAAAGCTCGAGTCAAATCCCTCTTTGAGGCGAATGAGCCCCGTACTCAAACGGAACTGCGCTCATTCTTGGGGCTGGTCAACGTCTATCGACGGTTTATCCCGAATTTTTCGGATACCGCGATGCCCCTGAACGCGTTGTTGCGAAAGGGGAACCCTCCAAAACTGGGAACATTTACGCCCGAGCAATCGGAAGCCTTTACCTCCTCGAAGGAGGCTGTCACATCAGCACCAATCCTACATCTCCCAAAACTTGGGTTGCCATACTCCGTAGATACGGACTCGAGCGACTACCAAGTCGGGTGTGCTCTTTTTAAAACCACCCTCCATGGGGTACGACATCCAATTGGGTATTGGTCGCGATCGCTCAATGTTCATGAGGGGAACTACTCCGTATCGGAGAAGGAGTGCCTCGCCGTCGTATGGGCGATGACCACTCTGCGCCCCTACCTTATAGGAGTTCACTTCACCGTGTACGCGGATCAATCCTCATTGAGGTGGTTGATGAATATCTCCGACCCGTCGGGACGCCTCATGCGCTGGAGACTCCGCCTCGCGGAATATGACGTTCAAGTCATTTATAAAAAGGGCGCGCAGAACACCCAAGCCGACGCTCTGTCGCGTTTACCCACAAGTGGGGAAGCACTCCCAACGGAGGATGATGAAGTCCCATGTTTCATGGCTATAGACCCGGATGATCCAGAATGTGCCGTTGACGCTTGGCCAGAGAACTGGGACGAGGATGCTGACTTTGACGAACTACTCGCATTGCGAGATGAATTTGAGAACCCCTTACAGGGGAGCTTTGTACCGGTATCACCGGAAAAAATGATCCGAGAACAATTCGGCGACCAGTTCTGCACGAGGGTTCGTGCCCGTATCAACGGTGGTGAAGATCTCCCTTTCGGGGTAAATGACAAAGGCTACCTCGTAAGGAAGGTCGAAGTCCGCCCACAGATTGTGGGACCACATTCCCTGCAATCGCGGGTGTTACATCTATCACACTACGCCCCCATCGGAGGTCACCCAGGTGGGAGGAAACTCTACCTAACCCTGCGAAGAGATTTCTATTGGCCCGCCATGGCGGTGGATTGCTACGCAACTGTGCGGTTCTGTAGCGAAAACGCGAAGAATCGCGTGAAACTCCGCAAAAATGCGAAGAAGATGAAACTATTCCCCGCAAGGGCGCCACTCGAGTTTATCGCAATTGATCTTCTCGGACCACTACTCACCACAAAACGTGGAAACAAGTTTCTACTTGTCATCACCGACCGCTTTTCCAAGCTGGTACGGACTGTCCCTCTTCGGAGGATAACCGCTCTCACGGTGGCCCAGGCTCTGGTGACGCACTGGATTTTCGTCTACGGTCCCCCTGTGGAGGTGCTCTCTGATAACGGGAAACAGTTCGTGAGCAAGTTCTTCCAGGATGTTTGTCGCATCCTGGATGTCAAGAACTTGTTCACGACTACCTACCACCCCCAATGTAATGGGAAAGTTGAACGGTTTAACCGGACGTTACTCGCGGCGTTACGTTCCTACGTCGCAGACCACCCAAAGAACTGGGAAATGTACGCTGATGCGTTAACCTACGCGTTCAACACGCAGGTACACCGGACTACCGGAGTTTTGCCATTCGAGTTGGTTCTATCTAGAACACCCCCGCCTGTGGCGCTGGAATCCCAAGCTACCTTGGACAATTTCCCATCTGTGGGTATCTACCGGCAGCAATGGAAGCAATGGCTTTCCAAGCTGGTCCCCGCTGCGCGGAAGTCAATGGAATGTGCGCCAGCCACGTACAAGCGGGATTTTGATACTCGCTTGCGAGGGAAACCGTCCCCGATTCGGGCGAATGACTACGTCTTCATCAGGAAGGAGTAATACAACCCGGAACGGGAGAAGCGCCATAAACTCTCGCCTGTGGCGGATGGACCATTCAAGGTCATCTCTGTGAACACCAACACTGTCGTCGTAGAGATGGGCGACACGCACGAACGGATTTCCCGTGATCGTGTTGTCCTTGCCCCTCCTCCCTCGTCAGAGGTAGTCCTGGATCCAGGCAACCCCGTTTCTATGGACTCTGCAACACCGGAATCATTCGGGAGTACTAGGCCTACGGTACTACCACACCCCAGCCGGGGACTCTCAGACCTACCGACCCTGTCGGACTCACCGGGCCAGCCGGATAATTCGGGCCTATCAGCGTCCGCCCGTACCACGCCCGCCCCGCTGGCGCGAGTTTATACCCGCCAGGCGGGGAATGTTCTCCCTTATCCCGCCGTTCCGTCTAGGAAGGGGGAGGAGAACACTCGTTTTCGAGGAACAATATCGCCGTTGCAACGGGAAACACACCGTAACATACGGAACTCTGACCGTGGAGGACGGAGTATGTCACGCGACACTAATTCCCCGTTCTCGGGCAGTGCTATGCAACAGAAACCAGATGCACAGGCCCCACAAAAGCGGAAAATACACCGTTTGTCACGGGAAAACGAGAAGCCCCCCTCCAATACCGCAGCAGCGGAAACGCAATCGCCCGATCCATCTCCGGAGGCATCGCCACAAACGCGGGAACCGAGGAACTCGGGAAAAACGCGCGCCATCGCACGCTCGAAACCGGTCGTATCGGACGCTGCTCCTCCTCATGGAGACGGTGCACCGCACTTAGCGGCAAGGCCCCTGAAAAGGGTGTCATCCGCACCTGCCCAGCACCCCCCAAAGGGGAAGTTTAACCACAATGCCGGTGTACCGGAGTTAGCCTTAGGCAACCCCCCAGTAGCCGGGGATACCACGGCACAGCCGGAACGTATGGCAGAGAACGCTCGTGACCCCCCAGCGGAGGCGGAACGCTTACCAATCACCGTGTCGCACGGGACCCCGCAGGGGATGTCGCAAACACCGTTCCGGCATACGTGGAAAAGACCCCGCAAGCTTGCGGTTTGCGAAGAAGACTGCACTCGCGGAGTTCAAGTCCCCCGCCGGTTGGCGGTTTGCCCGGCCTACCGTGATGACGGGAACAACGACGCCCCTCTGGAGAACGACTTGCCGGTGAAAACCGTGACGCCACACACCCTCTTGAGGGATATCTTCCCACATGAGCGGCAGCCACTAGGACAGCGCACGGCAACGCCGGAGACATCGCCGACAACCCGGATGGGGGGCAACATACCGCAAAGCGGGCAACCCTCGCAAGGGAGTACAACCACCACCCGGCACGGCGGGCAGGTCTACGAACGAGAGTTCGTAGTAGACCGACTTGTCGGACACACCTGGGACCAGGATGGTATTCTACAATACCGCATCCGCTGGTACGGGTACGACCCCAGCGGGGATACGTGGGAGCCAAATGAACACCTCCCACGATCGCAGGTCGTGCGATACCACCGTCAAACGGGAACTGCAGCCCCAGCCACGCTGGTTAATGCCCAAGTCGGGTAACGTTGCCGCGCGAGCGGAGGGCAATAAGAAAGGATAGCAAGGGAAAGTCCGTCCAAGACGAGGAATTCTAATTGGAAATCACCGTCCGAGACGGGAAAGTTTACCTAGTGGAGCAGCAAGCTCCATACTACACTACACTAACTGGCATAGCCAGGGAAGGAACACCAGGAAACTGGACAAAAGGGGCTCACGCTTCGCCGTTGCCCGGGGCTTGACCACCCGCAAAGCGGTAAGCCAACGCGTCGGCCATGGCGGTGACATCCCCCGGAAGGGTGTCTGAGCCATCCGCATAAGCGGTGCCCAATCCCTCATTGAGGACAGCGACCGGGTGAAACCACGGGACAAGGCGCAGGCGCGACGCGTGATTCCGATTCATCGGGTTGAGCCCCACCAGGGTGTTGTAGGTTGGCCAGTTGAACGCCGGAGCGGTTCCGGAGGATCCCACCGAAGGCGGTAGTGTGAAGGGATGGTCGGCTGTAGCAGCCACATTCCCCAGTTGTGCCGGATGTTGATCGCCCTGAGGCAGGGGAACTGACCGGAAACCGGTGTTGTATCGCCCAAGAGACCTCGGAGGTTGGCTGTTGTTGTTGATGTTGTTGCCGTTGTTCATTTCTCCCTTTTCGAGGGTGGTCGTTGTTGTTTGTCGGAGTGCGCTCGGTGACGAGGAAGAGCGGAGGCGAGGAAGAGCGGAGGCGAGGAGAGGAAATAACAGCTGCAGTAGCAGGGAGTGGTGACTCTGGTGCAGAGGGATTTACCGGAGAACCGGAGACAGCGCACGCGCTTTTATCACCCATTTTAGTCTGGGAACCCTCCGCGTCCGCGGTCGTTTTCCCGTCTTAGGGGGGTGGGATATGAAGTGCAACGCCCTCAGGGAGGGATTCTTGGTACTTGAATGCTTTCCCGATATTATCGGTTGTGCAGTGTGTATATGAACTACGCCCCGCTATGGTGGATATGGACACGTGGGACACGGTTTTGGGTCAATTGGTGGTTGGCCACAGTAGTGGATGTTGCCACGAAATGTGGAGTATTTTAGTTAATATTATTTATTATTTTCACACCAATTTCTGGGAAGCTAGTACTTAGTGCGACGGCGCACTGCCGTCGCACCAGTAAACCTTCCCCAACAAGGGACCCCAACCTGGGGAACTGGTTCTATTTGTTGCCGCTTGCGCGCGTACTCTACTCCTCCTTGGAGGGAAACGCCGTAAACCACGGGACATCTAACCCCCTTGCACATCTAAAGAAAGAAGCCCATCCTTGGGAGTATAATTGTTCCAATCATATTGGTGTTTCGCCCTGTATAGGGAGTCTTGTCCACTGGCATTGCCGTATTTGTTCGTCGCTCTCGCGACTCACTTCGCCCTCTCTTCCTCCTCTTCGCCCTTCCTTTTTCCCCTTTTTAGGGTAGCACCTCCCGCTATCCGCGGCCCTTGTGTGCACATCCGCTCACACACCCCCACTTACGTGGAAACATACCTCTACTGAGGATCACACCCCGCTCACGCGGATACCGATTCTTCGCCTTCACCTCCCTGCGCGAGTCGCGACAGGTGTCCCTGGTCTTACAAACCGGCTTCGCCGTGACACCTCTGGGAGGGCTCTACCCAACTGGGTTCACCTCGTGAGAGGAAGATCCCGAACGTCTTTCGGTGTTTTTCCCCTTTGGGGCATTGCACCACAAAGTGGTCTCCCGACCTAGAATCGGTTTTTGTTTTCCCTCTTACGAGGTTTGTTTTTATTTACCGGAAGTTCCGTGATCGTTTCCTGTCGTAACGGTATTTTCTCATGTCGAGAAATCCCTCCGATGCGGAGCCAGTGGTTACGCGTAGTCGCTCCCGCGACAACGCGGACACTTCCGAAGTTCGGTTTGTACCCCGTATCCCTATACGGACAAGTTCCAGCCGTACTGGCGCCGCTTCATCGCGGAATGATACCCCCGACCAGGAACCCCGGAACCTCCTTTTGCCCTCGTTTTCACCCCCGCAGGGGAATGCAGCATCGACTCCGGCTGTTGCCGCAGTGCCCCAGGCACCCCGGCCTGCTCCCACTGTCGCGGCTTCAAGCCCCCGTGGAACGGGCGATAACACCCCCCAGGGGACTTCCCTGGAATCCCAGGTCCGCGCTCTGTGGACCGCCCATGACACCCTTGTAGGGGAACTAAAATCCCTCCAAGAGGTGGTCTTGGCAACCCCCGTAAAGGAGGTCGCCGAGGAACTCCGTATTTGACGGTCTGACGTCAACTCTGTGTTGGAGAGTTTGGGACAACCCGCCACCTTCATCGAAGGAGTTGAAGCCCGATTTGATCGGATTGGTGCCCGCCTGGAGACGCTGGAGCAGTTCGTCCTCATGGACAAACCATCCCCGGATGATCCGGTAAACGAGGCATCGCACAACGACCAGCTTGTTGGGAAGAAGAAACGCCGTCATCGACGGAAACACCACCGAAAACATTCGGACTCCGATTCTTCGACATCGTCGGACTCATCCCGAAACCATTCGGTTAGCTCGAGCTCCTCGGACTCCGACTCGGAGGACGAGAAGCGAGGCTACTCCTCCCACTCGAAGCGGTCATCGGCCACTGAAGGTGTGGTCCGAACCCACCAGAAGGGGAGAAGACACCCCGGTCTTCGGGAATTGAAACCGACAAACCCGGATTACCGGAAGCTTTTATCATACCGGTACTACCGGCCCGAAGACTCGTCACTTGGACGTACGCCCCGTGGTACGGGAAAGGTGCGAGAATGCATTAAGCGAATGCAGCTCTCGCTCCGCAACCAGTATTTCACTGGAGAGGACCCAGTCCTAGTACTGGATTTCCTATCCCGCTTTGTAGCGGAGGCCGATATCCTCGGTATGAATGAGGGACAAGCCTATTTGGCTCTACCGTATTTCTTACGGGGAGTGGCGGAGGACCAATACAACTCTGTCAGAGGATCTTCTCGTGCCTCCGAGGGAGGAGTTACTTGCTGGCCGGAGGCTGTGCAGTATCTTCTGCACTCCTACGCCACAAACACCGCTATTCAGCAGGCTATCCTCGCTTTGCGAGATACACGCCAGCGTGCTGGAGAGACCGAGACCGATTACCCGGTGCGCCTTAACAAGGCTTTCCACAGATGTGGTAACGTGTACCCCGCTGGGGAGCGCAGTACCATGTTCATGGATGGTCTTGACCCGACAATCCAGAGTTTAGTTACCCGTTATCGGGAGGACAAGCGGAGGATCACCTATCTCGAGCTGGTCCAACACGCCCCAGCGGAAGGGGATGCACTTCGTGCAAGAACTCCGAACAATCGGTCTAAATCCGCCAAGGCGTTGTTGCTAGAAAGCGAAGCTTCCTCACTCCCGCTCACTGCGGATGGGAACCCTGGACAGGGATTTGATACCGTGCATTTGGTGCAGGAGGATGGTGTGTCGATACCCACCAGTGATTTACCGTCAAAGACGGAGATGACCCGTGATACGGGAACGGAAGACCCCGTTTTGTACGGTGGTAACAGTCGGGTTCAACCCCAACGACTCCCGTTTTCAAACAGTCAATCCCGTTATCAACGGCCTGGATGGACTGACACCCGCCCTGCGGTTCGCTTTTCCGATACTCGGAATAATAATCCGCGTGTCGCGGTATTGGCTCTCATTTGGCACCTGTGCTATGCCCATGGCCATACCTCCCCTCAGTGTATTTGTTCACTGAAGGATATGGCCAAGTTGGTGGCAAATTATGAGGCCCTCACTCCAGAGGAGAAACGTTCCGTCCCGACGGCTTCCTACCTCCGTGCTAAAACGGATTTTTCCCATGCCCTACCACAGACCCCGCGTGCGCGGCAAGCTTCCTACACCCCCATTCGGGAGATCACGCAACCATCCGTTGCAACCCCCGCTTATGCGGATAGAAACCACCGTCAACGGGATGAAGCATTCGTTGTCGAGGAAACCAACCCACCGCCGAAGGCGGAAAACTAACTGACGGAGTCTCCCCTTTGGGAGAGGCGTCCTCAAGAACGAGGCTGTTGGCGCCCGAGGCGTCCTCGCCTCGCCCCCCGGTGAAAGTCCTCTCGAAGAAAGACACCGCTGACGCGGACTCTGCGCACCTCGTTGTGTTGCATCGCCCGTGGATACGGAGTAAAAATCCCCGGATTCCCGGTAGAGTCTTGGTCTTGGCGAAGCGCAACTATAAGGTCTATGCAGACCTTGGCCTTGACCCCCAGTTTATGGTGAGGTTTCTCACCGTCCTGGATACAGGTGCAGGCCTCAACTTTGTTGTGGAATCATTGTTACCCCCGCTTGTGCGGTCTCGTATCCGCTCTGACGCGGTCCCCGACATTTCGGATGCGAACAACAATCCGTTACAAACGGTGGGCACAGTGGACCTCTTCGTGAGACTTGGTACCTCTGTGGTGAACTTGGACTTCATCGTTTGCCGTTCATTGGCAGCACCAGTCATACTGGGATGTGATCACTGCGACAGATTTGTCGACGCAATCAGGCCCCGCCTCAGGCGTGTAGAACTTGACGACGGATCGTCGGTTCCGATTGTTCGCCGCCCGCTAAAGCGGTCCTCTCGGAAACAAGTTCCGCTCCCTGCTGCGCAGGAACCACCGCCCGCGTCCCGCGAGTCCACTAAGCTCCGCGTCGCTGCCTCGGTTTCTATACCGGCTGAGTCCCAAGTCTGGGTGCAGGTAAATTCCCGTCAACACGGTCTTCGGGTTATACAACCCCTCGCCTCGTTGTACGAGAAATCCCAGCTGGCGCTGGCCAATGGAATTGTCTCCATTTCCCCGGATGTCCCTTTCCGGATGTTGGTTGCCAACCTTGGCAAACATCCCCAGTATCTGGTAAAACACCAAGTAATTGGGAGTGTAACCCCCCATCCTATGGGAATGCTGCCAACGAAGATGACAGCCGCCGATGTACTCGGAGTTACCACCTCTTCTGAGGAGTTCACCCCGCCGTCCGAAGACGTCAAGTCTAAGGAGGGGGAGGAAATCGCTACTTCAGCGTCGAACATACCGAGTAACTCGGAATTGCGAACCACACCTGTTCCACAGGACAATGCTCCATCGAGCAACGACCGGATTGATCCGGAAAAAGCACTTGAAGCGCTGGACTTCAGCCACGTGCCAGAGTCGCACCGCGACAAACTCCGTACTATGTTACGGGAATTCACCACAATGTGGGATGGCTCGCTTGGCGAGATTAATGCAACGGAACACCGGATCGATTTAATCCCCGGTGCGCGACCGGTTGCACAACCCCCTTACAGGGCAGGTCTGAAAGCTCGGGAAGACGAGCAGTCCCAAGTGTACAAGATGCTCCGTGCAGGTGTGATTGAGCCCGCTCAATCACACTGGGCATCCCCAGTTAAACTGGCTTTGAAGGCCGACGGTACCTGGAGGTTCTGTGTCGACTACCACCGGCTCAATGCCGTGACTGTTAGGGACACGTACCCTATCCCTTGTATGGACGAGTGTATTGACTGCCTTGGAGACGCCACCGTGTTCACGGCCCTTGATGCCAATTGGGGATATTGGTAAGTACCTGTCAGACAGGATGATCGCTACAAAACCGCATTCACCTGCCACGCAGGAACGTACCGCTTCAAGCGGATGCCATTTGGGTTAACCAACGCCCCCGCCACCTTTCAGCGTGCAGTAGATATTCTACTCAACCGCTTTAAGTGGCGGAGTTGTCTGGTCTAGCTTGATGATATTATCATCTTCTCCAACTCGTTGGACGACCATCTCACTCACGTCCGAGAAGTGCTGACCATACCCCATGACGCGGGAATTACCCTCAAGTTGAGAAAATGCGAGTGTTTCACAGATACTGTGAAGTATCTCGGTCACATTGTCCGTCCTGGACGGTTAGCGATCGAGAAAGCTCGAGTCAAATCCCTCTTTGAGGCGAATGAACCCCGTACTCAAACGGAACTGCGCTCATTTTTGGGGCTGGTCAACGTCTATCGACGGTTTATCCCGAACTTTTCGGATACCGCGATGCCCCTGAACGCGTCGTTGCGAAAGGGGAACCATCCAAAACTGGGAACATTTACGCCCGAGCAATCGGAAGCCTTTACCTCCTCGAAGGAGGCTGTCACATCAGCACCAATCCTACATCTCCCAAAACTTGGGTTGCCATACTCCGTTGATACGGACTCGAGCGACTACCAAGTCGGGTGTGCTCTTTTTCAAACCACCCTCCAGGGGGTACGACATCCAATTGGTTATTGGTCGCGATCGCTCAATGTTCATGAGCGGAACTACTCCGTATCGGAGAAGGAGTGCTTCGCCGTCGTATGGGCGATGACCACTCTGCGCCCGTACCTTATGGGAATGCACTTCACCGTGTACACGGATCATTCCTCATTGAGGTGGTTGATGAATATCTCCGACCCGTCGGGACGCCTCATGCGCTGGAGATTCCTTCTCGCGGAATATGACGTTCAAGTCATTTATAGAAAGGGCGCGCAGAACACCCAAGCCGACGCTCTGTCGCGGCTACCCACAAGTGGGGAAGCACTCCCAATGGAGGATGATGAAGTCCCATGTTTCATGGCCATGGACCCGGATGATCCGGAATGTGCCGTCGAGGCTGGGCCAGAAAACTGGGACGAGGATGCTGACTTTGACGAACTACTCGCATCGCGAGATAAATCTGAGAACCCGTTACCGGGAAACTTTGTACCGGTATCACCGGAAGAAATGATCCGAGAACAATTCGGCGACCCATTCTGTACGAGGGTTCGTGCCCGTATCAACGGTGGTGAAGATCTCCTTTTCGGGGTAAACGACAAATGCTACCTCGTAAGGAAGGTCGAATCCCGCCCACAGATTGTGGTACCACATTCCCTGCAATCGCGGGTGTTACATCTATAACACTACGCCCCCATCGGAGGTCACCCAGGTGGGAGGAAACTCTACCTAACCCTGCGAAGGGATTTCTATTGGCCCGCCATGGCGGTGGATTGCTACGCAACTGTGCGGTTCTGTAGCGAAAGCGCGAAGAATCGCGTCAAGCTCCACAAAAATGCGAAGAAGATGAAACTATTCCCCGGAAGGGCGCCACTCGAGTTTATCGCAATTGATCTTCTCGGACCACTACTCACCACAAAACGTGGAAACAAGTTTCTACTTGTCATCACCGACCGCTTTTCCAAGCTGGTACGGACTGTCCCTCTTCGGAGAATAACCGCTCTCACGGTGGCCCAGGCTCTGGTGACGCACTGGATTTTCGTCTACGGTCCCCCTGTGGAGGTGCTCTCCGATAACGGGAAACAGTTCGTGAGCAAGTTCTTCCAGGATGTTTGTCGCATCCTGGATGTCAAGAACTTGTTCACGACTACCTACCACCCCCAGTGTAATGGGCAAGTTGAACGGTTTAACCGGACGTTACTCGCGGCGTTACGTTCCTACGTCGCTGACCACCCAACGAATTGGGATCTCTACGCTGATGCGGTAACCTACGCGTACAATACGCAGGTACACCGGACTACCGGAGTTTCGCCATTCGAGTTGGTTCTATCTAGAACACCCCCGCCTGTGGCGCTGGAACCCCAAGCTACCTTGGACAATTTCCCATCTGTGGGTATCTACCGGCAGCAATGGAAGCAATGGCTTTCCAAGCTGGTCCCCGCTGCGCGGAAGTCTATGGCACGGGCCCAAGCCGCTTACAAGCGGGATTTTGATGCTCGCTTGCGAGGAAAACCGTCATCGATTCGGGCGAATAACTACGTCTTCATCAGGAAGGAGTACTACAACCCAGAACGGGAGAAGCGTCACAAACTCTCGCCTGTGGCCGATGGACCCGTCAGGGTCATCTCTGATAACACCGACACTGTCGTGGTAGAGATGGGCGACACGCACGAACGGATTTCCCGTGATCGTGTTGTCCTTGCCCCTCCTCCCTCGTCAGAGGTAGTCCTGGATTCAGAACATCCCGTTTCTACGCACTCTGCAACACCGGAATCCTCCGGGAGTACTAGGCCTACGGTACTACCACACCCCAGCCGGGGACTCTCAGACCTACCGACCCTGTCGGACTCACCGGCTCAGCCGGTTAATTCGGGCCTCTCAGCGCCCGCCCCTAACACGCCTGCCCCACTGGCGCGCATTTATACCCGCCAAGCGGGGAATGTTATCCCTTATCCCGCCGCTCCGTCTAAGGAGGGGGAGGAGAACACTCGTTTTCGAGGAACGATATCGCCGTCGCAACGGGAAACACACCGTAACATACGGAACACTGACCGTGGAGGACGGAGTATGTCACGCGACACTAATCCCCCGTTCCCGGGCAGTGCTGTGCAACAGGAACCAGACGCGCAGGCCCCGCAAAAGCGGCAAATACACCGTTTGTCACTGGAAAACGAGAAGCCTCCCTCCAATACCGCAGCAGCGGAAATGCAATCGACCGATCCATCCCCGGAGGCATCGCTACAAACGCGGGAAATATACCGTGCTACACGGAAAGTTGAAGCGCAACTACCGCAAACCCCTGTCAGGGAAGGATCCCCGATAAGTGAGTATGGTGACGATTGCCCCCAATCCCCTGGGCAGAGCGATGCATCGAAGCCGCCATTGGCGGAAGCCCCCGCGGAAGCGGTTCAATTAAGTCCAGCAGACCCGCGCCCAGCGGAGAAGAGGCACCCAGCTACGCCGGCCTCACAGGGAAATACCCACACCCCTCTTGGGGAAAAAGGCAGCCAAGCCGCAGTCGAAGCTTCAAGCCCTGGCTCGCAAGCACCGGAAACGCCTCCCGTCGTTGACGGAATCGAAGCTTCCGCTACGGGAAATACTTTGCGCCAACTCCCGCAATGCTGCGGCGAAGAACCGAGGAACTCGGGAATAACGCGCGCCATCGCACGCTCGAAACCGGTCGTACCGGACGCTGCTCCTCCTCATGGAGATGGTGCACCGTGCTTAGCGGCAATTCTCCTGAAAAGGGTGTCATCGGCACCTGCCCGGCACACCCCAAAGCGGAATTTTGACCAAAATACCGGTGTACCGGAGTTAGCCCCAGGCAACCAGTCAGTAACCGGGGACACCACGGCGTCGCCGGAACGTATGGTGCAGAGCGCTCGTGCACCTGGCAGGGAGGCGGAACGCTTACCAATCACCGTGTCGCACGGGACCCCGCAGGGGATGTCGCAAACGCCGTTCCCGCATACGCGGCAAAGACCCGGCAAGCTCGCGGTTCGCGAAGAAGACCGCACTCGCGGAGTTCAAGTCCCCCGCCGGTTGGCGGTTCGCCCGGCCTACCGCGAAGACGGGAACAACGACACCCTTCTGGGGAACGACTTGCCGGTGAAAACCGTGACGCCACACACCCTCTTGAGGGATATTTTCCCGCATGAGCAGCGGCCACTAGGACAGCGCACGGCAACGTCGGATTTATCGCCGAACACCCTGCTAAGGGACATTATACCGCACCGCGGGCAACCTTCGCAAGGGATTACAACCACCACCCGGTACGGCCGGCAGGTCTACGAACGAGAGTTCGTAGTAGACCGACTTGTCGGACACACCTGGGACCAGGATGGTATTCTACAATACCGCGTCCGCTGGTACGGGTATGACCCCAGTGGGGATACGTGGGAGCCAATCGAACACCTCCCACGGTCGCAGGTTGTGCGATACCACCGTCAAACGGGAACTGCAGCTCCAGCCACGCTGGTAAATGCCCAAGTTGGGTAACGTTGCCGCGCGAACGGAGGGCGATAGGAAAGGATAACAAAGAAAGGTCCGTCGAAGACGGGGAATTCAAACCAGAATCACCGTTCAAAACGGGAAAGATTCAAGGGAGCAGCTAGCTCCGCACAACACTATACTACAATAGCCGGCTATGCCAGGAAAGAAGAACCGGAGACTGCGTACGCGCTTTTATCACCCATTTTCGTCTGGGAAACCTCCGCGTCCACGGTCGTTTTCCCGTGTTAGGGGGGGGATATGTAGTGCAACGCCCTCAGGGAGGGATTCTTGGTACTTGAACGCTTTCCCGATATTATCGGTTGTGCAGTGTGTATATGAACTACGCCCCGCTATGGTGGATATGGACACGTGGGACACGGTTTTGGGTCAATTGGTGGTTGGCCACAGTAGTGGATGTTGCCACGAAATGTGGAGTATTTTAGTTAATATTATTTATTATTTTCACACCAATTTCTGGGAAGCTAGTACTTAGTGCGACGGCGCACTGCCGTCGCACCAGTAAACCTTCCCCAACAAGGGACCCCAACCTGGGGAACTGGTTCTATTTGTTGCCGCTTGCGCGCGTACTCTACTTCTCCTTGGAGGGAAACGCCGTAAACCACGGGACATCTAACCCCCTTGCACATCTAAAGAAGCCCATCCTTGAGAGTATAATTGTTCCAATCATATTGGTGTTTCGCCCTGTATAGGGAGTCTTGTCCACTGGCATTGCCGTATTTGTTCGTCGCTCTCGCGACTCACTTCGCCCTCTCTTCCTCCTCTTCGCCCTTCCTTTTTCCCCTTTTTAGGGTAGCACCTCCCGCTATCCGCGGCCCTTGTGTGCGCATCCGCTCACACACCCCCACTTACGTGGAAACATACCTC
Source organism: Gracilariopsis chorda (assembly GCA_003194525.1). Taxonomy (NCBI): domain Eukaryota; phylum Rhodophyta; class Florideophyceae; order Gracilariales; family Gracilariaceae; genus Gracilariopsis; species Gracilariopsis chorda. Next base: position 74,631 of record NBIV01000062.1, read on the forward strand.
TACTGAGGATCACACCCCGCTCACGCGGATACCGATTCTTCGCCTTCACCTCCCTGCGCGAGTCGCGACAGGTGTCCCTGGTCTTACAAACCGGCTTCGCCGTGACACCTCTGGGAGGGCTCTACCCAACTTGGTTCACCTCGTGAGAGGAAGATCCCGAACGTCTTTCGGTGCTTTTCCCCTTTGGGGCATTGCAACACAATTATAGCATTTGGAACAGCCTCAGAACTCAACAACACAAAGAGAACGCTCATTTTATATTCAATGCAGTCACTCAAATTGCATGGAACCAATCCAAATGTCGGACAAAGTGTAAACATCCAATCACTGGTTCTTGGATACCACAGTGATAAACCAAGTATGTCAACCGATTTCATAAAACCACGACCACTTTTTGATTTATTTGCTTTGGTGTACGGCGGCTGAGCAAGCATTTGTGCGCGCATACTTTCAAAATGGGAAAGAAGTTCGATGAGAAAGTCAAAGTTTTGTATATTGATGCTCACGATGAAGTTAAAATCGCGGCTGCATGATAAAATTTCATACCAATCAGTGTTACAGCTGGTTTGATATGCACGCTTAATTCTGTTTCTTGTGTACATCAAGGACTTGGAAATTTTTCGACCTGACGTTAGACATTATTCGGAGTCTAGCAGCTTGATTGTGTATGCTAAGCACCACTGGCACAATAAGAAGACGTTCAAAGATTGTGCAGTTTCTGGACCAATTTGGAGTGAATATTTCGGACGCGGAACGAAGCGAAACCTGTATTGTGCAACATGAGCGACAAAATTCTTTGGTTACGGTAATGTTGATGGTCATAGTGAAAGCGAGGTTGATGGAGAGATCGATTGTGACTAGTTAGGTTGCTGCTTGTATTCATAAAATGGGAGTATCTGTTGTGCAACTTACGTAGAAATCAAGATTTGTCGTTTTGTAATGGGGTCGACTTACCCGCTCCATACTGAGAAACTATCAGCGAGTGCGGTTCCATTCTATAGGAGCTCATTGGCTATAACTTTGTCATTCTCTCAGAGTGGCTTTTCTTGGAAAGGCCCAGTTACTCAAGATAAATGCATTGCTGCAGTCGTTATACACGTTGGGTTAAGCCTACACAAGTCCGAGCAAGACCTACCTGACCATGATGCATCAAGGTCGACGTCGCCATCTCTAAGCTAAGCGCATCACCAACAATGGCTACCCAAAACAGACCAACAAATCTCTCATACGGAGTTTCCCCGTCACAGTTCATCTACATCCACTATCCCACCGCCACCAACGTCCCATGTCCACTAGTATTTTTCATACACGGAGGTTTCTGGAAATCACGCTACGGAATCGATCCTCCCACAGCCGCATGCGAGACCATAGCGCCCGATCTGCAACAGCACGGTTTCATCTGCGCCGAAATTGAGTACCGTCGAAGCGAAGATTCACCCTGGGGATGGCCGCACACCAACCACGACGTTCTCACCGCCTACAAGACCGTCTTGGACCACGCCTCACATTCAGTCCGCACTTCCAAAGTCATTGTCGTCGGCCACAGTGCAGGGGGAACTCTAGCGCTCTGGCTCGGAGCGCAACTCGTCAAGGAACATTTTCCCGTGCTCCCGGCCTACATTTATGCCCTCGCTCCCGTGGCTGATTTGCGCATGGCTGTACGTATGCGATTAAGCGACGACGGCGATGCCGTGCAAAGATACATGCATGGCACACCGAAGCACATACCTGGAGAATACGACAAGGCATGCCCGACAGCGCTGGCCACACACCTTGCATGCCTCAACATCAGGTTGGTTGCAGGCTCAGCGGATACCGACGTGCCACCTTCTCTGGCCAAACGTCTCTGCAATTGCGTTCGAGATGCTGCCGTTTTCGAAGACCGGGCACGTGGCTCATTGGTCTTGGATGTGTTCACCAGGGCAGCACATTACGATATGGTCAACGCCGGGTCAGCCGTCTGGACCCAGTTGCGAGACAGCATGAAAAGAATACCGTAGGACTCGGTAACCACCATTGCCCACCGTAAGAGCGACAAACGGACAGTATTCACGGCTCGAAAAGGACACATCTCTATGCGGCCTGCAGGACTTCACGACAAGCTTCTCCAGCCAGACACAACCCGGTTTGTCTTTCGGGAGTTGTGTCGGCGTTCACGTAGACTTCTGACCTCCCGACTACTCAGCACCACAGCTTCTCCTCCAAGCCTGGCTGTCATTGACAATTCACAGTGATGACTCTAGTACCCAGAACCTACCATAAAGCCAAACACCCAAGCCAAACCAACTATACCAACGTCCAACTCCACACTTGGTTTACGGCACACTGTTCTACACTACATCTTTTTCCTAACGTCCGGAAATCACTCTCGCTTCTTTTCTCTTTTTATGCGGAGTTCACAACTGCAACCAGCTTCTGACGCTGTTCCTCGGACAGCAAACCAGTCGCCCTGTGGAGCACTTCTGGGTACTTGCTTCGCATGCCCTTGATCACTTCGACAGCCATTCGGGTGGCTTCGTCGTCGATCAGGCTTGTACCAAGAATACTTAAAATTACAGATAACACTTGTGGAAGATACGAGAAGTTGTCTCCGATGAATCGCGTGTCTCCAGCTTGTACAAGTCGGATGAGCGTAGAATGCATCACTTGGGCTTCCGATTCATCGGCCCGCGCAGGTAGATAGTTAACAATTAACGCGCCATATGAGAAGCCTTTGTCCCCAACAAAATGCGGTTGGAATTCCAAGATCTTCAGCAACGCAGCTACTGCATTATCAGTGGCGTTTGCTTCAGCTTCACTGCGAGAATTGGGGTCTCTGATAAGGCGCTCAAGGTTCTGGGGCAGCGCAGGATTAGCAGCGCTCTGGAATATGTCTCCACCCATTCGCGCACAGACACCGATACCATAACACGCCGCCTGGCGAACATCGGCGTCTGGGTCCCCGGCATAGGCGCACATCGCCGGTAGCACACCACTAATGACGCTCTGTCCCTCTCTTCCACCATACAGTATCAGATCGTCGAAGACGCACAAAGCGGCTTGTCGTTCATAGGGGGGTCGCATGCCTTGCAACCGAAGCCAAAATATCTGCATCGTGGAAACCGCCTCAGGTCCTTCACTAAGTTCCTGGGACGCAGTAAACGCCTGGACAAAGCCGTTGCTGCCGTGAACCCGGAGGAAAGCGTTAGCAGCAGTCGCGACTCTTGACAGTAGCTCTTCCTCCTTTGCTTCTTCGGCAGCAGCTTCTTCGTTGGCTTCTTCGTCCCATTCTTCTTGCTTAGCTATTCTCTTTCGTTCTAGATTTCTCGCTTCACTCTCCAGTAAGACAATGCTGATTGTCTTCGCAATCTCCGGCATCATCTCCTGAGGAATAGCCGGTGGTCCCACCATGCTTCCAATTTGAGCCAGGGAATCGAGCATGTGCACGAGCACATCGACATCGGGCTCATTTCGGGTAGCCTCGAGAAGCTCAGGAAGAGCATACTGGATTATACTTATAACTTGAGCCCCAGACGGATCCTTTCCAGATTCCCTCACAGCCCGAATGAGGTCTGGAATACAGTTTGCAGCCGCAGATCGGCAGTCCTCATGGTAAAAGAACTTAAGCAGAGGAACCATCAGCTCAGTAACCTGTTCAACGTAGTCATAAAACCCAGCTCTCAGCTCTGCAATGAAACAAGTGAGCATAGAACAGGCCACAGCCTTGTCCTCGAGGGCGGAGGTTCTGATTCCAACTCTCTTGTCTCCAATTGTAAGAGTTTCGTAGCCCTCCTCATCCTGTGGGTCTTCGTCCTCCAGAATGCCAAGAATGGTGATATCCGGCTTCTGGTTGGCGGCCTGCAGCAATCTAGGCATAACATGCGGAAGATATGGAATGAACGCAGACTTCAGGCACCTGCAAATACGAGCATACGCCTGCATGAGATAAAAGCTCTGCGGGTCATCCGGATCGTCCACATGTGCAGCGACTGTTTCCACCAACAGTTTCATTACTTCGTCAGCGTCAGGGCCAAACTTCTCGACACCAACACTAAGGCCAACAAGCGAAATGCATTCCATCACCTTGCCACGAAGTCTTCGCAGTTCTCTATGTCCCGTAGTGGTGGACAGGACCTGCTTGAGGCGCGGCATAAACCAGTCATAGTACTTGACAAAGTGAGTTTCCGCAGAATCGGCAACTGCAGCGATTGCAGTGACAGCCTGTTCCTGCGTGTTAAGATGCGACGAATTAAGCAACGCTTGCAGTTTTCCTAACAGTTGATCGAGGTAAGGTGCAATAATTTCAGACGTGGCCTCATCACAAAAGTTGATAACAGCGGCAGCAGAGTGACTCTGCACTCGAGGGTTATCCTTATCATCCATGACAGTAATGAGGGCTCTAACAATGTCCGCATGGTAGTCCTCCTGAATTCTCGGGCCAAAATCGGTACACATCTGACCAATGCAGTTGATGGCTGCCCAGCGCACACGAGGGTGCGGATCAAGGAATTTCGCCAGAGCGAGCTGGATAACGGTACCTAACTTTTGCTCAATTTGCTTTTGGCAGCCCTCTCCAATCTGGGACAAAGCCAGCAGCGCGGCATGGCGGTACACCCAGTTGCTGTTTTGTAAAAACGCAGATATGATAGACTCTGCGACGGGCAGCACAGCCTTGCCTCCAAGGGCAATGGCCAAACGATCCAAACTCTCTTGTCCACAGTCAAAGTGGGTGTACTCGGAGTTGTCATCCTCATCGTCCAACTCGTACCAGTCAGAATCATCCTCAATTTCCAGCATCATTTGCAGAGCGACTGGGAAGACGTTCTTGACAAAGGTGCCCATCTTGCGGCACTGGGTTGGGAGCTTCTCTGCAATGGAGACGAGGAACTCAAGACTAACCTGACGAGGGCCACCTTCCGAGTTGCTGTTGGTGTTCTTGCAGACCTCCAGCATGATGGAGCAGACCTGCGGCAGGTCCTTCTTGTAGAAACAAGGCTCACTCTCGACGACCTCAATGAGCATCTCAATTGAGGTCTTAGCGTCGTCCTCACTCCCCGATGTGACCGCCCGCTGGACGGGCTGGAGCATGAGGGGGATGAGATCGACAAACTCATTACACACAGATTCGTCAAGCACACTAATGAGAGCGGTAGTAGCTCGCAAGGCGGCGACGGAGACGGAGAGTTCAGAATCGGCCAATCCAGCCTGAAGAGCAACCTTAAGCGCAGGCAAATGCGGTGTAAAGATACTCTCATCAAGAAATTCAGCCAGCTGTGCGAAAATATACAAGGCGCTCTCGCGCTCAAACGAATTGCAAGAGCGGGTAAGTTGGAAGAGGGTAGGAAACAACTCTGGCCATTGTGAGGGCGTCTTGTCAATAAGCGGACCAGCCAGGACGGAAATTGTGTCACAAAGCTTGCGACGGACGTCGCGAGGGGCGTGTGAACGAATGCCGACGAGAAGTCGGGATTTAACGGCTGTTTTGATGTCGGGTTCGGCGCGTTCCCAGAGTTCGGAACAAGAACGACGCATGAGCACGGCGGCGGTGGAACGGACTACTGGCTCGACGCCTGGGGTAGAGGCTAGGGATGATAGGGCCTCCAGACACAGTCCGGGTTGGGAGGTGGCGTGATTGTACTGTGATTCGGCGGCGTTGCGAGTGGCGTTGTCCGGGTTTTGGAGGCGGAGAAGGATGTTGGACATCTCCTTGGCGGCCTGAGAAAGGGCCGGCGGAGCGCCGTTTTGGAGCGACATTGGACTGTGCTGTGCTGTGGGAGTGTTTGTGGATGTGTGGTTGCTTTCTTGTGGCGGTGTAAGGGATTGAGGGGGAGGGGAGAGATCAGTGCGGGGCAGGTTGCATACGGGTGGATGAGGTTGCTTTTTGTAGGAGTATGAGCGCGTGCAATTGTGGGAGGAAGGAGGGGGGGGGGGGGGGGGGGTTGTCGAATGTGATGGGTGAGTTAGTGGAAGAGCAGAATGAAATGGGGCATAAGAGGAGAGATGTGGGGAAGTGGGCGGGATAGGGTGGAAGAGATTGATTAGATGGAGGGAAGGGAAGTTCGTAGACACGGGAGCGGGTGGTGGAGGGGAGGGGTTGGAGGGGGTAGAAGGGGGTGGAGAAGGGGGGTGTTGAACGAAGGTAGTGGGGGCGACACACAGTGCGTCGTCGGCGCTTGCCAGCGCGCAGTGGCGTCGCGGCGCGGCGCGGGCGGGCGCGCGTGTTGGAACCGCGCGCCCGCGGAGCGGCACCAAGCCGTTTGAAACGGCCCACGTGGCAGGTCCATCCAATCGCTGGCGCGCGTAACCGAAACGGGCGCGCGCTGACAGTACGGAAGTGTAAGCGGCGGATGCGCGGCTGGAGGCACGCCACGTTTGCCAGCTGCGTTTCGGTTTCCGATACTTTTGGAGGCGTATAAAGAAATGGGGCACGGCTGCGCGCGTGATCCGCGACTGCTCGCGCTAGTAGTGAGGCGTGCACCACGCGTACGACGCTTCCCGCCATGTCTGCAGCCTTTCTTGTTCCGCCGCTTGTTCCGCCACGGCGCCGTTTGCGAGCCGCCCGCGCGTCCTCCCCCGCGCGCATGAGCGCCTCGTCTCCCGATGCCGTCCCCGCGCTGAGCTACGGCCGCATTCAGCATGCCGGCGTTCTGGTGCGCGATACTCAAGTCGCCAAGCGCTTCTACATGGCCGTCTTTGGAATGGCCGATGATGACCACCTCAGAAACCCCAAGCTGCCTTTCAACGGCGCTTTCCTTCGAGCCGGTGCCTCGCAAATCCACCTCATGGAGCTCCCCTCCCCGGACCCGCTGGAGGGTCGCCCGGAGCACGGCGGCCGCGACAGGCACGTCGCCGTCACCGTCAACGATCTTCAACCGCTCATAGCCTCTCTGCAGCGCCACCACCGCCCGTTCACTTTCAGCAAGAGCGGGCGTCGAGCCCTTTTTACTCGAGACCTCGACTCTAATGCTATCGAGTTTATTGAGGACACCTCTGTGTAGCGTCGCACACTGTGCTTGAGTGGTCGCACTGCTGCGCATTCCGTTCACAATGCTTGCTCCGCTTCCAGATGATATCGCCTAGCATGCGACACATCGCATGCGCAAGCTCTCACGTCTTCCATGCATCCCTCGCCCACACATCCGCTCTTCCGAAGCGCAAAGTATTCACGCGCGATGCCAGCTGTGCAACGCCAAACCGCACTGTCCACTACTTGACGTTTGCACTTATGCGAAGCGCAAATCTCAACGTTATCGTCACAGTCAACCGCTGCAGCAAAGCTCAACGCGCATACTCGATATTCGCACCACTTGTAGCCACCCTTCGTAACTCGTTCATTTGGCGAGTCAACACATCTCGTCACCTCTTCCGAAACACCACGCTTATAGTCTTGAGCTCTTGTCGCTGTCATCAGTGCCGTCGTTTCCGTTAGTAGTGTAATCAAAATCATCGTGTTTGACGTCATTGTTTTTTGCTCTGTGTTTGTTTGTTCTTTTTGCTTCAGCCGGGCGGCCAACGGCTGTTTCTGGCTGCATGTTTGTCAACTTTTTGTAAACTGCCCGGCTTCCTCTCGAATGCAATCTCACCTGCGGGCGCAGTCTCTCACGTCAAAAAACTTCAATGCAGCCTGCCTTCTTTCGCCTGTCCGTGCTTGTCATCCCCCTCTCACCCGCTGTTGCAAGACATCAAGCTAGCAAACCTAGCACTGCACACAGGCACAACTCTGCCCTGGCCTGCAGACGCTCTACTACACCAGTGGTAGTGGTCTGCTAGCAGCTGTACCATTGTTACAGCAACATTTCTACGACGCCCCGTGTTGACATCATTTCATGCATGATGCATTTCAGACCCCACTGATTCAGTGATTGTACTGTACAGTAAACGGTCAGCGATCTACCCTGTGCGCAGCACCTACGAGAGTTCCACGGTGGTGGAAATGTTTGCTACCATAGGTACTTGTGCGCAGGTTTGCATTGCGCATGCATCACCATGTCGCGACGCTTCTTTCACGAGGCTAAACTCTCGTGAAGCGCTCAAACTCATCAACTCACGTCGCTTAACAACAAATCGAGCTCGCGAGTTGAAACTGATGAACCGCTGTCGTTGGTAAACGGTACCAGCCTAAGTTACCCCTCCCGTCACACATTCTCCCACTTGTCGCGGCAAGTTTGCTACAACAATGAATCCAAACAAATAGTGTACGTGTGTATACACGTGGGTATGCTCAGCGCATCCACGTGTCCCCAACTTTGATATGTACGGCTGTACAACGGTTGACCATGGCGAGCATGTTGGGCTTGCTCGCTAGCTAGAGATACGAGAGCTTCGTAAGATACATACACCTACGCGCACTTTGATCAGCTTGTGTTCCCAAATGGACGCCATCAACCCGAACAACAGAACAAACGATTTCGTTCAACTCCAAGCAGCTTCAAAAGAAGATGCGCCGCACACGCCACCACCACGCATGCTCGTTCTGGTCGGCATTCCGGGTACGTATACAACTGTTTCTATCTTCAAGCACGCGCTTTTTTCGTGCACAGGTCGGCAAACAATCTGACGTGGGTTGCGTAGGATCTGGGAAAAGTACCTTTGCAAAACAACTGTGCGAACTGGGTTGGGCTCGTATTTCGCAAGATGACCTCGGCACCCGCAGAAAGTGTGAAGTTCTAACGGTGGAGCATTTGTGCACGGGAACAAATGTGGTAATAGACCGTTGTAACTTTGACAAAGCGCAGCGAAAACGGTGGGTAGGTACGTATTTACCACGCAATGCTAGTGCACGCAAGTGCTGACAGGAGAAAAGGAAAAACTGACGTGATTACGGCGGCATGTAGATTATGCGAGCGCGAGGGGCAGTGCATGCGGGGTCATTGTGTTTGCTACTTCTCTGCAGGATTGTTTACAAAGGGTGAGAAATCGTCGGGGTCATCCTACTTTGGAGGGCGACCAAAGTGTAGGTGTTATCAAACGAGTTGCGGAAAGTTTTGAGTTTCCAGATCGAACGGAGGGGTTTGCGTTTTGTCGGGTGATCAGAAGTGAAACGGATGCCACGAGGGTGCTATCTGAACTATTATCAGCTCCGTAGAGGGTCAGAAAGAAAGGGAGGTAGGATACAGACGGGCAAAGACACAAAACGTTCTGAAAAAACGAACGGAAGCGGTTTTATTGTAACGAAGTACAGAGTGATGTTATGGAGGGAAGGTTGGATGTGGGAGAGATGCAGAATGGAGCAAAGGGAGGGGGAGGGGGGATTTCTGTTGCTAAACGACGGTTGGGTGTTTAGTCGTCGGTGTCCATGGCGTCCGGTGCGGTGCTGGAGGGGGCGGTTGAAGCGTTGCTACTCGCTTTTGTCTTGGTGCCTCCGACTCCCTGCTTGGAGCTAAGGAAGGTTTGGTAGTAATCAGACTTGACGTCGTAGATCATTGCGAAGAAGAACGGGGAGCAGCAAAGAAGGCGGGTATGTCACGTCACGAACAGGAAACATCCTGACCAAGTCGTCGTCGTCCCGTTCCTTGCCTTTGTAAGGGAAGGTAAACTTTGAACACGTGACGCCGCTAAGAACGGTAGCATTTGAACGTGTCCCACGTGGACACGATGGTGCATTTCAATGGGCTAATGATGGGGACGCGCCATTGCAGTGGGGTTGTCTACGTAGCTCTATCTATGCACTGGGTTGTGATCAGACAATGGCCGGGAGGCGCCGCCACCGCGCGCGTATGGCGTGTCCTCGCGCGCCCATTTCGTTCGCGGAGGCGCTTCAGGCCTCCGCGCTTATCACGTTCCTATACGTCGCCAGTCTTTATCTGCCCTTCAACCGCGGTCATCGCAACTCTCCGCAAGTAATCCGCCGCCGTCTCCTCACCCTCTCCGTGCTCACCGTCGCTCTCGAAGCGTACATTCGGCATCGAGTACCAGCGTCACAAATCATCCCGCTTTGCAAACATGCGTTCGCATTCCTCGTGGCCACAGTGCTCACCGTCCTTCTCTACGCCGGCCATCTCGCCGCCGTTCCGCTCCGCTCTGTCATGCGGTTTTCCTTGCACGACGTCGAGCATCGACACGAGGCGCTGCGCAACTACGTGCTCGGCCCCCTTTTCGAGGAGCTTTGCTTCCGCCGTCACACAATTTTAATGTGGTCATGTCACAGTTGGCAACATCGTGTGATCATATCAGCACTGCTTTTCGCGCTGGCGCATGCGCATCACGGCTTGTCTATGTCCACCTCAGCTGTGTTACTTCAGTTCACGTTCACCTTCCTGTTTGGAATATATGCTGCTACGCTTTACGAAAACGCTGCGTCCATCTGCGCGCCGTACGCTGCGCACGTGCTTTGCAATGTGTTGGAGCTTCCCAATTTTGACGCTATCGCGCACCATGCGCGACGAAATCTCATCCTGGTGCTTTACGCGCTGTCGCTTGTAGCTTTCGGCGTTCTTTTTGCCCCGCTCACCGCGTTGGCACGCCCGCATTCGTCGGCGTCGCAGTGATGCGGCTGCTTCTTCCTCTCCATCTACTGAACAGCAATGATGTTGAACTTGAGATTTCAAAAGGCGCCTTGGTTTCGTTTTTCCAAAATTCCTGTTTTCCCGCCACTGCACTTGCACGTGCGCCCCGCTCTTCAAATTGCTCGCGCCGCCTCCGGCTCAATGCACCCAACCGCAGCCGCCAGCTCAGTCAGTGCCGAAAGGTAAACCACCTTCTTCCGCCCAGCCATCGCTTCACCACTTGATCCTTCCTCACACTCTCACACACGCCCCGTCACTCCCTAGACAGTCCCATGTCTCGTCGATATCGCGGCCTTCGAGCCGAGTTATCTACCATTCTCGCTGTTGACGAGTTCGCACAACGCCCTCTTCAACAGGACCTTCCTCCCCCAAACGAACCCATCTCATCTCATCTCGCCAACCTCATCCTACGTGCCACCAATCACCCAGATGAAGCACGCACCGTTTATGCGTACCTTCCAGCCATCATCTTGCGTATCTTCGGTTTCGCTCCCGGTCAAGGCTGGCTGGAAACCTGTTCAGAGCTCCCCAGTCGCGATCGTGATGCTCTGGTTTCAATCGTCCTTCCAGATGGACCGCTGCATACTTTCTGCAAGGAACATACTCGACCACGATCTACAAAGATTGATTTTGGTCATGACATGCGCTTTGAGTTCGCCAGACGAAATTTACCACCCTTGACAAATGCTGCACTGGACTCTGATCGCATTCCCACACCTGGCTCGCGATCATATCTGGCTCCTTTGCTTGCTTCTTCACTCCGGAATAAGGCTGATGACGTCATCTTCCTGTCGCCTCTAGACTACTTTGTAATCTGCATGATCGCTTCTCCAACCCAGAAATTCGTCAATGCACCTGGCTCATCCTCGGTGAAAATCCCGAAGAGATCCCGTTCCATTCCTTCCCTACGTGCCCAATACAATCAAGTCATCACTGCTTACGCCGCTCTCAGGAGCGCCAATGCGAGCGTCGACTCTGATGACATTTTCATTCTGGCCTGTCTGGACTATTTGTTCATCCCTTGGATAACTGCTCTCCCATCTAACTTACCATATCTCTCAACTTCCGCAGCGGATGCTGTTGCATCACTTTTATTAGCGCTTGCCCCCACTTCTCCAAAGGACCTGGACCTGGACCTGGAAACCGACGACTCGACGCTCGGCAATCACTACATGGTTGACATTCATTTATTCACCAACTGCGGCGTTTTGTACCGTCTCACCGCGTCTATGTTGGAAAACTTGTTCTCCAACTTTGATGCTTCAGCCCCAATCTTTCCTCTCAATTCGTACATTCGTGTTCTAGCGATGCTGATTGCTCCGTGGCGTCAGAGTGTCCGTTCGACTGTATCACTAATGCTGTTACCCAAGCCCAAGCCATCTAAAGGCAAACGTCCGTCTCGAACTTCTATGGCAGCGCTTTCGTCAACACTATCTTCCATTAACGCACATCTGCCATCGTCAGCTTCTCCCGGAAATGCAACCGCTGTTAGAGACTCGGAATGGCGTGAACAACTCCGTAGTAGACAGACGCTCATTGATAAGCATCTGCTTAGAACGGCTGTGGTTCTTGCGGCTAATATGCATGTTGCTTCAGTTGCTGATGGAAGTCGTGTGATGGCTTTGTTGGCTGATGCGGCACAGGGAGCCCGTCTCTATTCTATCACGCTGCCCAATGATGACCCCGATCGACTGGAAGAACTTCAGCTCTGTCTCGATGCGCTGCGCGGTCAGAGAAGTCGTCTGCAACGCAAGAATGGCAGTCGTGAGAAGAACTTTATCCCCATTCTTGCCAGTAATTTGGGCGATAAAACCAAGAATGGTGGCGTCTTTAGTGGCATATCTGAAATGGTTGGTGTTGGTAGTGCCCAGGTTTTGTCACAGGTGAATGGGGAAAGTTTGTCTACTACAAAACGTCGCCTAAAGGATTTCAAGGAAAACTGGATGGGACGGGGCCGTAGTCAGGAAGTGCCGTTCATTGGAAGTGTTTGGGATCGACCTATTGCGGGCAATGAAAGTGAAATGATGGTTATCTTTGCTTACTGGATAGCGTTGCGGTTGGAACCGCGCTTGGGGTACTTGCCTAATACCCGGTTCCTCGGGCAGTATTGGGTTTGGATTATGACCGCGATTATATTTGTTGTTAGCTGGGTTACGAAGAGAGTGGTATCCTCTTTGGGTTAACGTGTTCTGAGGTGGAAGTTGCTCTTTTTGACTTGTAGCGTGTGTTCATGTACCTGTGTTTGTTTTTGTACTCTACATGTGTCGCTAACAGTTTATAGAGAATAAACATAGATGTTAGACAACTCTGAAATTGAGAAATCGATGATTGTTCTGTCGGGGTGTGCCTGTGGGTCGCGTGTTGCGAATGTTTTTCTCGTGACTGTTGCGACTTCCAGTAGACATGTTCACGTTTCGGTGATGTATATCGGCTAATGCGTTCGTTTGAAGGCAAGGTTCACTGGTTGGTTTGAGGATGCCAATGTTGCGGATCACGAGGTTTTACGTCGTGGTCACAGGACTGCTTGTTGTATACCTTGCCGGATTATGTCCGGGATCGACAAGCAGTGTGAAAGCGGTTTGGCAAACGCAGTTTCGGACACGGGCCCGCGACGCTACATCGCGTAAGAGGTTGGCTGCAGCTCGTCGGCCGCACATCGTAGATACGAAGCTATTGGTTGACGGATGTATCTGGGCCGCCGTCGGGCAGTTTGTCTATCGGTTAGAAGTGCTGAGACTTTTTTGAATCGATGCCAACGGTCTTGGTTGCACCGTGGAGGGTTCTCGCCAACGTGCAACGAGTTTTCCTAAGCAACAAAATGCGTCTCGCGGATGACAATGAACTGATGAGGGAGGCGAAGAAGGAAGAAGGCGGCAAAGCCCGGTGGACAACTGAATGGAGAGAAGAAATGTATGCGGTGGGTGATATATACGGTGAATAGAAGGTGAGATTAGGGAGATGACGCAAACTGCATCCATGTTACACAAACACTACAACTGTACCATTGTACTCTTCGCGAAGACCTGTTTCATTTACCAAGCCATCGACAGGTACACATCAAACGCGAGACAGTATTCGCAGTGAGATTTCGTTTACAAGACTTGTGGACAAAAAAAAGCGGCGAACTGCTCTTATTAGTGACGCACGCAGTGGATAGGATAAAGAAAGAAGGAACAAAAACCTCGTGCTCAATACAATATGACATATTGCGGCAACTCCTCAACAGCGCACGTCGCTCTCTACACACAAGCGGTAGTGGGTGGCAGCACATACACCCTGACCACAGGGTATGCACGAATACATCACTGTTCCCACAGCGATGCATACAAGGCTGTGTTCATAATATATATGCTAAGCAAGATCAAAAGAAGCAAAGAAAGGTAGCATAGAAAGAATTCACGGGTGGTCCCCCTTTGTCGTCGGGGTTGGTGACGAGTACGATGTAGCAGTGATTGTGGGTGTGCAAATAATATAACGTGTAGTGCGATTGATTCCAAACGGTTTCCTCGCGTAGCTTTTTGAAACGGGACGGAAAGCAGTCTTACGGCAAGTAGTAACTGGCACGGAAAGTGCAGCGGAGGACCCAGTGGTTGATGAGCGTGAGGAAGGAAAACGAAGAATGACAGTTTGTGTAAAAAAAATAGGGCAAGAGGAATGTTTTGCTTTTTCTAATCGAAAGTGAGGAAGAAGATGACGAAGACGAAGACGAAGACGAAGACGAGGACAAGGAGTGATGGCTTTAGCCAAGATAGGTTGGAAGGCAGGATGAGACAAGTACGCAAAGCACTAACACTCGACACTTTTCTGAGCACATCGACGAACCTTCTTCTTGTATGCATTCCTATCGGCATTGTACAGCTGGGCAGCTTCCGGATTGGCCGGACTAGACGGGTTGGGATCCGTAAGTAAAGACTGTATGGAAGTGAGAATGGTATTAACAGTGTAGATTGGAGACCACTTATCCTGAATGATGTCGAGACAGAGTGTGCCGTCGGTGTAGACGTTTGGATGAAACATCTCAGCGGTGAAGCGTACACGCGGTGGTTTTTCCGGGTAGTGTTCGTTGAAGGTGAGACGTAGACTGTAGACGCCGCCCTCCCAGGGGGTTTCTGGGGGTCCGAAGATGGTTGCGCCCCACACGAAGAGGTTCTCCTCGCTGAGGGGACTGGCGCTGCAACCCTCTGGAGGTTCTTGACGCATGAGTTTGAGATCGGTCATGAGGCGGAGCCTCGCTGCCGAGGGGGATGACTGCGACATACGTCCGTCTCTCTTTCGCTTGCGGGTGGAAGGGGTGGTGGAAGGGGACGCCAGGGTGCGAGTGGTGGGGGTTGTGTGTGACGGCCTTCTTAGATAGGGGTTCTTAGATAGGGGTTCGGGGAATGGTTGGGGGGGAAGGGGTGTGTTGGCGGTATGTAGAGGAGGAGGGAGGGGAAGCGTGGGGGGAGGTGTGACGGTATGTGGGAAGAGTTCGCGAGGCAGCGTAGGGGCCGGGGCGGTGGCGATAGGGGTGCAGTGGTGGAGGCAAGCGCAAGTAGATACAGTGCACCAGCACCCAACAGCGCACGTTTCTCGCCAGCAACGCCAAGCCTGTTCCAAGGGTAGATACAAAATAAACAAATCCAAAAAAACGCTGCGCTCGCTTCGAGAAGGCTCCACGAACGGTGACGTGCACAGCGCGGCCATGCGTGCGTGCGCTTTTGTTTGGCACCTTTGCTTTGCACGCACCGCACACCCCCACCGTGGTATTCCGGTCCCTCTCCGAACGACGTGCCTCGCCGACCTCGTCTTCCATACATCGCTTTACCCATCAATTCAACAACTTCCTCCGGAGTATGCATACACATGGATGGCTCTATGCAAAATGCATGTGCCACCTGCTCTTAAGCGCCGACCCGTGTCCATACAGCAACACCAACTATCTCACCTTTGCCCCCCTACTCAGCAAACAAGCCTCCGCGTTGTCATCTTCTTCTTCGCGATGAACGTACAACTTTTCCAGCTCATACAAGCACCCCATCTCTTCCTTTCGTCCATACCCCCAATACATGCTTTGACCAACAAACGTACCTCATCTCACCCCGTTTCATCCTCCCCCATCCGCATTCTCACCAGCGTTAGCAGTTCGCAGCACATCCTGCGTACTATGTCCAATTCTGCGCCACCTGCTTTCTTTTCTTCTTGACTTGCTCCATTGCAGCCACCGTCTACGCTGCAAACCACGTCAAGGCGCTCTAGTCTGCTCACAGTGTACCCTCATCTGAACCCCAAACTGAGGCTCTAAAAGAGCGCCCTCGTCGTCCGAAGCGCATACCACTTGCTCGTGGACCATTGCGTCAGCTTGTCGCGCCGCGTAGCTTTTCGCCGTATCTTTCTTTCCCCTCTTAACCCTACGCATTTCACATTCTTCACCACCACAAGTGCCTTCGTAATCTCTGTGGGGAACGAAACTTACTGTCCGCAACAAATGTTCCAAAACGCTCCTGTTGTGGCTCGTCGTCATCATCATCTTCTTCTTCACCGTGCGCGAATGATGCCTGATTACGAGTCACTCTGGTCGTCCTCTGACAGAGGTACAAAACGAAAGAGAGTAACAAACTTGTCTTGAAAGGTAGAAGGAGATGGTGAGCGCAAGTAGCGAAATAGATCCGTCGTCCGCACTTTGTGCTGAGGCTTGATTCTGGCTTCATTCTGCGTGTGCGTGTGTACACACCGGGTGCAAGTTCGCAACATACCCGGTAAACACCTGCGCCAGAGTTGTGTGTGCTCTGCTGAGAGACAGAATGCCTAGTACCGGCTCTGATACTGAAGCTATCGGCTCAGCACTTCTAAGTCGGATACCAATCCTTTTCCTAATCTCCCAAGAAATCGTTCCCTCTCTTCACCTGCTGTTGGATGGGTATGCCAAGGCTTTTTTTCGCTAAGACATCAGCAAACCTCATTTCTTGGTATCACATAGTGTCCCGGTACTCAGACATTTTGAACCTGAGAACAGCTAATAAACATCTGTCATGCACTCAGCGACGGGTCGCCGCGTAATTTTGTCTTAACATTTAACAGCCTTTGACACGCCTGGGACAGATGGGTGGAGGAAGTAAGGAGGAGCTATGCAGTAGTCTCTATGGCCACCATAGGACGACGGAAGCTAAGGATATCGCTAAAGGAATATGAGAGGCCTTAGAAAGTCCTCTTGTCGTTTTGATACGAAACGGATATTTGGGATGATGAGGAGCAAGGGTATTGAGGGATCACAGCTGTAGAAAGTTTAAGATGTATGCTAGAGAGATACAAAGAAGGTCTACCATGTATTTGGAACCAGGAGCCCGGCCCATTAATCACAAGAACAACGTGTTCTTCTTCTTCTTCTTAAATGTCGTCTGATGCAACCAATTATGTTAACACCAGGAAAGCTGTCCTACAGATAGTTCTCCATGCTGAGAAAGGCCAAAACTTGTTGATAAGCATGAAAGAAACTGGTGGACGGTTCAGCTACGGTACCAATACACGGTTTGAAGACATAAGCACGTATTCATAACCGTTTCGACCTACAGAGCTCAGTAGAGAGTCATCAGGCTTTCTATGACACACTCAGTATGAACGAATACACTGTTCTAGTGTAATATTGTATCGATTAACTCCTCGACGATGGACTGCGTCGCAGGTTATCGCGACTACGTACAGTGTTGGTTCACAACCTTTCGTTGTATTTATCGGATTGTACAGTCTAACCCGCTGTCCCTTATCCGTTTAGTGTCTTTCGTTGTTTGTTTCCTATATAAGCGCCACCCCGCAGTGTCTTGCTTCCTTCTAAAAGGGAGATCATCAAGTTACCGCTACTCAGTTCTCTCCTGTTGTTACGCTGTAGTAAACGACTGTTATCTGTTGTCTTACCCTTTCTAGCTTCTACCCCTTTTCCTTCATACTCAGACTCAAGAATGCCCAGTTCTTGACCGGGAACGTTGCGAGTCGTAACTTGCAACCCTGCATCCAGCAGCTACATTCCTTGGAGAGGAAGAACATGCTACAGATAGTTCTCCCTCTTGAGAAAGGAAGAAACTGTTGTTTTGTGGTTGCTCAAGAATAGCAAAGAAAGAGGGTCTTCCCGTAGAAGCTTGGTACTAATCTTTCCATGTTCCGAGATAGTAGCTAGTGAGCGCAACACGGCTGCTGCAAGGTGAGAGCAAGCAGCAGTCATCGGCTACATTCCGGGGACATGAATAGAGATTGGTACTACGGGACAGAGAAAATCTTTCTTTCCGAGGAGCTTTACGTACATAGAGTTTAGCATGCTAGACGAAGAAAAGCTCCCCTGTAGAGTTAGATTCTACCACAATGCCGTAATCAGGTAATGTGTGCCCATAAAAAAGAAGAAGAAGAAGAAGAAGGAAAGACGTGGATCACTGCCTGCGTTGTTATCAATTGATAAACAGAACTCACTTCGAAGATCTTCCGAGTTCAAGCGAAGGTCCAGGAGATTCTGTCAGGGTGTTGAACTCTACGATATAGAATGCTACAAAGAGGAACACAGAGGATGGGCACAATGGCTCTGCGTCCCCTTCGGTGAGGTAAGCTTGCCTTTACTTCGCTCTCTCTTTTACGAACATGCATACATTAATTCCTCGTCGCGCGGCGTTTTGCTAAGAACCCCGACATCCCATAATACTTACTCCTATACCGTAGCCACGAACTACAACCAGTAGCCGTGCTACACTCACTGGACTAGATATGCCTTTACTTCATTGCTTTTAAATCACATGTTCAGTGTGCTTGGCGACATGTGGTAGTTAATCGATTGATGCATTGGCAGTCGTGCATGTGACCGTTGAGTTCTACCAGTAAGCACGATCCGCAATGCTCAACACAGCGAAGTTATTAGACAAGGGCCATAAAAGTTCTAGGGTTTCCTGCACAGTGACAAATATATCATTGCACAGGCATCTCCCTAAAGGCCACAATGAGGTAAAGGGCTATAGGGGTAAGTGAACCCTTCCTCACATTTCACCCAGGACCCATGTAATACAATTCAATACGATACATCATGATGCAATGAAGCTTTTCAACAAATCTCTGACGAGAAAATCTCAAATCCTCTGGGACTGTGTTGAGCTCTACGCGCAGTTAGACTCAACGAGGGGAACAACGCAAGACGACACTGGGCACCTAGGCTCTGCCCCTCTTCTCCGAGTGCAGGCCTTGCCTTTACTGACGCCGATCATATAGTCCTCGAAAGGTCGCCTTCGCGACCTTTCCGACACTTAGACTTATGTTCGAATTATTGTCAGCTCGTACAGGCCTGGCGGCCTTTGGTACTAACGAAGCTGCAGTACTTTGCATCGCGTAACACGGTTCAATGACGTTGTTGATATACAACGTTAATAATCAAGGTTGCAGAGTCTTTGAGCTTCTGTCTTGATTCGGCGATCACCGGCAGTGCATAGGAAGTCTTCCAACAGCCCTGGCAAATCCTCTAGTACATTCTGCAGAAGTTCCCAAGTCTGATCGATCTTGTCCGGTAATCCGAGCCATTCTACCAGAATACTTATGGCGTCGTTTTGCTTTCGTATTCCCTTAATCGCCTGAGCGTTCTGATAAGTAGATTCGCTGTGTTCTGCAAACTCCAGCAACTGGGGATCAACCTCTTGATTGCCTAAGGCTGCTCGGTAAAACATCAGTCTCCGAGCGTGCACCGTCTCCCTTTTCCCTTTAACAATGTCCTTCACTTCGTAGACCCAGTTAAACTTACACCCCACCACCTGACGCGGCCCTCTCCATTTAGACTGAAGTTTATGGCCGTGCTTCTGGGCTTTACGGACGAGCACATAGTCGCCGATGGTGAAGTTCGTAGCTTTGATATTGGTTCGCGCATTGTGCAGATCAATAGATTTCTGCCTTCGCTTCGAAACTACCGTTTGTACCTCACGGTGCATGTTTTCCATAACCACCTGCGTGCGCTCAATTTCAATCAACTGTAGAGCTCTTACTTCTGTAAGTGTAGGCAGAGATGTGTACTTTTCCATCGGTAACGCCTTCAGGAGAGGTCTTGATGGCTGGTGACCTGTGAAAATCTCCAGTGGCGTTCTGTATACTCCCTTTTTGCCCGTACGGAGTCCTAATCTCTTAAGTGGAGCTTGGTTGAGTATGCTCTGAACGCATTCCGTCACTGCAGGCCAGTCCTTGGCTGAAAGTCTAAACTCGTGCAACAAGGCTTTGCATGCTCGAAGGACTTCCCTGCACACTCTTTCAACGGTCCCGTTTGCCCAAGGAGTGTAGGCTGTAGTAAAGTGATGGTTCAGCTTAAGTTCTTCTGCGACAGCCCTCATCAGTTCGTTCTTGAAATGGGTTCCTTGATCGGATACCACCCAGTCCATGAGGCCAAATGTCGCTATCCACGTTGCGATGGCTTCTGCCGCAGCCGCGCTAGTTGCAGCTGTAAACGGCCATAACCAGGTAAAAGAGCTCATGTCATCCCTGAGGATTAATATGTAAAGCTCCTGGGTCACGCTTTCGCCCATGTAAAGAAAGTCGATGTGCACCACTTCGTTCGGTCTTTCTCCGTGTAACGCTGATCCTAACGGTCTCGGCACGATCTCACCGGATCGCGTTGTTATGCACTGCAGGCATCCCTTGACGAATGCCTGTATGTCTCCCGACATACCGTTCCACCTGAAGTTTTCGCGTATAACGCTCTCGGTGGCCTCACTACCCCTGTGCCCGAGACTTCCGCAGTGCGATAAGATCAGTATCTTCAACTTGAGCTCAGTGGCTTTGAATGGAACCCAAATAGCTGGGCCATCATGTAGTAGTCCTTCTGGGCCTTCTCGTAAGTAGCCCGGCGGATTATCGTTCACCTGTGCGGTTCGAAACTCTTCAATGTCCGGCCACTCTACTTTGTCCGTAGGCGGCGCGATCGATGCTGCGGTAAACGCCAGGCTGCATATTTTCTGCGTTACTAGTAGGTTTCTCCGGTAACCTTTCGTCCATCGCGTAAGAATGTCGGCGAATACGTTTTCCGTTCCGGGTATGTGCTCGATCGTGTATTCAAAACGCGAGAGGAATACCGCCCACCGCTGCACGTTCGCCACTATATGCTGCCCCAACGAAGGTTGGAGGGCCATCGGCGCGAACACGAAGAGCAAATTGCGGTGGTCAGTGAATACGTGTACTGGATGTTCGTCCAGAAACATATAATCCAACTTATCGAATGTCTTCACTATGGCGTAGCCTTCCTGCTCGTATGTGCTCCAATTAACTTGAGCACCTTTGAATACTCCTCCGAGAAACGCCATTGGCTCGTGTTTCTGTTCTGCGAATGGCTTCTCCAACGTTTCTGGTTCTGTCTGAGTCACGACTCCAGACCAGTGGTTGTTCGATGCATCGGTGAATACACATATTACATTTCCAGCTCGCGGGTATGAGAGATACACTGCATTTCGTAGGCTGTCTTGTATGTCTGCAAAAGCTTGCGTATGTTCCTGGCCCCAAGACAGATCTCGCAGTGCCATTCCTTTGATAGCCCGTTTCTTCCGACGACCTGCTTTCTTGTAGGCTTCTTCTAGCATATTATTTAGTGAAGCCACGCGTCTATCGAAATCTGGGATTGCCGTGGCCATCCAGCGACAGCAGTGAATAAACTCGCACAATTCATCCGCTGTGACGGGCGCGTGCATCTCCTTGAGACCCTCTACCTTTGCTGGGTCCATGGTATAGCCTTCTCCATTGACTAGCCTTCCGCACCACTTGATTTCTTTTGCGAAAAAATGGCTCTTCTTCGCCGATATGAACAACCTCGTTTCCTTACAGATTTCGAGGAAGCGCCGGAGAGTACGTAGCAGCGTTGGCTCATCTCTGGCGTGAAGATTGAAATCGTCTAACCATGCCTTCAGATTGTTTCGGAGCTCTTTAAAGAGCGGTTCTACCGAGGATTGAAAGTGCGATGTAGCGTTCGTGAGACCAGGTATGACCCTCGTTGAGGAATAGGTACCATCCGGACAGACTACGCCACATGCCGAATAGGAATCAGGGTGCAGTGGGAGCTGCCAGTATCCGTGTACAAAGTCAACGACAGCGAAGCACTTGCTTCCAGCAAAATCCTGTATTTCGGAATCCAAGTGAGGCATGGGCCATGATTCCTTCAGCGTTGCAGCATTTAATGGGCGCAAGTCGATAGCGCATCTGAACCTGGCTTTCGATCCCACTTTTGGCACCAACAACGGGGCTGCCTGCCATTCCGCATGAGGTTTTGGTATGAATATGCCTAGCTCCACGAGCTTAGCCGTGTAGGCTTTGAGAAAGGCCCTTTGCGGCGCTGGATACCTCCGCGCTTTGACCTTTACCGGCCGCTTATTTGGATCAAGCCTGATCTGCATTGGCCGGATATTGGCTGGGTCGGCTTTCCCCAGCCTTAGTCGAAAACCGACTTGAACTCCGTAAGTAGCTTTCCAAGCTCTTCGGTGCCTACGGTGGACATACCATTGGCCTCTGCTTTCTTCACCAGTTTCTCCATGGCTTCATCAAGATCCTGGGGATCATCGTCACCGAGGTCAATGTAAACATTGCTATCCTCAAGACCGTCGTCTCCTTCCGTGGCGCTGCTATGAAATGTCCCTCCGCTCATTAGAGATGCGATGGTACCATGCGTTCCTTGAGCTCTTTTCTTCGAGTCCGCCGCTAAGGCTTGGGGAATGTTAATGACACCATCATTCTGGTCACAGGCAGTGGCTAGAATGGCCTTGTTGTCACAACCTATTGACTGTAATACTGGCCGTCCAATGATGACATATTCTAACTCAGCCTTTCCAACTTTCCATTCGATGGACCTAAGCACTAACTTAGCGCCATGCCTAATGCGAAGTTGCACGTCCAAGGTAACCTTCCGGTTACATTCGATGTTCGCCTGCTTTGAATCTTCAGTAGATATTCCGCTATATTTGTGCGGCGGCTCCAGTTTATCCGCACGCAAATTCATATCCGCGGATTGGATACAATCAAATATTGCCTCTGGCAGGAGATTGATGTCTGACCCTTGGTCTGCGAGCACGACTGTTTCTACCGCTCCGTTACAGAACATCGCACTGAACAGCAATGAGTGGGAATCTATTTTGTCCGCCGCAATCCGATTGACCCGGCCTCGTGGAGGATCTCCCTTGTCTCCTTTGTTCTTGGTGGATTGTTTCTTTTTCTTTGCTCGGATCATCCGCCGGTACATTTCCTTCTCTTCGATTGTAGAGTTAGGACAATCCTTGATCCAGTGACGTCCACCACAGTCAGGGTTAAGGCACTCTGGCAGGTCCTCGTCCTTCTCCTTAGTGCCTCCCTTGTGTTGATGGGCTTTATTACTTTTGGCTGCGTTTCTCCTTTCACGGTTTCGCTTCCCAGGGCGTTGTCTGTACGACTTTGTACTAGTCCTGACGAACCGCCGGCGCCGTTCGTGCAAGGCGCTCGACCCCGACGAGCCATCGCAGCTTTCGGCTTCTGACTCAGCGATTGCTTCTTGCTCGAGCTCTAATTTCTTTGCTTGCAGAGCAAGCTCTCGCATGAAAGCTCCAAAATCTTTCTTTTCAAATCCTTCGTCTTTGCGCCATCGAACTATATTCTTCATTCGATCACGCAGGTTCTTTGGTTTGATGCGTTTAAGAATATGCTCGATGGCAATATGCGGCTTGTCAGTGGAAAGATCCTGCATTCCGGCTGATTCCAACACGGTGATGTAACGGTAGTGCAGGTTCCAGACTCTGTCTTCAGCTTCCTTAAGGGATGTGTCCATTTTCACCTTACTAACAATATGCTCAATCCTGGATAGGTCGTTACCATCAGGGGTAAAACTGGCTCGGGTATGGACGCACTTCTTCAGCTGTTCTTCTGATATACTTGGGACGTCTTTGGCTTTGATCCACTCTGCTGTCAGAAAGATCTTTAGCATTGAGTTATCGATTGAGGCTTTATAAGAAGTGGGGGTAATTTCGATGCCCGGCTCCCGATTCTTTTCCTCAACCTGCTTCTCGTACAGCTCTCGCTGTTTCTGAAACGTCGCGAAATGTCTGAGGGTCACACCTTGCAGCCTGGGTGCCTCAAGATTTGACACAATGGTCTGCCTGACCGTAGAAGCGGTGGCTTTGTTGGATTCCTGCCCCATTGCTTAACTGCAACGTAAGCTGGTCTGTGCACACAATTATAATTGTTGAGCTCTACGCGCAGTTAGACTCAACGAGGGGAACAACGCAAGACGACACTGGGCACCTAGGCTCTGCCCCTCTTCTCCGAGTGCAGGCCTTGCCTTTACTGACGCCGATCATATAGTCCTCGAAAGGTCGCCTTCGCGACCTTTCCGACACTTAGACTTATGTTCGAATTATTGTCAGCTCGTACAGGCCTGGCGGCCTTTGGTACTAACGAAGCTGCAGTACTTTGCATCGCGTAACAGACTGTTACCGGTTATGCCCTGCGCCTTCCCAACCGATCATGTCCCCGGCGGACAGCAGGAGATAGACGATGTAATATATCGACATGTCACTCACTGACTCTTGTCGGTTAGGGCCGCTCTGACATCGATTCAACATGGATTCGGCTGTGCATATGAACTACGGATGAGGAGAGTGCAGCTCGGACTGGAGAGGTAGTACCATCGCAACCATACTTTCTTTCTTGCCTTTGGCTGGCCCTCTTCCTCTTCCCTTCAATCCCTTCAGTCCTTCCCTTCCCTTCTGTCTTACTCTCACGTCCATGAGCAACAGCACAACAGAGCGCAAAAATGAGATAGGGCACGATCGAAAACAAAACTGGTTACACCCTGTGTGTACGTACTTGTTCCAGAGAAAGAGCTGCTACCTGCTAAAGCTAAGGCATAGAGTTGAAAATACCGTTGATCACTTTGTCGTGAAGTGTAGAAGCTGCTCCAAGTCCAGACGAGACACTTTCCCGTCCACACGAGAAAGACAAGGACTTGGAGTATCAGCATTGCTGATTCAGCAACAGTGAAGAAACGGCCGGGAAGATTGTTGGAATTCTTGCGGAGAGAGGAACTCTTCAACAAGAGTTTCTACCACGCTGTCCGAATTAGTGGCGTGCGCCCGTAAACATACAAGCATACATACATACAAAACTGTATGACACACAAGAAAGATGGTGAACGTACTCCAGAATTAGTATATTAAAAGAGTCAGGAACTATTGTTAACAAAATTGGATGAGCGAGAATGGTGATATAACTTCTAATCATGCCTGCGCATGGAGAAAGCATTGCAACTGTCCTCTGGCAACCGCATGGTACCCTCAGATGGGAATCCCTCATCTCTCAAAGTGAATAACTACTGCGCATAGTACCCATAGCATGTGTACATCTATGTTTGTATTTGGACTGTGTTTCCAGTTCTGAAGACGTTGTATGACTCCTCACAAGAATAAGTCTTCTCTATCAAGGAAGGCCGACTACTAAGGAACCATCGGGAGATAACGTGGTTTGCTCTGGGGCTTTCAAGAAGGTGCTTACTAAACAAATGTGGAGTGGATCAGTGAACGTGCGAGAAGTACATTGAAGAAGATTCAGTACGTTCTCCATTATATTATCCTCTTCGTCACATTCTATCAGGGACAACGTTTTATTTCGACTTGAGCGCACTAATCCTCAAATATCTGACTCTACTTACAAAGGGAAGTTTTCCGAATAGACTTGAATACTGACTCCTCTGGCTTTCCTACGAATTACGTTAGTGGCGTCATTGCTACGATTGCAAGGAGTACGGAGTGTGCTCTAGATGGGGACGTATGCGTTTCTCATACTTTCCTCAACACGGCACGAACGAACCATAGTGATTTAGTCTCGAACAACAGGACTAGAGCATCTCTGTTGTCTGTTCTTCCCTTGATATCTCGTTGTTCCTTCAAAACAACGAATCCGACCCGGGATGTCATTAAACTCGCCCAGGCGATCGGCGGACTGGTCGCCTTCGTCGACCTGGGATGTCTCTAAAAGCGACCAGGCAGTCGGCAGACCGACGGCCCCAAGCGACCTGGGTGGCACTGTCCAGAAAAGGCCCCCGCTAAGCTGTGCGAAACGGTAGCCACGACGCACGCGCTTCCCGGAAGATCTTGCCAGCCTTTCCCTGAGTTTTCCCGGAAGGGTCAGGAGTTTCCTACGGAAACTGAGGCGGCAGTCTTACCTCACGCAGCATCTCAGCATCGCGTGGATAATGGAAGAAAACAGGCCCGCCCGTACAAGGATCTGAATGGTTTTACAGGGTTTTTACGGAACTTGCGCCAGGATTGAAGAAAAGCACGTGTGTTAGGTCGGTTCAACTACCCGAAATCGCCAAGGGTAAAGAGGAAAGGGTGGGTAGAACGTCGTTAGTGCTTCTAGACGACGAAAACGAGGCACATTGGAATCCGCCTTGTCGTGGTGTGCCCCTTAGCTGACGTCCTCTGGTGGAAAGGGAAGGAATAGCAGAGAAAAGAATGGAAAAGGCGAGTCGCGTCAGAACGAAATGGATCCGATCTCGGGTCTTCCCGTAGAAGCTTGGTACTAATCTTTCCATGTTCCGAGATAGTAGCTAGTGAGCGCAACACGGCTGCTGCAAGGTGAGAGCAAGCAGCAGTCATCGGCTACATTCCGGGGACATGAATAGAGATTGGTACTACGGGACAGAGAAAATCTTTCTTTCCGAGGAGCTTTACGTACATAGAGTTTAGCATGCTAGACGAAGAAAAGCTCCCCTGTAGAGTTAGATTCTACCACAATGCCGTAATCAGGTAATGTGTGCCCATAAAAAAGAAGAAGAAGAAGAAAACAACGAATACGTTTCTCGAATCAAGATAAAATGCATTTACCGCTCAAAAGATCATGTTGGTCTCATGCTGCGAACTGGAACCATGTATTCCAAGATCCTTAGATCGGTAGAATTTACGAACTAGCGGGGATAGTCGTACTGCGATGTCAATGGAGGGCTTCTCTCTCCATGTGTACACTTTCCACCAGGCCTACTTTGTCGAAGTACCGCGATTTTCCCGGTTTCAGGTTCTACAGCCCTTCGTTTCTAGCCAGAGAGAAGGTGCCTAGCATTCAAATAACCCTTTGGAAGTGACTGAAGCTCAGAAATTAGGAAAGCGATGTACTTTCATTGCTGAGCGTAGAAGAGAACTGACAGCACTCTCAGCTACAAGTGATGATCAGGCTCTTTACCATTGTGGAGCTGTACTCTTCGACGGGGACTGCTCAATTCATGGCGTTTCAACTGAATAAATGCAGCTTCATACCCATTGTATCCTAATCCTATCATTCGTGAGAAAGGCAAGAGCACGAGCAGAAGCCTAAAGAGTTAACGTGTGATGACTTAAAACTTTATGCCCTTTCTTGAAGGAAGGTAAAGGCGAGTTCGCGCTAAAACAGCGTAGAATTGAACTGGATTGTTCAAAATTCAAAATGTGCGCTCGAAACTCAATTCTTATTAGCACCCTTGAAGGGTCGTTTGAACTTCCGATATCACCGTCGAGACATCGGCGGTTTGGTTCCGAGGTTCAAGTGTCTGGGTCACTTCGCTCCAGTTGTGAACGTGATATTTTCACCCGTAGGCCGTTGAAGACTGTATTGCGTTACATGCAACGAAGGGTGTCCATTACACCAGCAGTCCTTGCCTCCAGAGTGTTTCCGTTCCGCGAACTTAGCTTGCCAGGTTTGTAAGCCTGCATACGTTGGAAGCTAGTTGTACTATCATTTATTGAGTGACCACAAAGGCAGTCCTGATTTCTTTAAGAGATCCGCCATGGAATCACGCGAAGAAATTCAAGAAATGCGGGTCGTGGAGCTGCGTGATTTCTTGCGGCGCCACGATATACAGATCAAGAACCTTGCACGTTCTGACGGGACTCCGGGCCCACCACGCAAATCAGAGCTTCTTGCAGCGGCGCTGGAAGTTTGGGAAGATTATAACTCTGGTCGCTTGGAGGTACGAGGTTCGGCAACGCCGACTAGTCCTGTCCCACCGAACCCTTTTCAAACCCGGCGATTGTCTTCAGCGCCTGAAGACCATATGACGCCACAACGGCGAGCACCTCCACAGGTGCAACAACGGAACCGTGTGCCTGGAGCTCCAGCGGCACAAGAAGAACCGGCGGAAAGGAAGTCAACTACCCGTGCTCGGCGGCGTTCATCGAACTGGGTGGACCCATCTTTGCTTGCTCAGCTAAAGGCTCCAACTCCTCGCAAGCCACAACAAGAGTCTGCAGAAGCTAGTACGGAGGAGCAGAACAAAACTCGATCTAGTGTTCGACATCCAGGGTCTTACCGGGCCACCGAACTAGATGTTGGTTTGAGAAACCGTCATCAACAACGGAGGCCAACCTTAGTGTTCGAGGAACCTCCACCGCAACCTTCGGGACGAAGTATCCGCACGTCCGGAGCGAGTACAAGACAGAGATCATCTGCGAATGAAACACGGAATGCAAGAACCGAGCTTTCCAGCTCAAGCGTTGGACGTACTTCACAACCGCGAAGGTTGCTAGATGTGGACGAAGAATACATTTCTGAAGAGGATCCTGACTACGAGGCAGACCAAGAATATGTTGACAATAATGACTCAGACGAAAGTGATTATGAAGAGTGGAAACGTTCCGTTGAAATCGTTGATCTTACTCACGATGCTGCATTAAGGAAAACTGAATTTGATGAGAGCCTTGACGATGAGATTCAACCAGCCAGCCAAAGTAGAAAGCGTGGTCAACGAAGTTGGACGCACCAAGAAGACATTCCGTTTGACAGCGACACCCATGAAAGCGATCGTGCACGTCGTTCAGATCCTTCTTCGGCTGTTGAAACTGAGGAAGAGGATGATATCATTGATTTCAACGAGTGGCGTTCGAAAGATATTAGGGATTGGCTTCATGCTCATGACATCAAATTCAATCCTACAGCTTCCAAAGTGGAACTTGTGGGTCTTGCTCGAGCTATAAAGATTCGTATGGAAACAGCGTTTGATGTCGACGATCAATCTGACACAGAAGAGATGAAGGAGAGACGTCAAGGTATATCTGCACCGCGCGAAGACGATGATGTCGTTTTTGTCTCACAAAGTTCAAGAAAGCCAAAGAGAAGAAGATCTGGACCAACGATAAGCAAAAGGGTTATTTGTTTCATGACGGTTTCGGTTTTGGGTTCAGCACTTCTTTTCTTATGGTGGTTTGCAATTAAGTCTATCCGGACAAGCAATGTAACACCTTTCTGTGACACAGACTCACAATCAAGTAAGTTTTCCAGTTCCTTCGTGCTTAGAGCGTAGATCTTTCCCCAGGAAGGTTACTTTTTCTTCCTGGGAGCTTCATACTTGGGGTATGCATCGTAGCATGAAATCCATGGTTCGAGACTCTAACTGTTCTTATTTCTGTGTCTCTCATGCTTGAACATAATCTGCGAATCAGACTATACGGATACTGGCGCCTTGTGCCGGAAGTGCCCTCGTCATGGAATATGTATTACCGGAGAACTGGAATGCGATTCAGGATACGTTCGAAGTGGACATACGTGCGTTCCCGACCAAAAGTTTCACAACTTGGTCACAGAGCTTGTGGATCATGCATATAGAGAGCTTGCGAAGCTTCATGGCCTAGAACTTTGCGGTGAGCCGAACACTCCTGGACTCTCATATGACGACTTAGAAGCGTTGTTTGAGGAGTACTTACACAAAAAACGAGAAAAGAATCTCTCTCTATTCCGCAACGAAATGGAGTTCGACAAAGTCAAGGTTAAGGCAATTTCTAAAGCAATGAATATTATGGAGGGTTCACCATATCAGAATGAGTACAAGGTATACATCGACGAAGAAGGAAGGTACAGAACGGAGAACGCCATACTCTCGTCTCCGTGTCGTTTCGTCATGTTTGTAATGAAGCACCACTTCAAAATCGTAACTACCTTGTTCTTCACATATATATTAGTGTACTTGCGATGGAGACTGTTCCTCTATCGCCGCCGAAAAAGGAATGTGCGAACGGGCCATAAGCGATCTTTAGAGCTTCTCCGAAATCAAGTCGTGGGTTTCCGTAATGGGGAGGAAGACACGGCTTTCTTATCAGATGTAATTCTTCGAGAAGAAGCTCTCGGTCGAGCGACGCCGTACATTATCGAGATATGGAAGGAGGTAGAAGACCTTCTCAGAACCGACGCCCGGGTACTGCGCAAACATCAAAGTGTCAGAGGGATGCCTTCTTACACTTATGAGTACGTTGGAAGTCGAAGAAGCTCTGGCTCTTTCTTCGACAACTTTAGCCGGCGAAGTAGCAGCTTCGGCAGCCGAACAAGCTTGGATAGTCTGGATTTGCGATCAGAGTCGGATGTCGAAATACCTCAAGAAGACACCCTGAAGGGGTACATTTTTGGATTGATCGAAGGAAAATGAAGGCCCCAAACGTAATCGAAGGTTGTTTGGAGAAGTTAATCTTACGCTGCTGGTACCCCTTACCCTTGATATCTACCTCTGCAGACCTAGGTCCTAAGAGTTGTAGAAGGTGAAGTGATCTGGACACGGTCATGTCTTCGCTCTGCGAAGTCCGCGGTGATGGAGACTTCTTTGCTTCGAAAGTCTGGGTTTTGCCGCCTTATAATTTCTTGTCTTAAAATCTCGTGCGCAGATCCTATAGCCGGAATCTTTCCCGCTTTTCTGACTTTCGTTTTGGCTTGTTGATGAAGAAGTTCTTGTACGTCACATGAAGGTCTTCCTCCCGGCACGCTTCAGCACACAGATCATGAAGTAGCGCTGGCCCTTTGTTACCGCGACACGAGCAGGCAATGGCAAACAAAACAAAAGTCCTGTTCCTTAAAAAGGCGTGGCATAAACTTTACCTACGCCCGCCCATATGGCGATGAATAAAAAACACTGATAGTGACAGGGTACACACAGACAAAGCTTCCAGTTGATATTGAAGGATTTGCACGTTTATATGTAGGACATACAGGAGCTGCTGTCAACGGGGATTCAAGGTCTCCCTCAAAACGAAAATGGAAAGCTTCTTTGAAATGCTTGGATTTTGTAGTTAGACCATTAGGCGATGGCTGCATTCTCCCTAGCAGCACATTTGGTTTTTCCCTTTGCTTCGCACCAAGGCGCGTGCTAATACTGACGTTGAATGCTTTCACTCCTCGTCATGTTGAAGTTGCGGAAAGGATTTTCGGCAGCATCGTCACTTGTAGGCCCCGATGCCTGCGATGTGGTGGCATTTGAGTTGTCTTCCTCTTCAGGCATTCGACGATACTGTGAAAAGTCAAGAGGGTCGCGGATTTTGGGCATGATCGGTGGAGTTTCATTCTGTGTGCAAAACAAGTCAAGCATTGGCGGGGACGGAAGTGAACAACATGTTAGCAAAATCTCTGAAAGGTTCAAGCTCAGCCGGTGACTAAAACAAAGTATAGGAGGAGGAAATGAAAAACAGATGAACATACCCGTACTAGCTGAAAGTTGAAGTCCTTAAACCACCTGCTTCTCATGATTTCCGTAGCGCCTTGCTGTGAGCCAAGGCGCTTGGTTGCGTCGCGACGTAAGAGCTTCTTAACAAGCTGCTTACAGTCATTACTAATGTTGATGTCATCCGGCCACTTGACGTTTTCGTTAACAATCTTCTTGAAGGTTTCATCTGTATAAGTGCCCTTGAACGGGGTGGTGCCTGTTAGCATTTCATATATGAGAATGCCCAAGGTCCACCAGTCGACTGCTGAGCTCTGACCGACACCATTGACAACCTCCGGTGCAATATATTCCTCGGTGCCAACGAAAGAGTTGGTCTGGTATGGAAGCACAGGTTCTGAGCTGACAATCTCAAAGTTGTTGAGAGCTGAGTTGGTTCTCCCTATATAAAGAACAAGAGTTCACAGTACGCGAAATGATGACAAACGAAGGTAGAGAAAACAGTTAGATACTGGAATATGAGCGGTAGAATCAGACGCGAAACAAGTGGTAATGATGACAGCGCATAAGAAGTAACGAGTTGGAGGCAAGAAATGACGAGTCGAGCAAGCACATAAAAATAACGAAATAATGCAGTGCTCTGAGCAACATGCCACGGCCAAGCGGCAATGGAGCAACACGGGCGGGGCAGCTGAATATGCATGGTACGCAAAGCAAGAGGGAGGCGGAAAGGGCGGTATAAAGGCAGGAAGGCGCGTGAAGCGGAAAAGTGACAAAAGTTGTGAAACGTACTCATGGTTAATGACTGGCGCAGTTTATCGGTGAATGACAACTGATGTTGGATGACCTGCGGGGGTACGGCATGCGCTCGTTTTGAGAGGTCAAAGTCTGTGAGAGCAATGTGACCGGTTGCTCGCATGAGAATGTTCTCCGGTTTGAGATCCCTGTAGATGAAGCCCATGTGGTGCAGATACTCGAGGGCGAGAATGACCTCCGCAGCGTAGAATCGGACGGCATCCTCTTTGAGGCGGCGCTTGGGTTGACGTTGAAGAACGCGGAAGAACTCTCCTCCAGCACAGTAGTCCATTACGAAACAGAGACGGTCGGGGGTCTGGAAGGAGGCATACATAGTGACGATGAAAGGATGATTTGCGGTTGCGAGAATTTCACGTTCGGTCATGACGCGCTTGACCTTGTTTTTCTGAATCATTTCTTCGCGCGACAGAACCTTCATGGCGTAGAGCTTATCGGTACCCTTGAGGCGGACGAGAAAAACCTGACCGATGCCGCCTCGACCGAGAAGCTTGAGTCTGGTAAAGTGTTGGGGTCCGATATGGGTGTCCTTGGCGGGGAAGGCAGGGGAGCATGGGACGGAGACGGTGTGGAGGACGGTGTTATCGCGGTAAGGGGCAAAGGCGGATCGTTTGGAGTTGAAGGCATTGTCAGAGGAGGAGGCGCCTCCGGGGGAGGGACGGGAAAAGACTGGCGAAGGGGCTGTGCCGTGCGAAGGGGTGGAGGTGTTGGAATTGGATTGTTGTGGCTCTGCCTGGTGGCCTCCAGTGCGACTCTGATTCATGCGCTGACGGAAGGCTCGGTCTGACTTGGGGTCAGGGTGCGGGGGATTGGGGGGTGGGGCAGAGGGGGATGGGGATTTGCGCTGTGAGTTGAGCTGCGGTTGAGTGCTTGGGGAGGAGCTCATGGCTGTGGAGGTGGTGGTGGTTGGGGGAGGGGGGGGGGGGGGGGGGGGGGAGGAAGAGGGAAGGAAGGGGGAAGGAAGGGGGAGGGGACGGGGTTGGAGGGTTTGCGGAGGGTGGTTAGGTTTTGGGGATATGGGAGCTGTTCGGGAGGGGGTGGTTGCGTTTGGGTTGTTGCGTTTGGGGTTTGGGGGGGGGGGGGGGGGGTGTAGGGGGAGGTGGTGTGAGGGATGACGAGTTTTCGGTTGGAGTGCGAGACGTGGTGTGGGAACGGAGGCAAGGAATAGGTGTTGGATAGGGGTGGGGGGTAGGTGGGAGTGGTTGGTAGTGCGCAGCAGAGGCGCGTGTTTGTGTGCGGCTGCGGCTGCCGGGGGCGCGCTGCAGAGCAGTGCGGCGTAACGGCGTCTCACGCGACCGACGTGCTCGTGGCGCCGCTCAGCGTGCGCGAGCGGGTGCGGTATGTGGCGCCACGTTGCCACGTGCCCGGGCTTGCGCGCCCCTCAAATCGGTCAACAAAACTTTCGCACAACCAAAGTTTGAACTTTTGTGTCTGGCACGCATCGCACGCCTCTGATTCGGTCGCGCCAGATTCGATTGGCCGCGCTGCGATACGGGGGGGAGGCGTTTCTGCTGCAGCAGTGCCACGTGGCAGCGCTGGCGCCGTGGCACCGCTGTGTCGGCCCATCCGCGCGATGGCGCGCACGTATACGCGCTGCATTGCGATGGAGCGCATGTATACGCGCTGCTGCACCGACACATGGCGCCCGCGACGACCCGATGCCGGGCCGCAGACTCGCGCCATGCCGATGCGAAACCCCGCGCCCGAGCTACCGCCACCGCCACCGCCACCGCCTGCGGAGCTCCCCCCCGCCCCTGCTTCCTCCCGTCAGTCCCCCGTTCCCACCCGCAGCTCATCCCCGTCCACCGAACCAGAGGCCCCCCCGCCCGCCCCCACCGCCCAGAAGAGGCGCCACAACAACCAGAGCGATAAACCACCCCTGCAGAAGCGTCCCCGTCGTCCCACCGGCGATGATATCGTTCGTGCCGCATGCTCCACTCTCACTGCCCGTAATCCACAGCACAATCGCTTCTCTTTCGAACAGATTGCCGATGTCTTGAAGGAGAAGAAACAGAAGAACTGGAAGACTCACTTACAGCGAACTCTTCGTCGTGGCACCGTCTTGATCCGCGTTCCAGATCTCCCTCAAGAGCTTTACACCCTCAAGGATTCCAACAGCATTTCCGTCAAGCCCAATAAGAGAGATGCTGTAGAAAGGAAGAAAGATTTGTCCGATGATGATGTAAAGCTTTCGGAAGAAGCCTTATGTAGGGCTACCGTTCCGAGCGAGTGGACTACTGAAGCATTCAAACCACTTCGTCTCAGCATATTTGATAAGTCACCCGCCATTCGCTTCATCGGTCCGCCGCAGCATAACATCGTCTGCGGTCATAAGGGCTATCGAATGGTTCGCGCCACGTCTCCTGTATGCGAGGGAGACTGGTATTTTGAAGCTAAGATGCTGCCGTACAACGGTGATGGCGCCGTGCGACTGGGCTGGTCTCAGCGACGCTCAGATCCCGAAACTCCTGTAGGATTCGATATCTACGGCTTTGGCTATCGTAATCGTACTGGTGAGTTTGTTCACGCAGCGCGCCTAAAGCCCTACGGTGAGCCTTTCGGTGACGGTGATGTTATCGGGTGTCGAATTCAGTTGCCCACACTGACCGATGACCAAAAGCAACGCATCAAAGAAACCGATGATAAGTGGTTACATCACCGTTTTATTAACCTTCTACAGGGTCAACCACCACCGGATAGTGCCATTGATATTCACGGGCAAGTGTTCGTACACTTTTATAAGAATGGCAGGCATTTGGGGATTCCCGCATTCTTCACCGAGAAGGATTCGAAAGACTCGCGCTCAGCGCGGAAAGCCGCTGCAGAAAAGCGTCCGAATCCTCAGCTCAACGTCAAGACCACGTCTTCTACCAAACGGGAAGTGCGCGCTGGATATTTCTATCCTTCAATTGCCTTGTACGGTAGTGCTGTGGTTCAGGCTAACTTTGGTCCCAACTTTAGCTTTCCACTCCCTGAAGGCACCAAACCTATGTGTGAGGCTGCGAGAGATGCTCCGCCTCCGAAGCCTATTGAGCAGGAAACGAAGGAGGCCCAACTC
The DNA here is from genome assembly GCA_003194525.1 of Gracilariopsis chorda. Taxonomy (NCBI): domain Eukaryota; phylum Rhodophyta; class Florideophyceae; order Gracilariales; family Gracilariaceae; genus Gracilariopsis; species Gracilariopsis chorda. The sequence continues at coordinate 109,363 of NBIV01000062.1, forward strand.
GTTCAGGATAATATTCAACCTGAGAAGAAGCCGTTGCCGGCAGAGACGGGCGCTGCTGAGATGAAGGGCCACCAGCCTGTTCAGGAATCGTCGAATGCGAACGCTGTACAGGCACAATTGGATGCTCAACCTGTGCAAGAACCTGTGCAAGAACAGTCAGAGGTTGCCAGTGCAACTGATAATCCCGCTAGTGGTAATAACGCTGTTGATGGTGCGCGTGGTGTGGGTGGGAGTGCAACCGGTGAAAATGACGTCGAAATGGAGGATACAGCAGGTGTTATAATCGTTAATGATGTCAACGTTGAAGCCCATGCAAACGATGACCCTGACAGTCAAGAGAAGGAACAAGCTCCTGTCAAGAATGATGCACCCCTGAAAACAAATACCGACGTTTCGGCGAACGAGTCGCCGCCGGATCTAGAAGTGGCAGAACGTACGAAAGCCGCAATGTAAATATCATTAACCTGTGACGCTTTCTCGGAGATGCCACAGCTTCTTCGTGTTTATCATAACTTTGACGTACTTGCGGGTGATGAGATTTTCGAAATCATGCGTTGGGTAGCGGATCAGGCTTGTCTTTGACTGCGATGAGAGGTATAAGTTTGCCATCGCCGCACCATTCACAAACCACACCGTATCTGGATCGTTTGTTCGAAGAGACTTTCATCTTGATTATAGTACTCGAGTACTATCATACGGTGTTCCTTCGTTACGAGCAGAGTAAACCAAGAGAATTTCCTGTGCAATGAGTTTCATCGCGATAGCTGAGCTAGTAATTAAGAGAGTGGAACATTTACAAGTTGGGGATACAAAGCTAGTAACTGGTCGTTTTGGGTATCGAGGTGTGGGTAACGAGCTATGGATTGCAACATGGGCAAGGGCCGCATCTGTGAGGGCCCCCGGAGCCACATGGAAGTACAGAAGAAGACAAGTAGTGGTAATCGCTATTCCATATCAAGCTTGTGAAGGTAGTCGCGTAGCCAGATTGCCGGGTCAGAGGGCCGGGATGACTGCGGAGAGCAGACGTGCGTCGCAAGCAGAAAGCATGCGACAGACAAGGCTGCCATGCCGACGAACAAGTAGGCACCGCCCAAAAATGGATTGCGACCCCCAAACCACTTGACGGTGGACACTTCGAAGGCCTTTGTTCCGTTAAAGCTACTTACTGGAAAGGTACTGTTTATGCTCATGTAGAATGTGCTGTTTCCGGGTAGATCTTCGTCAATTATGCGGTACAATTTGTCGAAATCACGGAACGCTGATAATCTCATCCACACAATGAAGTCCTCATCTTGAAGTAGGTCGTTTGCTGAGGTTCTATCTCGAGCGGATGCACGATCATCCACTGCCTCGGTGAAGAAGCGGCTGTCTTGGTTGGGTCGGAATTTGTGCTCCACGTCGGTCCACCAAGCTATTCCTTTCTTTTTCCATTTGACGCGCTGTTCGCACTTCTCGTCTTTGCAAAACTGAAAGGTGTCGTTGAAAGTGGAAAAGGCGGTAAGTCCGCACGGGTAACGAAACTCGGCGGGATCGAAACCTTTCTCACCTTGTGTCGTGTTTGGTTTAAACAACCAGGGCTCGCACGTGGAGACCTCGAGCGAGGTTGTCGGAACCTTACCCATGTTCATGACGTCAGAGCGGGATTTCACGTACTTGCGGGCGTTTTGATGAAAGTCAGTGAGGGAGTAGAAAAGGTAAGAGGGAGCGGGAATGGGCTTGTCAATGGGCACCTCCACTAGACAATCGGTGGAGACATTGTCGCCTTTCGGAATGCACGCCGAAACGGTGGAGTAGACCTGTTTGCCCGTACTGCGAATTGAGGCGGTGCCTGCAAGAAGCGCGGAACCGATTGGAATGAAGACGAGCGCGATGGCGAAGTAGAGCGAGATGACGCAACGCGGAGAGAATGTGCAAGTGTAGGAGGAGAGGTCCTGCTGCTTGACGGTGGCAATTGCGGCGGCAAAACTCTTGTCACGCGTGCGAACAGTGGGCGGAATGTTCTCGTCCATGATGGCGGCGGGCGAGCTGGTGCCCCAGTCGTCGTCATCCGCCGAAGGCTGACGGAGGGCACGACGAAGTCTCGGCAAGCGCATGCCGAAGGGCGACGAAGAGGCGGAGGATGGCAAGGGACGGGGGCGTGAAGAAGCGGCGCGTGCCATGCGAAAGGGCGTCTGCTCAAGTGATGTGACGCGTGCCACAGTCGCCCAGCGGCGTGGTGCATGTGGAGTTGTTGTTGCTTGTCCGACTCTTCACGGGCGGGTGCTTTCTGTTGGCCAACGCTGCCACGGCCTCCAGCGCAGCTGCCGCAGCGCATGGCCGTCTCTTGGCGCCGCCCGCACAGTGCGCGCCGCTTTGACGCCTCTTGTTGTCACTTCGCCTGTCATCCTGTCAGACGCGCCCTGCCGCCGCTGTCAGCATCGCGCGTTGCTCCCCATTTGCTCGCATTGTAAGACCACTGGGCTACAAAAGTGTGTCCGGCCACACACTGATGTGAGCTTGTCCAGCGATACTTGTAGTGAGCTTCCACGAGCGTAGGCGGAACCGAGTTTGAATGAACGAATCAGCTTGTAGTGAGCTCCCACACTCCCCGGTCAAACTCGGTGGAGCCGAAGCGAGGCGTATGTAACGTTTTGACGACGTGTTGTGTAGATGTGTAGATGTGTAGATGTGTAGATGTGTAATACTCCCCGGTGATTGGTGTGACTTTGTGCGACGGAAAGTGCGGAGCAGACAAAGGCAATGGCGACTGGTGAGAATCGAACTGTGTACCCCAGCGGCAGCGATGAGCGCCCATAACCTGTAAGACGACTGGGCTACAAAAGTGTCCGGCTTGTCCAGCGATACTTGTAGTGAGCTCCCACACGCATCGCATCACTCTCCCCCGCACCGCACGCCGTGCTCAGCGGCCCAGCGCTCCAGGTGCGCCGCCCGCTCCGGTTGCGCCGCCAGTCCCTTCGACCCGTGCTTGAGCAGTTGCCACAATTTCACCACCGTGTTCACGTTCCATTCACGCTGCAGAGCGCGCTCAAGAAGCGCAACTGCTCGCGTCGGGTTCGCCGCCACCCCTGGAGCACCGTGAGTCAGCGCGTCGGCAAGATTCTGTACAGCGTACACATTCTCGTCTTCTTGCATCGCCCGTTCGTAAAGATCGACCGCCCGCACAGCGTCTGCCTCCACGCCTTCAGCTCCCACCATCTTCAGGCAAGCCAGACCAACCATCGCGTCCGTACGTCCATCTTCCTCTATCGCCTGATTGAAAAGCTGCACCGCGCGAATCGGATCAGCCGCTAGCCCATCTCGCCCATTTGTCAGTAACAACGCCAGGTTCACCATGGCATCTGTCCGTCCGCCTTCAGATATAGCACGTTCATACAGCGTCGCAGCTTTGCGAAAGTCTTGGCGAACACCACCACCGCCAGTTGACACAATTCGCGCCAGCGCAACCATCGCATCTGCCCGCCCCTCATTGCTTGCATACTCGAATAACTCAACAGCTCGCTCTGCGTCCGCCTGTTTACCACCTCCGACCCTCATCAATAGCCTCGCCAAAAAAAACATCGCATCTGCTCTGCCTTCCTCAATAGCGCGCTCATACAACCTCACAGCTCGTTGTGCATTTCCTTCCTCACTCCACATCAGTCCCGTGCTCAGTATCCACGCCAGTCCAACCATCGCGTCCGTGTTTCCCCCTTCTCGTATAGCGCACTCCAGGAGCTGAATAGCTCGATTAACGTCCACGTTTACTCCCATTGCACCACAATTCAGCAAGTTCGCAAGGTAGTACATAGCATCAGTGCGCCCGCCTTCTTCTATTGCCTTTTCATACAGCTCCACCGCTCGAATTGCATCAACTTCCACATCTTTCGCTCCTTTGTCCAGCAGCTTTGCCAGCATGTACATTGCACCGGTATGTCTCCCTTCCTTGATAGCTCTCTCGTATAACTTCACAGCTTTGGGCGCATCCACACTAACACCAGGCGCTCCATCCTGCAACAAATTCGCCAAATTGTACACCGCTTCAATCCCATCTCCCGTCATCATAGCTTCTTCAAAAAAGCTCTTTGGCTCTCACAGCATCTCTTTTCACTCCGTCAGCTCCCTCTAGCAGCAGCTTTGCGAGCAAATTCAGGATGCTCGCGCAGGAAGGGTGGCGTTTTTTTAGAACCATCAGCATAAAATAGTACACCACCAAGTCTTCTTTCACATAAAACGATAATCTTATCGAAATATCTTGTGAATCTGCTTCTCTTCGCGCTGGGAACGCGTACGACCGTGCATACATGACGATTAAAGCAGAAGATCGGGAAATGTATATCATCAATTCCATTAGCGATCGCACCTTCCTTGTGTTTTCTATACTTCTGTCGCAGCGCTGCAGAATCAATAGGAAACCAAACAGCGTTTCTTCGATGACTTCCGCCATGCTATGTCCGTATTCTGTAGCCAGCTTTTCGCAAGCAGGATACACTACGTCGAAAAGTGTCTTGCGCCCTTCGTCAGAGATTGTCGACACACTCTTCTCACCTTTCGGTAAGACGGCGGCAATGTACCTATTCAAAATGCCGACGATTTTCCTAGGCGTATCCGTTGCAGTACCATGTCTGAAAAGAAAGTGCACGCACTTTGCCAGTGCCTCTCGTCCACCGTCGCTTCTTTCATACTCGAACGCAGCTGATTCATAGAGAAGGGCAATTCTCTCAACATCACATTCATCTTCGCAACTCAACCGATCAGCAAGACTGAGGACATCCTCGTTCAACTCTGGCATATGGTTATCACCAAGGCCTCCATTTTGAAAACTCAGCACAAACCTCGGCAACCAATTCCGGATCAACGTTGTTGCGTGCTTTAGAACCCGAGGCTGCGCTTCGTCATACTGGACCATATGCTGCTGATCTGTTACCATACGTACTAACGATGTTATCCCATTCTGTTCATTCTGCAGTGGTATCGTAGTGCGAACTCCAAGTTGACTTCCCAGTAAACTGCTGTTCTCAACTTCAAACCTACAAAAATCGAACCTAAAGGGCAGCCAACCTTTCCATACCGGGAAAGAGTCCCCCGTCGTCGTGTTTATTTCCCCGAAATCAACAATTAAGGGGCCCTTCGTCACGAAGAGGTCCACAGTTTTTGCGAGGTGTTTTTTTCTCCATTTCTCTTTACCGCCCAGTCTTCCAAGAAAAGCATCGCGCCATAGTGACCACTTGAAATAATTTGAGCTGTCGTCCCATATGATCGTGGCTGAAGCCATCAGACGATGATACGCGTCCACTGACTCAAATGTGAGCAGGACAGAACAGTCCTGTGGAGCACAGACCGGAATAATACGAACCTGAACGAGCTTGAAAGGGTCTTGATGGTCCTGCAAGAGCATGTCTTCTTCAACCGGCTCGATTTGTATTGTATGAGCTTGTACGTCGAGAAGTTGGTCCGGAGGGCATTTTCTAGGCTCTGTAACAACTTGCAATGAAGGGAAACATAGAATACAACGTAGTATAGTTTGAACGTTTCCTGGTGCTCCGTTCGAATTGTTCCCAGGTTGGACACCATACGTGTCCGCAGACTCTTCAAGTTGCTCTTGCGGTTCGACATCATGTGTGTCCGCAGACTCTTCAAATTGCTCTTGTAATTCCCAAATAAGTCGTGACTGTACGCATCTACGGAGGAGGGCAGCTTCAATTTGTTTTCCTCGGAAAATGTTCGAAAGTTCTGTGCTGATCTTGCAACGATAGAACCCTCCTGCTTGTTTCATTTTAACATGGAAAAGGGATGCAGAAGAATTTATCCTCTGTTGAGTTCTGTTGTTCAGAAGCCATCGCGCCATACCCGTACGAACGTTTTCCATCCTATAGCCCATAAACGTCATATATTGAGACAGACTACGATCAAGATGCCGTTCATCTGCAAATTGATATCGCAGCTGTCGTTGCTCTAATTCTTCATGTATCTCTTGAACATCCATAGAGCAGTTAATTGATGGCAAAGTATCCTGGTTATTCCCGTGTGCCTCAGCTTGAGCCCCAGGTTGAGAAGAAAAAGAAAAGTTACCTTTGGATATTTCCTTCCAGGTTGGGTTAATTTTCAAAAGAAGCGAAACTCCATCTCCTGAACTCAGTGCTAGCCAGACATCAATCACCTCGGCTACTTTCAACACATGTCTGTTGTTAGATATTAGAGTTTCCCAACTAAAGAATATGGGGAATGACAGCGGGATGAGACTCTTTTTAGGGATCCGGGTATTACTTTGAGCTTCGTTAATATGTGGTTTTCGGCATCCCGTTGGATCTACCTCAGGTGACCAATTAAGTTGCTTCGTTAGATTGCTTATGGCATAACTCTTTCCTTCGGTTCTGCGACTAGAAGATCTTTGATCATTCCAGAAATCGCGCGACAGATCACTGTCAACATTTTCGCCAGTCCCTGCGACCGGATCTTGCGATGCCACATTGCCGAGAGAAAGTAAAACTGTCAGCCATTCCAACATTTCAATGTTGAAGTCATCAATCTCAGCACAAAACTCGTCTCTGATAGAAAGACCTGCAATGACACTGTTTAGATGGCGATGGTATATATCATACCCGACGTGATCTTTGCGCTTTTGAGTCAGTCTTTTCACGCTATGAGGTATTCCAAACGGTAAACCCCTACCACTGACTATTGCACTTCTCAGTAGTTCGTCTTTTACAAGTCGCCCTTCGGCCATGTGGCTCTTCTCCCTCCATAAGTTCCAGAAAAAAGGGCTAATCGATGACGAGGAGTTTGAGAGCTCAGGCCACATTTGCATGACCGCAGAAGACAATACTTCAGATGCGTAATATGATGATCGCTTCTGCAAATGTTCCATGGCGTTCATAGTCTCAGGCATGACATTTGCGTCAGGGTCCTCAGCCACGTCAAAATCAGCAATCCAGGATTGAAGACCCTGAGCGGCGAACACCACGGACCAATTCAGCCATACCTCTTCTGGGCGCTGAGGTACTTGATGTAGATTTCCAGTCGCCTTGATTCCTATGGCGTACCGAACAACATCTACAGAGGCAACCAAACCAAAAAATATAAACAAGAAGCAGAAACGCAAACAGTCTAGAACCCAAAAAAAGACGCTTTCGCAAAAGTAAGCGAAGTGCAATGCAATCTGCGGTAGGGTCAAGAACGAGAAAGGTGCACGAAGCCTATCTACGACGAACGACTCAATATGTAGCCTGGGCATTCGCAACTCAATGGGAGGTCGCAGTGCGGAACAGCGCTGAACATCGTCGTCTCCATCTGACCTGTCGGTACCAGGGCCAGCGACAAGTCTATCGAGCTGGGATTGGGAATCACGCCCATACCGTAGAAAACATACCGTGTTTCCATGTAATAGTTGATTGTCAATGATTGAATCGTTTACAAGCATGTGGTCGGCGATGTAGTCAGCGCCTATGTTTCCTTTTCTCAATACTAAGGGTAGGCGATATTCAATGCCCAGAGCCCCGAGTGCGTCAATACTTCGTTCACACCATTGCCGGTAATAATTTAGCTGCCACAGTCCCCATGTAGTGCGAGTTGCATGAAGCAACGCAAATACCATAGCAACCAAAGCAGCGGCCATTTCCGGCAGTTCGTTACCTTCTGCTTGGGTAACGCAGTAAAATAGGATGTAGCCAGCGGGTGCAAGGGAAAAGACGAGATTTATGTAACCCTCCCGTCGCGTGGTCCGTACTGATTTCCACTTTGAACTGATGAAGTCTTTGGCAGCAAACGCGGTCCACGGCAAAAACGCAGCGATGTATGCCGCAATAATAATAAACGGACTCTTGGCCAAGTCCACCAAATCCATGTCGATTGGAAACGTGAAGTGTAGACGGAATTTTTCCCTCCCGCTTTTGTCCGGGAGAAAGGAGATGGGATGAGCGACGACTGTGTCTTTTAGGACCAACAATTTTTTGATGGGACCTAGATCGAGTTGCAAGTCGTTCTATTTGTTAGGAACAGCGTGGCTGATGCAGTTACGTGAAGACTTGGTGGAAGGGATCACTGCTCAAGAAGCAAGTAGGATACGACGTTGTAGATACAGTACAAGGGTACGAAATTGCAGGGGTTGGTTTGCCAACTCAAAGGCCAACTAAAACAGTTGTTGCCCACCAACTCGACGAGGTGGCACATATGAAAAGGGATTGCTACGGCTAGCCGTCACCCGTATACCATCATTCGCTCCCTGCCCGCATACTGCGCGTAAGTCTAGTTACTGTATGCTCTTGTGAGGGGGCCTCTCCATCCACTGGCCCTTCGAACGAAAAGCCGTTTTGCCATACATGAAGATTCCCCCTCCTCATTGGCAACGTCTTCAACAGAAGGTTAAGGATTATAAGGATACCCCTCACCCCTGGTAAGCCTCAAGCGCACACTTGTGATGAGGGGCACGGTTATAAACGTTTTGCGTTTCGATGCAGGAGAAGCAGATCGTGGTTTGTCAGCGAACTGTGGGCGTTGTTACCAAGGGCGAAACTCAAAATGGCAGAAGATGAATATTTTGTCGGTCGCCGTTATTGATCCATATTTGCTGCAAAGAGTCAAAAGTGCGCTGATGTACAAAGGTTGTCCTCACACGACTACACGTACAACGATGGGTAATAGTATGGTGGATGAATATGGTGATGACTAGGCTTCGTCATAGGAAGACAAACGGCAAACAGTTGCGTCGCATAGAACTGAACTGGCCGTTCTCAGGCAGCGACACGAAAAACAACTGGTTGCGCAAGCCACGGCTTTCGTTCCGTGGCGCGGAGGCCGAAAGAGGGGCGGTGACGCTCTGGTTTCCATCGTAGCAGCTATTCTGGGCAGATACGCTGGGATACCTCGAGCATGTTACGTAGAGTTCCGACTCGGAACTTGCGAGTTGCTTACGTAAACGCGGTCTGCGAAAGTGATACACGTGTATGTGATGTCAAGGGAAGAACAATATGGGGAGCACTTTTCCTTTTCGTAAGGACTGTTGATCAATGTATAGATTGCTAGCAATCCTACGAACGTCTGTAGCCTTTAGCCTTACTTCATTCAACGCGCTTGTTGTATTGCCAGCCTTGGACAGTATTTGGTTTATGACGCCAAACCAAAAGTGGAACGCTATGGGAGGGTGCATTTTCGCAGGGAGAAAGCGCAGCACAATTGAAGCGCATGGTTACAGCAGCACGCGTTGAACGAACGCTTCGCCAGCATGTCATAGCCTTTAATGTGAAACAAAGAAACGCAGCTAACGGAAGGGGCGACGACCGAGAATGCATCCATCGTACATGTTGAATGCTGTGAGTGTGGCGTTGTTGGCAGGGCTTTACGATGTAGAATGCAAAGTCTCTTACGCTAACGGTTTGATTGCTTGACCGTTTTTCACGCCGTAAACAAAACAAGAGGAAGAAGAATTGTTCGCCAATGCAACTGAGATGCGTGCGGTCAGCGCGCTTGCTCGCTCTCTCTCTCTCTCTCTCTCTCTCTCTCTTCACGCCGGTTTACGGGGATGGCGGAGAGCCGGAGTGATGAGTAAGCGGGCCGTTGCGGCGCCTGCGGTTGGGCGCACGCAAACAAGGCAAGAGACGAAGCACCAAGTTGCGCTTTGCAAACGTTGCCTATCTATAGCTAGTAGCTAGCAGTGAACGGTCGAAATGGACCAAGTGAGATAAGGCATGGCGCCACTCCGGCAGCAGCTGGAATGCAACAGAAAAGGAAACAGCCAATGGCGCTTGATCGCGCCAACGCGCGAACTATGAATTTAGGGCTCACCAATCAACGCGCACGCGCCACCGTAAATCCCCTAAAAACCGCCCAAATGGGCAGCAGCACGTGCCGTGGCAGCGGCAGCCTTTGCCTCTTGGCGCAGACGAGGACGCCGCCTCACATCCCACGGTCCAACCTCGTCCCTCCCGCCCTTGCTATCGTCGTAATGACCGCGCCGTCTACCGCGTCGCCCTCCGCGTCGCCGCTCCCCGTCGCGAGCCCGTGCTCCGATTCTTCTCTCTCCCCCCCCTCTTCTCCGCCCCCCTCCCCCGACCCCTCCTCCCCCCACCATTCCGTCGAAGCTCTTCTCGCCCAAGCCTCATTCCTATGTGCGCGCGGCCGCCACACCGCCGCGGCGAAGGCAGTCACAACCACCCTTTCGCTCCTCAATTCGGATGACCCCCAATACCCTTCGGCCCTCGTTCAATTGGCAGCCGTACATGTCGCGCACGCTCGTTTTTTCGATGCCGAGGATACACTTCGCCGTGCTCTACGCGCAGCTCCCGATTTCGTTCCAGCCTTGCAAGCGCTCGCGACCATTCTGTCGAACAACCCCGTTCATCTCCGAGAGGCCCTGCAGCTCCTTCGTCAGGCCGTCACCCTTGCCTCCTCATGTGAAACGCCCAACTTTGGTGCTGATTCCCTCCCCCTGCAGCTCGCTGCATTGCTAACAGACGTTGGTGTACGCCTCAAGATGGCTGGTTTGCCCGCAGATGCCGTCAGACATTATACGGAAGCGCTTGAAGTTTGTCCTACATACGCTCAGGCTATGTACAACATGGCGGTGGCCCACGCGGATGCATCGCACCCGGCAAAGGCCCGCATGTACTACGAGCAGTGTTTGAAGAACAATCCGTCACATGTGGAGGCGTGGTGCAACCTGGGCGTCCTGCACAGGAACGATGGCAATGCGGATCTTGCTATGCGTGCTTATGAGAAAGCACTTTCATGTAATCCTAACTACGAATTAGCAAAGAGCAACTTGGCTGTTGCTCTGTGTGAAAAGGGAACCTCTATCAAACATTCTGACTCCAACCTGGCAAAGAGACTTTACAAGCGTGCACTTGCCCTGCAACCATGCTTTGCAGACGCTCATTACAACTTGGGTGTTCTGTATGCTGAAACGGCCAAGCTTGAGCGCGCGCTACTTTCCTACAACCTTGCCATCCAATTTAACCCACGTCTAACTGAAGCTCATAACAATCTGGGGGTTGTACACAAGGAGCTTGGTAACCTGCACAAGGCCCTGGAATGCTACAAGAACGCCTTGCAGTGCGATCGACAACATCATCAAACACACAACAACATTGCAGTCGTGTATACCTTGCTCGGTGACATCGATACCGCAAGCGAACACTTGAGAATGGCCAACGCAATATCTCCGCAATATGCGGAGGCGTACAATAACATCGGAGTCCTTCTGAGGGACCAAGGTGATATTGACTCTGCAATTTCTCATTATGAACGTTGCTCGCAGATGGACCCGAGGGCAGATATGGCCGCGCAGAACCGTCTGCATGCTTTGAGTTACAGTGAAAGGTGGACCAAGGCGCAGGTTTACGAGCAACATGTTGCCTGGGGAGCATCTTTTCAGCGGAGAATTGACGACGAAATCATGCAGGCTGCTAAGGGATCCGAAACAGACAACTCCATTGCCGTGCGTTTGCTGCAGCGTATAGAAAGCCCTCCACAACCGGATCCGAACCGGCTACGCGGCCCCAACACGGACAGCCCGTTGAGAATAGGCTATCTCTCTCCCGACTTCTTCACACATTCCGTGAGCTATTTTGCGCATGTTCTACTGGAGAAGTATGATACACAGGGCTTCGAAGTCTATGCATACGCCAACGTCGCGCAGCCTGATGCGAAGACTGCCCGTTTTCAGCAATTGCTTGGCGGCAGATGGCGCAACATTTGGGGTCATACCGCATCCGCTGCTGCGAAGCTTATCTTGGATGACAAGATTGACGTTTTGATAGAGCTGGCCGGACATACGGCTAACAATCGGCTAGACATTATGGCGCTGCGCCTGGCGCCTGTACAGGTCACATGGATCGGCTATCCCAATACGACAGGGTTGAAAACCATTCACTATCGCGTCACCGATGGCACCGTCGACCCCCCAAATACGTCGCAGCAGTTTTCCGAGAAGCTGTGGCGCTTGCCAAACGTCTTTTTGTGCTATACCCCAGCTCTTGAGGCGCCAGAAGAGCCTAGTGAACCTCCGTTGCAAAGCTCTGGCGGTATAGTGACGTTTGGCTCGTTTAACGTGCTTTCGAAGGTTCAGTCACGTACGATTCATCTCTGGGCGTCAATTTTGAAGCGCGTTCCCACTTCGCGCCTGCTTTTGAAAGCAAAACCATTTGCCACGCCCACCGCAAAGACGAGGATGGAGCATTTGTTTGCGAAGGAAGGTATCGCTGCCGAAAGATTGGATCTTGTTCCGCTTATTCCGTCAACTAGATCCCATCTGCAGGCGTATTCAAACGTCGATGTCGGACTAGACCCGTTTCCCTATGCGGGCACCACTACCACTTGCGAAGCGCTTTTCATGGGTGTGCCTGTTATCACCATGGGCACGAGAGCTGAAAACGGGGATCACGCTCATAATGTTGGTGTCTCATTAATCACCACGATTGGACACCCCGAGCTTGTCGCGTATACTGATGAAGATTACATCGAGAAGGCCGTGAGCCTTGGGACAGATCTGCCGCGACTGAAAGCAATTCGCAGTTCGTTGCGAAAGGATATGATGGAGAGCCCGTTGGGACAAAGTGAACGATATATGCGGGACGTGGAGAAAATGTTCTGTGGAATGTGGGTAGAACAAGGGGGGAGAGTTGCTGGGGAAGAGTTGGGAACGGTTGTCCTAAGCACCGAATGTGAAGACGTGCTATCAAAGTCGGTCAGTGGTCTTGGGGAAGAATCTGTTGGGTCGACGACACCGCCATGTCGATCTGCGTGCCAGAGCTCGGACGAAGAGGAATCTGTAAAGGATTCCACCGAACTGAGCGCAGACCCTATTACCAAGGAACAAAAGAGCGCCGACATTTGCATAAACAATGACACGGCCGTAGAAACGATGAATGTGTGACAATGTACTCAGAGTAAACTCCTCGTGCTGTCACTGTGTTGCTGACCAACGAGCAATATGTTCTACGACAACGGCTTAGGGCCCACAGTTTTCTGTGAGTGTTTCTGTATGATTTGTCCAAACGCGATCGTATCAACTACAAGGTAGGTGCGGATCTTGTTCCATACATAGGTGTGGCGGTGAGGCCAACGCGGTAGGGAAAGGCTGTCGCACCTGGTGTGAAGTGTATGTTTTATCTTTTTCTTTGGTGTTGGTTGACTTGCATTGGTTTTGATAGCAAACACGGGGCCTGAAGAACAGACTATCATATGTACAACTATCTACACGTACACGGTGCAAAGTGGTCCCCCCTACCTGCGTGAAAGCACGGTGGATTCGAGTCTGATACTGATTGGAAAGCAGAAACTCCGAAGCATATACACAAAGGGTAAGAACGGCATGAGCAGCTTAGAGACAGGGTTGGCCGTGTAGCACGAGTGAAAAATGTAGTGTTATCGGCGACAATGAACGGCGTACGTAACCCTTTCGACAGACGTGTGGGCCGTTCAAAAAGGAACAGGTGAGGGAATAGTTACTGCGGTTTGCAAAACGTAACTAACACAAAACGGAGTTTGTAGAAGATGATGACGCAGCTGCAAGCAAGACAACAGACGGGTTCAAGTGCGCCAAAGCGAAGGGCTGACACGTAAGAGTATACAAAGCGACAAGGATAGAAAGCATGCAGTGTACGAACGGGGTACGTAAATAAGGCACATGTTTGCACGAGCACGGAGTGCGAATGTTGTTGGAGGATGCGGTATGGTTGCATAGTTGTGGAGAAGGGGGAAGCATGGTTGCTAGTGATATGCGGCGATCGGGAGGTCAACCCTTGAGAGCATTTCTAATGTCTCTCTTCCCTGAGCCACGAACGCGGTGGTGCTTCAAGCGGTTAGCCTCCTTTTCGTCGGCATGTCTAGCCTTGATGCTAGTGGCGCGCATGTTGTTAAAGCGAGAGTAAACCTGAGCCACATCGACGTGCGGAACAAAAGCTTCATTGACTCCACAAGCACTAAGCACATCCATATAGCAGCCAACGCCCGTGGAAGGGTGCTCATCACTGATGTAATGAACAGCAGGTCGTTTTTCGTACCCCCTCAAATTGGGCAGGACGACAGCACCGCACTTGAGCCTCTTCGACGGAACGGGGGTATTAGCAATGTCTCTATTCTGGGCTCTATAAGTGACTGTACTGAATGCATTTCTCATACCCTGTCTCATGGGGGCTGAAAGGCGATTGGCGGCGAACAAAGCGCGCAACGGGGAGCGAGTGAAGGCGAAAGCGGAGAACAAATGTCCGTGAGGATCACATACAATGGCGCCTGGAAAGGGGCTGACCCTCTCGAAACGCGACAGGAATAGACGCGCTTGAGTGGGTTGCCACGCGGTTATGAAACATAATCGGGCGCCAGCTTGCAGCAGCAGATGAGCTACCTTTCCGTACACGAGAGCGCAGAGTTCAACGGCGTGTCGGGGGACGAAGACAAGGACGGAAAAGTTGCAGTAGCCCGTGTAGAGCTTGTCTGGTTCTAGGGGAGAGGCGTCTGGGGTGTATAATTGTGCGGCTTCGACGGCGGACCAATCGATGGTTGACGTGGGGAGTTGTGAGGGCGGTTCGGTGGCAAGACGCTTGACGTCCAGTTCGCTGTCTGGAAACATGTAGGAGTCGAAGTCGTCTACGAGGGAAGAAGCGGTGTTGAGATGCGGTGGAGAGGGTCGCAACGACTGGCCACGATAGTCGAAGTCAAATTCGTACGGTGGGAGGGTGGCGAACGGCGCGAGCGTCGGCGGTGGGGGGGCAGTACGGTTCGACATTGGGAGGTGGGGATAGAATGATACGAAGGAGGAGTGATAGGAAGGATGAGGAGGATGAACGCTCATGGGGGTGGGAGGGGGAAGAAGGGAGAGCGTGCGAGGAAGCACTAGCAGAATGGCGGAGGGGAAGGCGGACACTTTGTTGGTGCGAGTGAAAGATGGCAGAAGGGTTCCGTTTCGGTTGGTGCGATGATGGACGCGCGCGCGGCACGTGGCAGGGGCGCTGTGAACGAACGGTTGATGTGGCGGCGGTGCCCAATGAGGTTGGCGCAATTCAAATACGGTTGGTAGTTATACAAAAGGCGCAGGGCGGAGAGAAACGTGTGCCGTGAATTGCGCCGCAGCTGCTGCACGCGGGCGAGAAGTTTGCTTTGTGCGCTCGTGCTGCATTGTTCATAGCACGGTGCATGCCAAAGGTACGCTACTGCAGATACGTCTACATAGATACGCACTGCAAACCGCTTGCTGCGGTAAGCGTAGCTCGCACGACTGCGCGCATAACGGTAGCCTTCTCCTCTCGCACCCACGAGCGTCTGAGCTAAGCCAACTTCTCCCTCTCGCAGAACATCTTCTCTCAGTTACGCCCCATCGTCGTCACCCGCTCACCGAGACACCCGCCCAAACCGCCTCTCCTTCATCACTCTCGGCACCATACAACGCCTGTCCCACTCACCCCCTTATCCCCCCACGACTCACCACTGTCCACTTAGACGTAGAACAGTCCTTTTTCCACCACGTCCCCACGCCTTTGTCCACGCGCTTCCACCGCACTCGCAACCATTCCTCACTCTTGACACTGCCACTGAGAATCAACCTTCTCTCATCACACTTCCACCGGCACTCTCTATGCACCGCCACATGTAACAACCTCCGACAGCCACACACACACCACGCTCACACACACACACCATCAACACTATAAACTCTCCCGAGTGTTGTCCGTGTAAAACTGCACAAACAAACTGCAAAACTTTGCCGTCCCCCCATCCTTCCAAACACGCCTACAGCATACCATGTGTGCGCCAGCACAAAATGCGTTCACTTTGAACGCTTAGCTGCAACATGTCTCTTTCTCGCCCCCCATAACAAACACAACACTGCAATACGCTCCGTCCCTTACACCACGCTGCTCACAAAATCGTGTCTTCTATGAGCAACAACAAACCCCCTCACCAGCTCGCAATTGGCGCACAATCTCCGCCCATCCACCAACAAACATATCCCAAACTCAACACCAATCTAACTTCTCATCAACCACCACCCAAACGAAATGCTTGCATCCTGTGACAATTCATCTCACACCGCTCCCACACACCCAAGTCTCAAACCTCGTTCACTACAACAAAAACGCACAACGCATACCAAAAATCCGCCTACTAAATCACGAGACCCTTCATTTTCCCCCGAACCAAAAACCACCGTCCGAGCAACATTCCGCCACCAATCGTCATTATCGATCAAAGCCCTCTCCGTTCCCCCGCATCATCAGCTCAATGAACAACCGTCTGTAATCCACCAACCTAGCAGTATGACGGCACCAATTTGATTCAGTAGTCAGCTTGCCCTATCTATCTGAGAAACCTGTTAACCGCAGCTGTGAATCCAGATTTAAAGCTGCTCTCCCCTAATTACCGAGTCCTACCGTGTTCTTCCGTACGAAAGATACGCTACTCACAACCTTTGATTCACGATCCCGAGTGCTTTTCATCTGCCAAACTTTCAATCGCACCAAAGAAAACCCTAAATTGCCATCAACAGACCCTAATGTTTTGTCAGAGAACCGCATTGCCATCTGCCCACTATAAGCCGTCACGCACAGCAGCTTTCAATTGACCATAAGTTTCTGATGCAAAAGTACTGAGCTCAATAATTTCATCAAATGGGAGCAAGAGCCACAGAAGTCTGACCCTTCGCGGGTCTTGTATCATTCGAGCAAGATTACACACTCCATTCTCCAACTGCATCCTCAAACAGCTTACTCCCGCGTTGTGGAAACTGGCGTTTCCTTGCACTGCTATGAAAGTCCGATGAGAATGCTTTCACGATTGCCCTTCTCGACGACAATCAATACCTACCAGATGGTGACGTGTGAAGTTTTGACTGCAACAGATCTTGTTTGAAGCTTTGGCCATCTTCGAGAGAATTGGAGTCGCACTACTGAGACTTTGTTCGACGACGCTTAAAGCGCCGTCGTCCACATTTGTGAATTCCTTGTGTTTGAACGAGTTGTCGCCAAGACAGATTATAGGATTATAGAGGTAGAACTCGTCACCGTTTATCACCTTCGCCCATTTCGTGGTGAAATAGAAGATATTTATGTGAACGACTTCACACAAGTAAAGAGTTGCTCATTATCACACTAGTTGGTAACTGGCAGTTGCCCATTTCCTGTCCGAAAGTAAAGAACCAGTTGAATCTGGTACTGCGAGTTTGTCAGGGCAACAGTGGATTTGCGGACGACTTTTGGATTGCTTGCCAGAGAGACAATCATCGGTTCTGGGACGCGATGTCGTAGCTCATCTGAAACCGCTAAACCGACGCCGTTGAGCTGGTTACGTACTACAGAAAAGCATCCGAAAGTAACTTGGACATTCTCAGTGTTGAGTTCGTAATGTACTGTGTTTCTGGGCTCTTCATGCTTCATTACAGCTTTTCGAGAGAAACAACGACCTAGTAGCTAGAGATAAAGGACTACTTCTCTCTGCGCAGGAGACCAAGAAACTTCTCTGGCCATGAGTTTACCCTTTGGTACCCTTGTGATGATGGCATATTCTCCATACCAACATGCATCGGGACACAAAAGAACGAACAAAGTACGCTAATGCTGAACCCACGAGACTTGTATAGGTAAGAAATGAGCTCTCTACGAGTGATTCTGTCCGACGGTAACACGTCGAGGTTGGAATGCAGCTTTGTCGCCCGTAGTATACATGATGAACAGGCATTGGCAGCCTGCATTGATAGCTTTGCATATGTATGCTATAGCTTCTCATCCAGAAGTCAACGCAGCTCTAAGTCATGCGATAGTTCTCACTTCTTGACAAGGCCAGAGACATACTCGTCCAACTGGCTGCTTTCTTACAAACATGAGCGAGAATATAACCAACAGTAGTCACCCATACACGCCTTTGATTCATGTCGTTGCAATGGAGTAAGTCTTCAACTCTTATCAGAATTGTGCATGAAGGCCCGCAACGCTCGCGTAATACATTGTCAATCTTGAGGCAACTTCTACAGTTACAGAGTCAAGGCTGTTCTCCGACATTAACATACAACCAACTTATCATCCAGTTTCGAACCACGAGCTACAGCTTGTAATCCTATTGAAAGACAAGCTTGTTGCTTCTTCATGTCCTCCGCTACAAGCAGAATATAGCAGAAATCAAAGAGTACGAATGTTTTTCGTATCACCCAAGAGGTCGGCGGGGAGGCGAGGGAAACGCGGTATGCGGAAATGACGCTCTCGTAGTTTGCGACCTCTCATGTACCGTCACTACACCATCATTGTACATGATTTAGGATCTTACATGAAGAATAAGACTGTTCGATGCGAGTGCGGCACACAGGCGAAAAAAGATGTTAAGCACGTTTTGTTTCGATGCCCGCTGACCAATGCCTCTCTGCGAGATGAGTTACCTCCATCGCGAGAAAGAAATGATCTATCATTGTTAGAGTCGATTAGAAGATGGCCGTTAAAGTCTTTGACCTTTCTCAGGACGGAGGACTATCTGTAGGATAGCTTTCCTGGTGTTGACATAATCCGTTGCATCAGACCACATCGACAAAGAAGGATAGTGAAAGGGACTTTGGGGGAAGATCAACTGTTGATGAGACGCCCGATGCGACGGCTTTCTGGTTCACCGGAGAACAGAATGTGACGTATTTCGCGGGAATGGGACTTCCAGTAGAGTTAAGTTCCCGAAACGTAGCACAAACAATTATAAGTTGGCATAATGCTTCTTTCGTCAACATTCTTCAAATGCTACTACTTTTAAGGAATAAAACATTTCATGGCGCTCTTTCGGGACTTCAGCCCGCCGAATAGAAGCTCCCATCAAAACTCTAACAACCAGACTTAGCATTCAAAAACTGTTCTTGAAACGGTGATGTTGAATGCCTTCAAGTGCCTTAGTTACGGCAGGCCACTGTGTGGAGTCTCAATCGTCTTAAGCACATTCCTTCCCATCCTTGCGGGTTGACTTCACACAAAGCCTAAAGACCGGAGTGGTTCCAACGCTGCGAGATGGAGGCATCTGTGGAGAATAGCAAAGTTCAGCGTTCTGGTTGGCTGTCGAAAGAAGGCAAGAGATTGAAAGCTAGAAGCAGGCGTTATCTCGTTCTAAGTGAGTCCAAACTCTCTCATCACGTGAAGGAGTCAAGCCCTCCAACTTGGCAGATAGACCTCAATGACCTTAGAGTTACGATTGGAGACCGTCCGTTACAGTTCATTATTTCGGCTGGAGGTAGAAGTGTTGCATTCTTCGCAGACGACACTGATGATTATCATGGCTGGGTCCGTGCTTTGAAGTCTTCCAATAGCTCAGTTGAGGATTTCTATACACTCGGGAAACAACTTGGAAAGGGCTCTTATGGCGAGGTGTTTCTCGCAACCAACAAATTAACAAATGAGCAAGTTGCAGTTAAAATCATTCGGAAGAACCCAGTCAACAGGAAGCAAAAGAAGTTCTTACAACGCGAGCAAGCGATCATGACGACTGTGAACCATGAAAATATCGTTCGTACGGTGGATATTTTTGACAGTTCCTCGAAACTTGCAATCGTCAGCGAGTATATGCAGGGAGGTGAGCTGTTTGACCTCATCATTACCTCTCAATACTTCACGGAAGAGGTAAGTGCAATTGGGCTTTTGGACATGTTCCTTTCGGAACGATTCAACAAAGAAACCTGAAACGCTAACTCTGCAAATTTCGAAACTCCTCATATTCTTCATTTTGACGCTCACAGAAAGCTCGTCACATCACCAGACAGATTCTTGAAGGCGTTCGCTACCTGCATTCCCGCAATATTGTTCACCGAGATATCAAACCAGAGAACGTGTTGTGCGCTTCTAAAACGTGGCCCCTTAACGTTAAGCTTACTGATTTTGGTCTTTCGAATTTCCTTGGAGACAACAATGGACCGAATGATGCAATGCTGCTTTCACATGTTGGGACCTCGTATTACATTGCACCAGAAATTGTTGGCAAAGGGGGATATGGGCCTGCTGTGGATATTTGGGCTTCCGGCGTCGTTCTATACGTAAGTTGCTTCATGATGCCCTTGGACGTCTGCCTCATGTCTCACGCGGTTGGCACCGTTTGAAGCACTTGAGTTGTACCAAGTTACTGACAAATCTGATGCTATACGCTCTTTCGTCGAACGTGTTGTGTGCAGATCATGTTATGCGGTCGATTTCCGTTCTGGGGTAAAACGGACATTGAGTACATGAAAAGCCTGACTCGCGGACCCTGCATGGTTGGAGAAGGATGGGACGAAGTTTCAGAAGAGGGCAAAAAGTTTCTGCAGCACATGCTGCAGATTGATCCGAAGCAACGACTCACGGCTGAGCAAGCGCTGAATCATCCATGGATCTACGGAGATGCGCCTTCCCTCGACCGCCGGCTCTCAAGTATAAGTGGCCTTGCTGTTATTGCGTCAAAGAACAAAATGCGGGCGAAAAACACAGGAACGACAGCGAATAGCAAATCCACGGGACAGAGCGATGACACTAACAGCATCAATGAAGCGGTTACTTATGTCACCTGACTGATGAATGCCTGAGACACGTGCTCAGGTTTGTATTGTTCATTATGAATGATTTAACACCCCTTGGTTTCCACATCCAGGACAATGGTGCAAAGAGTCATGTATAAATGAATCGCATTCAATGCAGAAAACATTGAGGCATTTAGGACAAAGCAAGTGCAGAGCATTGTCTTTACGCATGAGTGTCTTGCACCCAGTACACCTTGCAGACTCCACACTTAGCAATTCGGTAATGCGCTGTTCGTGTTTATCCGCTTCTAACCCGCTTAATCGTAGATCTTCCAAACTTTGGTCCTTGAGTGCAATAAACTTCGGGACTGGAAATAAATGATGATATGATCTAGCAAGGTGAGGACTTGAAACTAGTGTTAGGCCACATAATGCGCATTCAGAGGGCAATTCGCTTGTCCATGCACTACATCTTGGGCAGTGATAACCGAAGCGCCCCTTTAGGTTCGGATTATTGCAGTAGAGGGCAGGTTGTTCGAGGCGCTCAAGCATTGGAAATCCCATGCGAATTAGAGACGCACTGACCTGTCTGTTAGTGGTGGGTGGTGGGACGACATGACTGGACCAAGATTCTCGGAAATGTTCTTCATTCCTCGCGATAACATAGGTACCGTTTGTCCTCTTGGTCAGAACACGTAAAATGTGAAGCTCGGCGCCGAGACCAATCGCAGAGCATCGGATCTTTTCAGAGACCAAGGTATCGATAGTCTTGTGGATGTCGCCGGGATCGCAAGTGGAAAGTGAACCGTAGGAGACAATGATTTCTTTCATTCCGTACGGAGGGACAGATGCAAGATTACTGTTTGAAACAGTAAGCGCATTCTGTAGTGAAGGATTTCCGCCAGGCCCAAGCCTCGACGCCTTTTGGATTGCCTCGATGTGATGCTTTTCGTTGGATGAGAAATTGGAA
Source organism: Gracilariopsis chorda (assembly GCA_003194525.1). Classification (NCBI taxonomy): domain Eukaryota; phylum Rhodophyta; class Florideophyceae; order Gracilariales; family Gracilariaceae; genus Gracilariopsis; species Gracilariopsis chorda. The sequence continues at coordinate 130,743 of NBIV01000062.1, forward strand.
AGCCTGAGCGCTTGGCCATCACGTGTGGTAACTACGCTGAGTTGGGAGATGGGGTTTTGATCGAAGAACTCTCTGACAAAGCACTGGATGGAGTCGACGACAAGATCGGCACGTGAAGGCTTCAGATCAGTAGCGCGTAAAGATTGGGACATATCAATGACAACAACGCAGAATCTGATGACGCCTCGCCGTACTCCGCTTGGTCCGTCGTCTCTGATCTTCCTTCTCGCGATCTGATCTTCAATTTGGTAGGACTTGAGTCGACCCGTTTCTGGATCCTCTTCGATTTGCTCCCAAGAGCGAATCTTGCTTGATTCCCAGGCATACCCTTCACGTATTCGTCTTGTTTCCTCCTCATCCTTGTCGACATCGACGAGCATGCGCCCTCGCAAACGCCCGGCCATGACAGCAGCTGATGTACTTCGGAGACGAGGGACCACACGGGCGTCTTTCTAAGCTTGAACACATTGAAGTGTGTGTGCTCACTACGATAAGGGGTACCCTTTTTACAAGTATCCCGAATTGAGTTTGGGACACTTTGATTGGTGTTACACGTTCCCACGTGGTGCTTCTGGGGACCTGTACCGGTACGAGAAGTTTCGAAATTCGAATGGCAAGTGCGAAGGCTATTGCCGTTGGAATGGATTGGATCGGCATTGCTTCCCAAAGGATAGCTTTCTATCTATCTACCCTTCGTATCCCTTGCCGCTGCACCCCTAGCATCTGGGTGCACCATGGGTTGGCGTCAGCAACCGTTCTAGCTCACGTTGTTCTACTCTCGATACCGTTTGTAGTACAATGGCAGATGAACTGTTCGAGGACTGCCAACAGCCGTCCAAAAGTTAGCAATCGATTGCTAGCTACTGTAGTTACCTGTCTCTACCTACTTACCGTTGGTAACTGTGACCAACGGCACAAATGTTATCACGCACAGTCGCACAGCCGAATTTGCGGAGTTTGATCGCACGCGTTGAATACACTGTATTCAGAACAAGGCGCATGTGCATCTTGCTGAACGGATGTACACCATTGTATTGTCGATGAACCAGTGCAGATTACGGGGCACGGGGAGGGGCAATATTGGTCCCGAGCCGCAGGCGCGGTACCAGGATTCGCTTCCAATGACCCATAATTGCACGAGTTCTTCGATATAACGGGCTTATCGCACTTCTTTCGAAGTGTAGCCAATCAAACGCAAGTCAGGAACGCTCGATAAATGAACAAAAAAAAAGGATACGCGCAACTGCACAGATGGAGTGAGAGACAACCGTGGACCGTTAGTTGAGTTATCCTCACTGGTGCGATAGCCGTGGGCATCACTTATACTATGCCTCTGGTACCTATCATCGTGCGTGACGGATGTCATGTAACATGAGCCATCTAACAACGCACTCGCCGCATCCACGACCGAGATTCAGAGCCAGAACAACATGAAGTAGAGAGTACTCTCAAGCACCACCTTGTCATCTCATCGCGTACATTGGTGGTGTCAATGACTGCAATCAACAACTTCCAGAATACAGCGTTGCTCGATAGTGTACTATATCATACACTCCTCCATCCTTGAGATTACCCATGCTGTGTCGAATTCGTTCGGTTCTTCACCCCTACCCCTCCCTACCGTCCACCTTGACCCATCTAGCTCGACTCTACTAATTCTGTTCGTTGCAAATTGGAGCAATCTGTGTCCGTGCTACCCTTGTCACCGATGAAAGGCCGCTGCCTATACATAACAGTTTGCCTTTTTGTTCTTCTAGAGCAATTTCCAGCTGTACAGTCTAGAGAACCCAACTGTCTCAATCCCGTCGAACGATGTGACCCGAACACCAACTACATCCCCGAGTCGCAAACTTTCAAAATTGAATATGCAAACACTACCATTAGAACAGTCGTATTTCGAAACACCTATCTGGAGTTAACTGCCATGGGCAGTGGCAGAAACAACTTCACCCGCTATCGCCTTGTCGTGTGTGGCTGCCCGGTTCCTCCTGACTCCGCCAATTTTGTCGTCTTGTTTATCAACCCTCGGAGTGTTTACATCAATGAGTCACCTGTGCTTGCCTTGTTGCACATTCTGGAGCCCACTTCGGAAAGACTCAAGTATGTCAACACACTCAAAACAATCTACACCCCGCAAATCCGGGAAAGGATCGAGAGTGGACAAGTCGAACAGATTCAGGACGAAAACTTCACAGTTAACTATTCACGCCTCATCCAAGACCCGTCTCTCTCGTCCGGCATCATAGGGTCATTCACGATTGAAGCATTCACAGGATTCGAAGGCAACGACGTACCGTATCTCGCTATATCTGAGGTGAATGAACCCTCCCCCCTCGGAAGAGCAGAATGGATGAAAGTCATAGGATTTTATCTCGGCAATGCAAGTGCAGCAGAACAGAGGTTCGCAGATGTTGTAAAGGAATATGAAGACGCCAAGCGCAAAGCGAGGGAGGCCGTCAGACGTCCGTCTGTTCTCATTAATCCCCCAACGACTCGTAATTCTGGAATTGTTGATCTTTCGAAGTCCCTTGACGACAACTACGAGTGGAGGCTCCCGCACGGTAACCAGTACACCACTGATTTCATGGATGATGCCAATTCTGACTATCACTTATCCTCACGGGTGAGTGCAAAAAGCTTTGTGTTCAACATGTCACAAGTGATTGAAGACTTCAAGTACGCAAGATTCCATGTTCAAAACGCCCTTTTCCCTGGGAACCAGAGCCGTGACACACTGGAAGAATTCTTAAATAGTCTTGTAGATCCACTGCAACCTGATCCAAGAGTGAAGGTTGAAATGGCAAAACTTGCTGCAGTGAGGTGCAACAATGTTTGGCACCAAGGAAAGCGTTTGACAACAGATGGGCACTCAAATGACTTCTTCGAGTCGGCCATCTTTCAGCCCGATGAGGTCCTTAAGGACTTGGTCTCTATCTTTCACCCAACGGTGGATTTCGGGGGTCGAGAGACTTTCTACATGGATCACTACGCGGCAGAAACAGACGAGTACGCGAAGGATTGCCCGTACAACGATTTTTCGGGCCCTGCTCCAAGCCCAAAGGTTTACGTGGACAACCGGTACTTCGTAACAGACCTGAACCGTTTTGATGCGGAACGCAAATGGGAGAGTGATATTCAGCCGGTATTGAAGGATCTGGACGTCGATGCAGAGTATGATATGCTTTTCGAACCGAAAAACAGTGAAGATGAACGAAGTATTTTCCTTATAAGAGCTCTTGTGGATGAGGAGAACGCTTCCGAGCTAAGAAACAACACAGAAATATTAACGGCTCTTCGGAGTAGTCTTGGCTCCGGAGTAGTGCAGGTAAACGCTGATGGCTCTGTGCTGACTTTTGATGAAGGTTTGGCGGGAGTGTCAATTGCCATGATTGTCATTGGTTCTGTTTTAGGCGTAGGGTTGATATTATTCGTGTGTTTCGCTTGGATGAAGCGGAGAAAGAGAGGTGGTGCAAAAATGCTGCATACCGCTCAAGATCAGTACTGGGGCCCACAGCCATCCAACCAAAACCATGAAGTCCCTGAAGTGGAGGTCCCAATGGATCCTTGAAACAGAGAAGATATATGAAAGTGACTGCTAGCTCAGGATTACCGTGCTAGCGACCATGCGATAAATATAAAGAGTCCCATAAGAAACGCACTTAAGTTGCCACTGGAGCGGGACGAGGCGCATCCCACCCCTACAATCATTCCGTACTGCCATATAGCTTCGTTCTATACTTTGAGAGGGAATAGAAAAGGTAGGAAAAGAACACAGCGTATCAACTCCCTCGAGGAGCACTCGTCGGCGTTCGTCCTTTTATCATTCAGAGATCTACCGCGATAGGGTATTCAGTGCAGAAACACTAGTAGGTATCTACGTCATACTTGCAAAGCCGTTGAAGAATGCAGCCAACCAAGAATGAAGGGAAAGCTTTCTGCCAAATCCGTATATACGGGCATAGACGGTGTTTCGTGAATATCGCTGTCAGGCAGCTATAGTTCATTAGGATAAGAGAAGTGTTTCTCGTACACATCTGTCTACATGACAGTCCACCCACCGATCGTCATGCATGCTGTATCATTCCTGACCGCTCAAACATATCAGAAAGCATGCTGTTCTTTGATCTTTTCGAAGACAGCATCGACGATGCCTTGCGTAACTAGAGTTTCGGTCATCCATCGGCGAGAGCTTTCCAGGTCATTCTCGCGAATCATGCGAGCAAATTCCTTAATCATTTTCGCAGCTTGTGGAAAGCCACCTTCGTCGACAAGCACCGTCTGAAGTGTAGGGAACTTCCATTGATAATCGTCTTCTCCCTTAATACTCTCGACAGATTTGCTATACGAATATTCCAAATCAACGGTAAAGTCCTTGGGATCTCGAATATGATCAAAGATCAACGTCTGACGTGATGGAACTACAAAATCATCTAGCTCAAGAAAGCCTTCTTCCCCAATGATCGTTGCTCGCATGATTATACTCGCAGTACCGTCAACGGCAAAACACAAAGAAACATTTTCACCGTCATTCAACTGAAACTCGACTATGCCCTCTGCGCTCTGAACGGTATTGGAAAAGCGTTCAAATAGCTTGCTGCTACAATTCACGGACACGATCTTTGAAGCAACTTCAACGCCGAGGAAGGCGACAGCTGCCCGTGATACGTACCATCCAAGATCTCCCCACAGAGTCATGGGCTCGACATCAGGCTTTGAGCGAATATTCTCAGCCATTTTCGGAATAGGATAGCAAAACGCGGCCAGCACTCTTTTGATCTTTCCGATGTCGCCGTTGACGATTCGGCTGCGCACCTCATGCGTTCGAGCGGCATGAGCAAAGTGGGTGCCATCCATAAAAACTAGCTTGGCTTCTTCACATGCTCCTTTTATCCTTTCAACCTCGGGCACTGACGCAAATGGTTTATCCACTAAAACGTGTTTCCCAGCCTTGGCGCTCCGAACAGCCCAATCTGGGGCTATGGCTGTGGGTAGCGGAATGTAAACGGCGTCAATAGGAGCGGCGAGGAGTTCATCATAGGTGCATGCGTTGGGTATGTCGTTGTCTTCAGCATACTTCTGCGCCCTCTTCAAATCACGGGAGGCAATGTAAGTACATTCCACGCCTTGGACACGTCGAACGCTGTCCAGAATGACGTCGTTAATCCATGCGGTGGATAGAATACCGATGCGGATCGTCTTGGTCGTGTCGTTGCTCATGGTAAACGCTGATCAAAGCGTACTATCAGAACGGATTGAGGTTGCAGTGTGGGATCAGAATCGAGTACCGGAGCCGGCGTGAGGTTAGTGGAACACGGAAGGAGCTAGATGTTGAGAAAGCGGAGAGTTTCAGTTGTCGCTCCAGCAGAAGCGCAGAATCTTGTCGCAGCGCGGCATCAACATTTCACCGGACTTATGTCACGTGATGCATGAAGTGCGTCCGCTGTGCCGCCATGAATAATATCTTGGAGGTGCCACTGACAAGACACCTCAGAAACGCGTGAAGTGCATGCTGATTGGTTGGATTGATGGTAAAGGCGATGTCGCAGCCTACGAGATCTTAAGCGATCGCGCTGGTTCATTTCTCTATCTAACTTACACGTAGCGTCAACGGAAGTGTCACTGACTGGAACAATTTCAGTCTGATTTCACACACTGAAGGTAAACAACGTTGCATTCCCGACGCGCCAGTGCCAACCGTCCGGCAGGAACGCCCAGGGTGCCCCGACTTTCTATGCCGTGAACAGGAAAAGCATTTGCTTGGAATCCCTTCTGAAAACCAGGAATCCGGTGACGCCTGGGCTCGAGATAAAATCGATTGCAAAACCGCATACCTTTTAATCCGTGCGACACCTGTGGAATTTCACACACAGCCTGAACAATTAGGTACATTCACGTTTTGTGTGGGTCACAACCCCGAGGAATGGAAATGAAAAGTTACGGATATGCCCCCACTACCGGGCATCTCTCGACTAGTAAGATGCTACCAAGTGTCCATCGGCACGTGTGACACAGAGGGGCAGCCCTTTCGAGTTTATGATATGAGCTATCTTGGCATTTCCCCCAGACGCTCCGCTCCGACGCTCCGCTAGAGAGAATTGAAAACTTGTCAACACAATGCGAAAGTCGTTGAGCATTGGTGTGAGAATGAATGACTTCACGAAAGATAGCTTTGAGTTGTGTGTATTTCCTTGAATTCTTCGCCCATATGTCGCACTGTGCGACCACCAGATCGCTGGGCTCCATCAACAAGATGGAATAGGCTAGAGAAAGATGTCCTTGTGTGTAGTATGTGCGTGTATCATCTTAAGGATTAAGACTCTCTCTATGAACGCAAAGTTTTGAGAGTAAACCAACCTGCGAACACTTTTCGCCCAAAATGGTATCAATCCTAAGATGTAAAATTCAAAAGTGGAGGTGAAGGATTTGCACCGTAAACCACGTTTTTCGTATCACGGACACGCCGCATCAAATCTGCCGTTCAGAAAGCTTTGATTGTGCTTGACACTCCTGATCCTTTCCCTGCTGCGAAGATTCTCCGCCTGAAGCCGGTGTCAGCGCTCGCGGTTGGGACAAGGATCTTGTGCTCTGCATTGGATCCATCCCAAAGAACCTTGGAGTAAGTGGCAAGAACCCCATGTTCTTTGAACTTGACATTGCAAAGGGGTTCACACTGCGCCCCCTCGTGGAGAAGCTATCCATGTTAAAGAAGGGAGTCAGTGGAATTGCGTTCTCACCATCAGCAGAAGGCAGCGAGTTTGGCCACGTTGCTTGTCCATGTGGGGTTGTTGCAAAATGCAGCGGGGGGACGGTGCGCAAAGCCTGCGAAATCGTTGGCATCGCAGATTGTTGACCATTTTCACTTTGCAGTTGGCCAGCGGCACCCGCTGCGGAAGCATGCTGTGCCGTGCCTTCTCTGCACTCCGATTCTGCGTGGGGACTGGAACTTGAGTTGAGTAGGGCCCTGATGCCATCTTCTCTTCGCCCACAATCAGCCCTATACTCTTGGTTCGTCTGTTCTCCAAGATCCCTGTGAGGCAATCCCAACTTGGCTTTGGCGCCCGTTTCAATGCCTGAATCGTTGTGCGAAGCAACTAAGTTGTGCGCTGGGTTCGGCGCTAAGGACGGCTCAGTGGGCTGATGAAATCCTCGGGAATTTGCGGAATTGTCATTGATGTGTCTGTCCTGCTGAATATCGGTTGTTTCGTGAGCAAAGCCTTTCGCATATCCCGTCTGTAAAGCAGTTTGGGCTAGCGTTCTAGATACGTTTTCGCTCGCCTTTTCTGAGCGGTGTTGCTGATTTGTGGTAGTTGGTGTTGAACTAAGGTACGTGTCATTTCTATGGGCCCTAGACCAGTCAGACTGAATCTGAGAAGCCGATGCATGAGAAGAATAGTCGCCAGCTTGAGCTTGGCTCTGATTGTTTGGATTCGCATATGCATTCATATGAGAGGAATAGTGCGGATGAATTGGTGTTTCGGATGGCCGAAAGTGTTGTTGTCCCGTCGAGCGTGGGGTCTGCCAATTCGACCCCGGAGGGATACGCAGAGCATTATCCTTTCTGGCGCAGTGCTGTGAGAATGGATTGTTATTTGCTTGTATTGGGTCGTAGTTAGTGAAGGATGGAGCTGGGGTTGCAAGCGGAATCTGCTGTAGTTGGGATATGTATACCCGTCGGGCGTCGTTCACAGCGCTCTGCTGGTGAATGGCTGATTCAACGGGAGTTGCAGGATGAAGCGTCGGAAGGTGATTTGCAAATGCTGGAGTACAAGGCTTTGGCGCAATATTGATCTGTCCATAATTAGTCTTCACTTTCTTCGCAGCGTGCTGTTCTTGGAGCGCATGCGGCTGCGTATGGGGGGTGTGAACCATCACAACAGGGGTTTCACCCGACGAAAGCTTTCTACCATGAGGTTTGTCATCCGGTTCTTGAAACTTGTATGTAGGACGTGGGCGACGTGAGGCTGCTAATGCGGCATTTCTTGCGGCATTTGCCACATTAGGTTCGTTGACAGGGATGTTCGAGTAGCCCTTTGCGGCTTGGAGGTCAAAAAACTGGAGATGTTGGGTTAGTACTTTGCGGATAGGGCGGCTCGGATTGGAAGAGCGGAATAACATACGGAGTCCTTCTTGCGTCGTTCGGACGGGCCGCTGTACGTGGCGTAGCGGTTGAGCACTTTGTCCATGTCTATTGAACTGTATTCGAAGAGCTTTCCGTTGTGCACATTGTATACTATGACGGCTATTTCACAGTCACAAAGAATACCCTACAACGCAAGAGAAAAGAGAAATCAAAGACGGCCAATGTAAGTAAGTGTGTTGTGTGCCACTTTTGGATAGATGGTTTTGTGTTTCTTACCAATTCCATGGCCTTTTTGAGCAGACCATTCTTTCGTTTGAGAAAGGTTACCTTTTGGAAACAAAAGCGATTCGTTAGACTAGGTGCATGGTGATATGGTTTCGGTGGTATTGTTTTACGGAGCGGTGTTTTTGTTGTTGATTTGAAACATACCTGTCTACTACGGTTGTCTTGAATCCTTTGTATTCTAATTTTTCTCCTTCCGTCCTGAGTTGGCGGAATGGAGGAAGACGGGTGGTAGTTTTCTTTATCAGGGTTCATAGGGGCAGCAAGCTGTGACTTTTTTTTTTCTTCCGTAAACAGAGGTATTGCTGTGATATGCGAGTAGCGCAGGTTTGTTTAAGAGGAGTTTCTCGTTATGAGAGGCTTCTACAACCGGTGAAACGACCAAAATGGGTCGGCGATTGCGGGAGGTGGAGTACACGCAGTGATATGTAGGGCATGTTCAAAAAGAGCTGTTGATGATTTGGTTGTGAACGAGAGAGGGCAGTTGGGTTGCGGGAGCATTCTATGAGTGTAGTCAAAAGTGGGGATATTTGCGTAAGAGTTTACTGTTGTAGAAGGTTTATTATTTTTGGTTGTACGGACGTGATGGAATTGAATGTGGAGGAGTTGGGGAGTGGTGTTGGAGATGGCCGTTTAGACGGATTGTACGGTATGAACATTTGAGGGACGGGTGGGACGGGAAGGTGAGCGGGTTTAGCAGAATGATACAGTATGTATGTAGTGTTGATGGTGAAGCGCAAGGCGAGTGCCACGAAACGAGGAGGGGGGGAAGAGAAGGGGCGGGGTGGTGTAAGTGGCAAACGTGTACTGGTGTGGCGAGTGCTGACGTGGTGGCGCGGAAGCGTTTCGGGCAACATAGATATGAAAAGTACGGAGCAGTGGGACAGCTTGCAGCGCAATGATCGTTTGCGGTTTGTGATGCGGGAGGGCGTCTCGGTTGGAACGCGCAGGCCATAAACTTTATCTTAGCAGCCATATATCGCTTGTTCCGACCGCGTGCTGTGGTGCTAACCGTAGTTCGCTTGAACAGCGCCGCCAGCCTGTTGCAGTTCCACCCCGAACCGGCTGGCTCGTTTATTTTTAAAAAGAGAAGCCAGTGACGCCATTTCGAGCGCCCACACCCCCCCGCATTTCAGTGCGCGTCGAGACTGAGCGCCCAACCACCAGTGACACCGGTGGCGGCGCGACCGCGAACGCTACATACGAATGGCCGTTTCCAGCACTCCTGTGACTGCGGCAGCGGCGGAGACAACGGTTACTACTCTTGACATTTCAGCGGCGCTTTGTCGGGTGAGGCACGCAGATTGTTGGCTCGGAAGAGCCGATACGTTACATTCGGCGCAATGTCGGTTTGGAAGCGCAAAGGCGTGCGCGCTGAAACGCGGGTGCGCAAAAAACGGCGCAGACAGCAAAACGCCCGACTGCCCACTGGCAAGCGGCGGCGCGGCGTTCGTCAACGGGCAGCACGCGTATGAAGGCGCGCGATGGAACTGAGCGCGTCTTGACGGGCGATGATGACGTGTGTGACGTGTTGTACCCCCTCTGCAACAACTACAAGCGCTAATTCGAATCTCCGCCATTCAATTGCGGCGCGCCCTCCGCTGACGTATGTGGCGCCGCTGCGCTTCGTCAGCCATCAAATTTGTTTGCTGCGCTCTGGCAGCGAGTGCGCACACGCTTCGTCACGCGTGGCGCCAGAATATTAGAGATTATTAATATACGCTGCGCGGCGCGATGGTCGGCCGTACGGCGCAAAGTGATCGGATGAGCGGTGGTGTAGCAGGTATGGCGGGGGGGGGGCGAGCTGCACAATTTTTGGTTTGTTTTCGGAGCGCCATGAAGGGGGGTGGGTGCATGGAAGCAATCGTGACTTTTGTCAGGGAGCATTGTGCGCTTGAATGCAGCGGGCTGATGGAAGGTGGACGAATTGGGGGTGCTCGTGAGTTGTTGTGCAGAGAGAGCAGATTTTGTTTTGTTGGACGATGGAGATAGAGGGTGACAGCGGGTGTGGCGGGGTGTGTATGCCGGCGTACGGTTTGTCAAAGGCCGCGTGTGCGTTTTGTAACGCTGTTGGTGGCCATACAGTGCGCGAGGTTGTGATCTTTCGCCGCGGTGGACGGGTAAAACGGCGTGGCAAGCACGCGCAAGAACAGAGAGATATCAAAAGCGTCGTTTCCATGGTGTGGAAGCGGCCAGCGGAGGTGCGGCTGAATGGAAAGGAGGAACAAGGCTGAACACAGCTCACGCACCAAGTCGTAGCGTAATTGGCGCGAGCGCGGAGCTGTGTAGCGAAGAAGGCAGGCACTGTACAAGTACGTGCGCAGAGAGTCGCGAGGCGCGAGCAAAGCGCGCCGGGGGGGCGGGGGGGGGGCGGGCTGTAATACGGGCGATATCGACTTACGTGTAACAGGGGGTAAAAAAAGGTTACAGCGGGCCGGGGGGAGGGCGTTTGGCAACGCGCCACGCGTGCAGTGGAAGCAGCGCAGTGGAAGAGCGCCGCCAGCGCGGACAGCGTGTCCACCGCCGCCAAACGCGCCGTACACGCGCTTTACCTTCGCCCAATGGCGCCGCCCGGCGCGCAACGTGGCGCACGTCGCGCGCGCGCGCGCGCAGCCGCTCTGAGCTTTCCCAGGTGCAGCGCGCGGCGCCGCGCGCATCTCAAAACAGCTCCAGCCGCTGCCCTTCTTCAGTCGCTCCCGTGACCCCGCCCGCTTCTCCGTGCACGTGCGCGCCGCACTTTTGCCGCCCCATTCCCTTATAAAAAAACCCCCCACCCCACAACCAAGCCCTAAACGGATGGCCGCGCCTGTGGTGTACCCTCCCGCGCCTGTTGTTGAAACAGTAGAGTCACTATATTGTGCCCACCACGCCCCACGCTAACCCTTACCCCCCCTCTCAAAACCTTCCACTACGCGCTTGTTCTTCGTTCTACACATCCTTGCCATCTTCTCCGCGGCCGTCTACCCCGCCGCCCTCCCAAAGTCCCCCCCACCACCACCCCTTCGTCATGCTTCGTACCAGTCCACGCCGCCTTCGCGATTACGCTAATTCGCCGCACCAATTGCGCAGCCGCCACCCGCCGCATCCGCCATCACCTTCCCCCTCCCACAAAGCGGCTCTCGCCGTTTCATCGTCATCTCACACACCGTGCACCACGCGCGAGTGCACGTCCCCGCGCGCGCAATTGCGCACAACGCACAGCACAAACTGGCTTGGCGCGTTGCTAAGCACCACGTTCTACGGCTCCTGCAAGGAACATGCGCATCTTCGTCGCAGTGAAATGAACCTATTCTGCATCACTCACAGTCGCAAGCAGTGTCAACACTGCGCCCAAACGCCACAATGCGTCATTCTACACATCTCCAGATACATGTACCACGCCGTTTTGCACTACTCGGAGCTCAATTCTCACGTCGATTTGAGCGGAATTCAGGCGTACATAACCAACGGCCACCGCGTGGTGTACATTGATCGTCGCGCGCAGGAGAAGTGTCGCGTCTCCGCCAATTCCAATCGCTGCGCTTGTTGCAAACGGATGCTACATGACAGCTTTCGCTTTTGTTGTCTCTACTGCAAACTAAAGTTCATGGGCCATGAGGCCACGTTGCACCACGTGCCGTTGCCGCTAACGTCGCCGCTGAGCTCTTCGTCAGCGTCTACGGCGGCTGCGAGGAGCAGCGGCACGGACACTGCATCATCGCGCAGCGCGTTGAACAGAGATCGCTCACCGAACGGCAGCACGGTAAGCACCACGGGCACCACGGGCACCACCAGCATGAGCAGTGCGAAGGCGCCACCACTGACGCGTCGCGCGAGGAAGCGAAGCACTGCGTCTCCGAGGCGCGCCCCGAAACAGCACCACCACTTGACAGTTGCGGAATGGAGCATCCAACGCCAACGCGCGCGCAAACAATCACATCCATCGCCGTCTGTGGAGAGCTTCCAGATTGCACCTTGGTACGCTTCCTGAAACCAATCTTTTCTTTTTTTTTGTTTTGTACGCTTGTAATACTTGTGCGCCCCTTTGTTTTTTTTTTTTTTTTTGTTGATTAAACATTTCCTTTTCTGTTCACCTTCCCGAGTTTTGCTTGTGCATTTGCGAAAGGCGCGTTTCGTGTTTTGCATGTGGCCGGCCGCGTTGCGCTTCGGAACGGCGCGCTTCCTGCCGCAGCAGAGAGAAAAGGTAAGACTTTGGCGGAGATAGTCCGCCAGTGGCCACAGAAGGTGTTAGCCTTTCTTAGGAGAGAGAGGTTTTTCTCATAAAAAGGAAAAAAACCTCTATCAATATGCCGTAATCACACATATTGAACCCAAAATAAAGAAGAAGAACGGCGCGCTCTGTCTCCGCCCCGGATTGCATCTTGGTACGCTTCCTGAAACCAATCTTTTCTTCTTTTTTTGTTGATTAAACATTTCTCTTTCTGTTCACCTTCCCGAGTTTTGCTTGTGGCCGCGTTGCGCTTCGGAACGGCGCGCTCTGTCTCCGCCCCGGCACCAGCGCCGCGCTGCCTGCCGAGCGCGCGTGCCCCGCGCCACGTGCCATCACCCCACGCGCGTGTCCGTGCACAAAGCCCAAACGAAAGACAGCGCGCGCGGCGCACAATGCACAGTAAGCTACTGTCAGCACAGCAGCGTACCGCCAGCAACAACGCCTCCTCGCTCCAATCAGCTTCTTGTATACAGCAAGCGTTGTCGATAAGTAACGCGTGTCTCAAAGGCGCTCACGGCTTTCGTTTCCCCCGTCTTGTCCGCGGCGCGCTGCACCCGCACTCCTCCCTCCTCCTCGTCCCCGTCGCAGCGCCTGTTCGTTCCGCCCGCCCCATCTGCCATGTCTCGCCTCTCCACAACCTCGCAACCCGAATCGCAGCACGACCCATATCGACCAGTACGTGTGACCCCACAAAACAATACAAAAACAGAAACAGTTCTGCTAACCCGCCACCCCACCGCAGGATGCCATCCCCTCCGACTTATACGATACTTCCACCAGTCGTTACAGCGACGCCCAGCTGTTTCGAACAAGTGCCGCCGGTCACACGCGCACTATCTTCCCCTGGAGAACCATCTTCGTCACCCTCTTTCTCTTTGGCTTTGGCATCTCCTTCTTGCTCACCGGCATTCTTCACTTTTGGGATCGCGACCAACCCACTTCTATATCCTTCATAGCAGTCGGTTCCATAGCGTTTCTACCCGGAACTTACCTTGCTTTCAATCTCATTCAGACCTATCGCGGAGCGCCCGGATTTCATCTTTCACAATGTACGTTAAACCGCACTCGGTCAAGTACAACCCGCCCATTCTGTTTCGGTGCATCTGACTTTTGCCTTCTCGTCTTGCGCTATCTTTCCAGTTGCTCACTGGGACGATTACAGATGGTAGCGCCCTGCATTGCACCAACGCCCCCAAATGCATGCCATCTTGCGCCATCCAAGCAATCTTATGCAAAACATTTGTTTTTCGCCCCAATATCGTGCGCCCCTTCATTCAGCTTATTCGAAACAATCCATCTCACCTGCATGTACCTTTGCTACTTAAACACTACTGATTCGCCCCTCATCAAATGCAACCTGCCTTCTATAACAACCCATGCAATGCACATTTCTTTTGCGCTGCACCCCTCTGAAACGCACAACACGCCTAAAACCTCTTTAGAAACAACACACACAATGTAACATTTTATACACACAATACACGGTGTACCTTTCCAGTTTAATATCAGTTAGTATTCATTGTCAACGATACAGAGAAGAAAAAAAACAAAAAAAACAAAAGCAGTAACATCAACGCGATCTAACATGTGGAGAAGACTGCGAGAACAAGTTTCCCGCAGCCCCTTCAGCCGCATCAAGTCTCGGTCGTAACCGCTCATACACAAGCAGACTCACCGCCGTCGAAGGAGCAATTTTGAACGCATTAGGAAGCGCCCCGCGGAAGTAACCCCTCCATCCCAACTGCCGTCCAATGTCCTTCCAAGCGTTCAGGAAGCCCGTCGACTGCAGCGTGCCTCTCTGGTCAAACCCAGCAACTTGCATTCGTCGTCGGCATGTGTCGATTGGATATGTTGCCACTTGGCTCGTCATATTCGCCATGATGCCCGCCGCTACCAACCCCCCAGGCGTCGGTGTATTCGTCGGATCACCGTTTCGTCGGGGCAAAATTGGCAACAAGCAAGTTTCATACACCGCCAGTGTGATGCCAACAAAAGAGAAGCTGCCTACCAGCGTTGGAAACAGTCCACGGTAAATGCTTCGCATGCCCTCCATACGAATGGCTTCGTTGATACCGTGAAACGCACCGCGATATGGCTCAAACCCTTTTCTTTGCATCGCCAATCGAGCGCGCACAAAGTCGAAAGGATATGTTGCGGTTTGACTTACCATCCCGGCAACCCCTCCCGCGAACAATGCTAGAATGGTTCGGTTACCGGCGGACGAAGTGACAGCTGATGGCATGTCCTCACCCAGAGCGCCACCCGACGCGTTGACCCAGCTTATCGCTTCAGGAGATGTTGCCAGCCGCGTCACCAGTGCAGTCTGAATTATCGTACTGGGCACGGTTCGAAGAATATTTGCCCCGTTCTGCCTGAACAGTGCGCGCCGAATGCCCGTGTCCTCAGCAACCATCTGACGTAGGCTCGATATCCATCCTTTTGAATACTGACTGCGATCGCCAGTTTGCATTAACATCTTCACCCTTTCCAGAGGCGCAACTGCAGTTCTGCTAATCACACCGGTAAGACAAAGAGTTAACCAATCCGACCAATGCACAGTGGTCATCCACGCAGGTAAGTTCGGCGGGTATGTCGAATGAGTCTGGAGAATGGATCGAGAAGCAACTGGTATCGCCTTGGCTCCCACGAATTGCGACCCTAGCAATGTGGGCGCGGCATACGGACCCAGATAAGGGATTTCCTCCACATCCCTTTCGCTGCTAGTCGCTGAACCCACTGCATCAGCATTGATAAAATGCTCCCTGATCCTATGAATGTCCTCTCGAAACAAGGGCGGCAGAATATCTTTTGATACATCGTTGAAGTCTTTCATGGATAGCGTTCGTGTCCCGTCACGTCCAAATACAGAGCGAAGCGTAGAGTCATCCCCGGACAGCATATTGCGAGCTCTCACGTCATAGTCAGCGTATTCGAGAAGAAGCTCTTCCATGTCATCCAGTGATATGAAACCCGTATTGCTCTGATCGGATCGCCGAAACGCTACTTCCATATCGGCATCAGGATTGTTAATAACAATATCAAACCGACAAAACTCCCAAAAGCTCAACAAGATGTCATGGTTAGCCTCACCCCCAGTGGAATCTTCGTTTCCACCACTGTTCAGTGACCGGAGCGTCGAAGGGTTGTTTCCATTCTTGCGACTTCTCGTCGTAATGGGGTCCTTTGCCCTATTGCTGGCAATCAAAGATACCAGCAGTCCTGCCAAGCGCTCTCTGTCCTGCTCCGGAAACGCATGTATTCCTATGAATCGTAGCAGATCGTCCTTGGTCATGTAAGGTTCACCATCCTTTTCGATGCTAGCATTATTCTTGAACACTGTTCTCAAGTGCTGGTTTCCACCCCCCAGGTTCAATCGATGATACGCAGCTGCTGATATAGCCCAGCACTCGGAATCGGTCCGCGCTCGTATTGTCGCCGCTCTGGGGGCATTGTACATCAAACTCAGTTCGCCAAAACTCTGCCCTTTATGGAGCGTCTTGACGCGAGCACCTTGGTCGTCACTTACGACTTCGGTATCGTTTTCTCCAATGCGACGTCTTTTGGGATTCCAAGTGTGCCGTTCAAGCTCCCCGCTTTTTATGAGGTACATGTTGTCACCTGTGTCACCCTGCTCGAAGACATTTTCCCCAGCACGGAATTTGACCAGGAAAAATGGTTTCAATTCGTTAGGTCCTATCTTATCTAGACGTTTGAACAAGAAATGCTCCTGTAAGTGGCGCCTTAACAACCTGCGATCTGCTGCGGAAATGATTGACTGCGTGTCTCCACTGGCATCTTTGAATCTCTCAAAGGTCGGTCGGTCAAGTTCCCAGAGCAGTGTCCTTTGCTTCGCCCTCAATGTTGCGACCCGAGCAACATTGTTGAAAGAGAAGCCAGTCAATCCGAAGCTGGTGCGAGATCCCAGCGTGCTAAGCAGGATCGGAGCTTGCTCCCCTCGAGAGTGCCATCGCTCCACTTCGCCGCTTGCAACGATGTAGAATCTATCGCCGTAATCTCCCTGCTCAAAGACGACATCGCCAGGTTCAACCACACGGGCGCGGAATGATTTGACGAGCTGACTTCGCTTGTACTCGTCTGGCACCTGACTGTACAGAGGCGTTCGTTTCAAGGCGTCTCGAATCAAGTTACGTTGATCACGAGATGGTTTTTCGCCGTCATAAACGCCACTAAACGATTTTTGGCGGTTTAGAGAATCTCGAGAAGTGCGTGCGGATCGACGGAGATACTTCTCCGCGCTTAGTTTGACATTGTTGAGAAGCATGACTCCCGGGATACTAGCATCTTCAGACGAGAAATCCTTCGGGCTGTAATAAAAGGGGGGTGGATATGCGCCGATCAAATCGACTCGCTGGTAGGCAGCGGCCACAAGTTCGGAGCAAAACACTCGAGAGAGATCGCCTTTGTACTTTGTAGAAACTTGAGGACTAGACAATGGCTGGGTTTCCTCGACGGAAGTGGCTTCGAACTGGGGATCAAGACGCTTCTTGAGACGATAGATTTCGGCGGTAACGCGATCGCGTTCGCCCAACAAGATACGCTTTTGAAACATGGATACAGAAGCGGTTTCAAGCTCGGTATCAATATCATTGACAATAGTCTGTTTCTCAATGATAAGAGCGTTGAGATACTCCTTCTCCTTCTTTGCAACAGGATCGGAGATACGCACCATAACGCTACCGGTTCCGATTTCATAAGGGCGGCCGACCATTTCCTGCGCAAACGCGTAAAACTTCTCACGCATAGAACTGTTTCTGACGATGGACAACTGACGAATGGCGATTTCATTGGACTTTGAACGACGGACACGTTCTGAAAGGGAGCGAAGTTTCACGCCTCCGAAATCGGCTTCAAGAAAGAGCAGTTCGCCCGTGGCTGGGTGTCGAATGACAATGCCGACGTGATCCCACTGTGAATTTGAAAAGAGCTTTGACATTTTGCAAAGCACTGCACCCGCGAGTGGCATGGAGGTACATCTCCTGTTGAAGAGGACTATGTCACCTGAATCGAGCCCTGGAGGTAGTAGCAGCTCATTTGCGGAGTGGGTTGAGTCGTTTGAGGTGTTGGGTTGTTGATGGTCTGAGAAGTGGGGTTCGGGTGTTGCTGAAGTCTGGTTCATAATGGTGCGCAAGTATTGAGGGAGTAGGTGGTGGGGAAGGGAGAGGGGGTTTGTTGGCGGGGATTTAGCGGAAGGTATATACCATGAAAGCAGTTTGATGACGTTGGCAAAGACGCACTCAAGTAGCTGAGCGTTGTTTACGACAGCGTCTGATGTGCGGCAACGTGCACATAGCTTTGGACCAGCGCTTCGCTTCGCAGTGGTGGTGACGGACTCTAAAATTTTGTGGGGTGCAGTGTCAGAATGTGGGCAGCGCGGCACGTCGGAATTGGGTGCCGCAAGCGGAGGTGACTGCATCCTCGAACGGAAGAAGGTAGTCTACGTTGGCTGTCTGGCGAGCGTGTACAGCACGGGAAATGCACAGCATGTACACTTGTACACGTGGGGACGTTGTCCTTCTTGCGGATCTTGCGTACAGTGCACCCGTGTGATGTTGTGAGTTGTGGTGTGTGTGTGACATTTGTGGAAGGATGCGTAAGCTAAGTTAGAAAAGTTACGTTGCGGATGTTTGTTCACAGGTCTCCCGCGTATCGGTAACCCAGCTAGTGGAAGTTACAAATGGACTGTTTTGGTGGCGTGGCGGGGATAACTGTTGCGGTGGCGATTGCGTGATGGCCGTTTGCATGATGGCCGATTGCATGTGGCGAGCATGTTGTGATGTAACGCTTAGCTTGTGTCCCAGACGAGTAGTCAAACAGTTTCTGCAAGCGAGCATAGTGTTGGCAGCAGCGTGTTGCGTGATGAGTAGGTGGGCTGTTGACTGCAGCACCTGGTAGACTACATAAGGTAGGGTAAGCATTCGGTACCTTTGGTACCGTCGGTGCATTGGGCAGCAAAAGTGGTTGTGAACGGTTGATGGGAAAGAGCGATAAATTGCATGTTGAACAGCGTAAATGAATGGTACACGTGACAGCATATCCAAGGTGAACTTCCGTTGCCGTATTGAAAATTTTAAAACGAGGCCCGACGCGGGCGGGTGGAACGACAACAGTGCGAAGGACGAGCGTGCGCTAGCAGATAAGATGAACATGTGACAAGCGCGGGTGACAAGCGTCGATGGCATGTTGCGCACTGTGATACGGATGAGGCGAAACATTGAGGGTGCGTAGAAGGAGGCGTTTGTGGTTCCACGTGGCGAGTACGGACGTGAATGAGCACAGCGCACAGCGCGTTGATGAGTGTGTTTGCTCACCATGGCCGTTGGGTGGGGTGTGTGGCGGCGGTCTCGAGAAGGCTGGACGCGTGGTAAGCTAGGTTAGACAGTGTTGACAACAGACCATCATACGGGAGGGGAGTCAGGGGACTGGACTTGGGGGCGGCGGAGTATTTGGGGGTGTCGGATGCATGAGAAGCATGGACGTAAGGTAAGTGGTAAACGTTGGTACGAGCCGGGTTTGCAGTGGCTGTTGCAGTGGCGCTTCAATGTTTTAAAATGCAGTCACGTTAGCAAAACGATCTTGGGGGGGAGGAAGATGCAGTGGAGTAAAATGTTGCGTTTATGATGAAGAAGCGAATAAAGAGGTGGAGAGGCGGGTGGTGGCGGGTGTAGATGGGGAGTATGTGAGAAGAATGTAAGCGGCGAAGAGCGATTCGGTGCATTGGAAGGCGCACGTGTTGGATGAAAGATGTGAGCACATGAGAACATGGTGACGAGACGGTCGCAAGAGTGAAAGCTGGGACGAAGAAGGCGAATGGTCGGTGGATAGAAAGGGGGGTGGGCACAGGAGGCGATGAGAAACGGCGCTTCGAAAGCTACAGGTACAGTACAGTACGACGATGGCAAGTGAATGCGGGCGATCGGTTTGAGGGCGCGCTCTTACAGCGCTGACGCATGGCGCGCATGCGAGCGAGCAGAAGAAGGCGGCGGCGCAGCGGTGGACAGCGCGACACACTTGTCGCCAGTTGACAGGTTGCAAGGCGCGCGACTGACCAACCGGAGCGCGCATACGGTGGATACGCACCCGCGCGGGGCGCGCAGAGAAGGCGTGGCTGGAAGCACCGGACCGTTTAGCTTGGACCGACGTGCGCGCTGACGGCGTCCACAGCGGCAGCGCCGCCATTCGGCGGGGGCGATTGACTTGCCGCCCGCGCGGCAGCAGCACTCGCTCGGATCACCTTTCCTCCTGCTGTTGACCATTCGCCCCTCCTTACAACTGTCCGTTTTGGCGCCGATCGCATCCCCTTTCCTTGACCCCCACGGCTCCGACTCCTCTTCACTACTCCTTTGCTTCCCCCTATCCCTAACCTACCCGTCCCTTCCCCCTCGGTGTCCTCTTCTCGTTCGTTCCTCCCTTCTTCAATATCCCCCCCCACACACCACCCCTCCCCACACCCCCCCAAACCCCCATCTCCGTCCCTCACCCCTACTTCCCCCTCTCCCTTCGCCACCTCCTCACTTCTTCACCACCCCCCCCCCTCCCCCCCGCCCCATAGGTTAGTTCCACATCACTTCCTTCTTTCCTAATTCCAGTACTTCCATCCATTTCCTATTTCCCACAACTCCCTCTGTCAACACTCCCCGCCCCCACCTTTAACCGATCCCCCCTTTTCTCCAATTCCTCACTTGTTCCCATTTCGTTTCGTGCGTACTAACTTGCTTGCCGTACCTTTCTACACCCCCCCCCCACTGCGCCCCCGCCCCCTCCCCTTCGCAATCCACATTCATTACACTCCGTTGCTGACCCGCGCCTTCGACAACAACTCCCCCTTCCCCCCGACACAGCAATGGATCAAAACGCAAGAGACAAGGCCGTGTATCTGGCCAAGCTTGCTGAGCAAGCTGAGCGATACGATGGTGCGTCTTCCCATTCATTCATTCAACATTCAACATCGTCCACGTCGTGCACATCTTGCTCATGGCACGCGTATTCCACTTGCTCATTTCACCCCTTTTCCACCCCATGCTAACCCATCACTCCCTTCTCCATTCGCACCGTCCTTGCTGCATCTTCTTGCAATGCCTCCTCAACAGAAATGGTCCGCGAAATGCGAAAAGTTGCGAGTCACACCGATGCCGGCTCCGGTGAGCTTTCGGTTGAGGAACGCAACCTACTCTCCGTCGCCTACAAGAACGTAATTGGAGCTCGTCGTGCAAGTTGGCGCATAATTTCCTCCATTGAGCAAAAAGAGCAAAACAAGGGCAATGCCGTCCATGTCGACATTACCAAAGAGTATCGCGCCACCATCGAATCAGAACTCAATGAGATTTGCAAGGATATTCTCGGCATTCTTGACAAGAACCTCATCGCGTCGGCCCGAACTGGCGAGTCCAAGGTCTTCTACTACAAGATGAAGGGCGATTATCATCGCTATCTGGCTGAATTCTCCAATGAAGCCGAGCGTAGGGAAGCCGCTCAACTGTCTTTGGAGGCTTACCAGGAGGCTACTAACATTGCCAAGGAAGAACTTCCGCCCACACATCCTATTCGTCTGGGTTTGGCCCTCAACTTCTCCGTCTTCTACTACGAGATCTTCAACAGTCCAGATGATGCTTGTCAATTAGCCAAGACTGCATTCGATGAAGCTATCGCAGAGTTGGATACGCTCAACGAGGACTCTTACAAGGACTCTACCCTCATCATGCAGCTTCTGCGCGATAACCTTACCTTGTGGAAGACCGATCAAGACAATGACGAAGAGCTTGTCGATGAGAACCCAGATGAAAAGGAGTAAGCCAGAATCACCTCATTAACTATACCGTGTAGGAGCTTGTGCATTGTGTGCATCTCATCCTCAATGGCGTGCCGTTACTTTGGGTAACGCTGTTTGTTGTCTACAAAAACAAAAAGCAGTGCCGGCCCCTTCTCACTGCATGTGCGCTCTCCCTTTTGTGTCACTTGCTAGTGCTTGGCATCACCATTGTGCCGAATGCATATTTCATGTACGCTTTCTTCTTGCGGTTGTCTTTACGGGAAGAAAGATCATTTTCGACGAGGCGAGTCAAGCGTTCTGAACAGCTTAACAGCGTAGCGAACATAAAGGAAGAACATCTCGTGTTTTCGTGCTTCAGCAACATAGTCGTAGCTTCCTTTCCCATTAAACAGTGTAAAACGAAGCCCGCCCCGTGCAATAATGTCCGTACAACCACCCCTTCATCCCATTTAGCCACTGATCTATCGCTGTATGCCGCATGCAGCATGCTGCATGCTGCATTCTTCACCGTCATGTGAACTGCAAAAGGACATGTGGTGCTTCTGACATCACAGTCTCACATAACGTAGTATGGGAGATGCAAGTGCCGATTCAACTACGATTAAGTCTTTACATGGTTAAGTGTTGGGATAAGTTAAAAGGGAGTTTCATCAGTTTCTATTGGAAGTTTCCTGGTTGTCTCGGCTGACATGGCAGGCGTAGTGAGCCACCGACCCATCGGGGTACGCAACAAACGCATGTGTCGCGATTCTACGCGTGCAAAGGGTACACGCTCTATCATGTCCGATGACTACCACCCTGCGCCTACGGGTTAGTACTTCTTCTCGCATGCGACGAACCTCGCTCTTTCTCACAGCCCGTAACATTTCTGCGAGTCGATGCCGTTCATTTCCAGACACGAGCGCGGCTTCGAGAAACGGAAACATATTGGAGAGCGATAGCGATTCGTCGGAACAGTGTCCATCGAGCAGTAACTTGTCAATGTCAAGTGTTCCTGCGCAGCATTTCAACAGTTTGCTTGCGTCTTCAATACGCATTGCCCTCCCTTGACCTGATACCCTTAAAAAAGCGGCCACAAGGGATTCAACAGCGGTTACACGACCCGAGGCTGGTGACATTCGTATCAACCTGCTCAGCGCTTCTTGAGGTCCCAAGTTCACTTCCGCCGCAAGTTCGTCTGCTGCGGCCTCATGTCGTCCTTGTCTTCCCAAGAGGAACGCAAGCTCTTCACGCAGCCCAAGCGCCTGGTACTCCGGTTTTTGTAACGCCTGCAAGAGAGTGTAGGAATGATAAGTAGCTTCAGGACGGTAGAGAATACTTGTTCCGAAGGCCGACCGTAAGTCTTGGAAAACCTTTGTGTTCTCGAGAGCATCTGCTTTCGCCATTCCGGCCAGAAGAGCCAATCCGATCACATCGCCTGAGAACCTCTCATTCGACTCAAAATTGCTTTCTTTGGCTTCGGTTACATCTTCACTACGATCTTCAGAGATCAGGCCGCAAACTTCGACAACAATATCACTTAGAACATCGTCCGCTTCCTCTACAAGAACTTCAAACGATCTACCAAGAAGATCATCTGAGTCCTTGACCTCTCGGACAAGACGTTGTATTAGCATTTGAAGTTTCGGACGTCCTTGCGCCTCGCCTCGAGCCTCACGGCAAAGCCATCGCAGATGTGAGAAATACACTTCCGGGTCATCGCTGGGGCGCATACTGTTCGAAAGATAGCCACTAACTCCGTCAAACTTATTCGACATTTCTGAGTTCTCCAAAAGTGTAAGGGCCTTCTCGTGAACCGACAGAGAGGTATAAAGCTCGACAAGGGCTTCAATTCGCTCTTCCTCGCGCAGTACACTGCCCTTCCCGGTTATCTGGCTTTCACCGACTGATAAGGGAATTCCATGCTTGGACTGCAAAAGAGACCTGATCCTCGAAGCTGATTCATCTGCACGACACAATGTCTCTAAGACATAGACGTCAGCTTTGCTGGGACGCATAATCTGCCGCCGTAACCTAAAGAGGAAGTCGGCCCACATTGTCGCGGTTACATCGTCCGCTTGCCAGCTCTCGTTGGAGGTTCCACGCAGCTCAACGGCTTCCGATACAAGGTCAGGATCCGTGCCTTCTTGCTTCACAACTATGTTTACTACATTTTGCATGTGGCAAATCGCTGCGTCATGCCAATCTTGGCTCCTGGCTTCCTTAGCCAAAAGACGACGCAGTCTCAGCATGCGACTCAGTTGTTCTGCAGGTACCAGAGCAAGTGCCAATCTTAGCTCATTCGCAGCTTCTTTTTCTTCTATCAGTGATTCGAGATCATCAACCAACTCCAAAGCCACAATGCGACCGCTTGGCCAGAAGACAGCAGCGAGCCTGCGTCCGTATCTGTACGGTATCAGCTTTGGTCCTGGTTCAGGCTTTTTTTGGTCATCCTCAAACAACTTAACTTGCTCCATAACTCCTTGCACGGATCCATTAGCAGCGAATGCTACTACTTCATTTTCTGAGGAAACAGATAGAACGAAAGGGGATGAAAACGTCGTGCTTTGTGATGGTTTTTCGGCCCTTGCCGCTAGAGCTTCATCCAACACAGTCCGATGAGTTATGCCTGTAGCGACAGATCCAAGTGAGGAAATTGAGTTGCTTCTTTGATTCGCGAGCATTCGACGAGACTTGCTCACTTCACTAGTCTTCAGACTAGATGTCACTGAATCGGAAATATTCATACCGCTTCTGCTTTTGAATACATTCTCCATCTCTTCCAGCTTCTCCCCAAAAGATGAATAAGTAACTAGTTCTTGATCAACTGTGAGCAACCACCTATTGTCTGGAAGTGCGAATGCGACAGACGAATCGCCAGACGGAGAGACCTCACGCCTCCAAAACAAACCTCCTATAAGCGATAACACGGCAGTTCCACCATCTGCGGCCGTTGATTGTCGCCGGGGGCGATCTGTACGCTCCACTGTTGCCGCTACAGCAAGAACTCCTCCTCGGGATATCCTGAGTAAATAATGAGTCGAGCTCGTCGACGCAACAATTGTCGTCTCCGAAAAGGCAACGGCCGCAACCTTATCAGGAAGGATATACTCTCCAAGAACAGTAACTTTTTCGCGTACGAGATTGATATCCAAGAGAAAGACAGTTGCCTCCCTCGCAAGCGCCACCCGGAACGATTCCGCTACAAGGTCGGATCCGAGACTATCAACAGAGAATATATGAGCGGTGTTAGACATATTCCGCAGTTCATCTGCCAAAGCTCCCTCTATTCTTTCCAGAGTTGGAAACGAATACAGGCGCAATCCAACTCCATTTATTAGAGCCAAGACGACTGCTTTTTGCTCGGGGAAAGAATCCAATGTGAAAGACGCATAGCGTACACAGGCTACTGCGCGGGCGAAGGAGTCTGTGCTTACTCTCTGCTCTTCCCCGCAAATTAGTTCACGGGTTTCAGTCGCAGCGACGATACAGCCTGTATCTGGAACGGCAGTCGCGCACAACACACGCGCTCCTCGGGAATCGAAGTTGGGAAGCGGTTGGCAGCGTATTAAGGACGCCATGTTATCAACAGCCAAGCATGGACCCGTCGCTAGAGACACTTGGGTGTGAGAACTCAAGCCGGAAGATTGGTTGCAATCGCCTGGGCTTGCACCACCGAATACATTTCTGAACGCAAACGAACGATGTGTCTTTCTGCAGGCAAGAACTAGCCCTGCAAGGAATCTTTGCTCGTACCGTGTAGTTGGCCGTACCTGCGACAAGCCCTGCGTGCAGGACCAACGTTGGTTCTGTAGCAGCTTTTAGAAAAACTGTTAAATACAGTCCCCGAAATTCCAATAAATCCACCAAGCCACCAGCCTTGCTCGTGAAAAGTAAGGCCGATCGACGGTGGAGTAGTGCGTCTGAGCTTAGACTTAACGGCACCAAGAAGGCCAAAAGTGCAACGTAGACCCTAGTAAGAACTTATGTAGACTATACAATGTGAAATGCGAAATAGATCCACGAAATTCAATAAATCCAAACACTTGTTTACTGTACTTTGGCGCCCTTTTTTGCCTTTTGTAAATGAAACCGAGCCTACTAGAACGACACCAAACGGTTTCACAGTTCTGAACAAAGAACGTCTAAACAACAGTTGCAAAAAATGCCCCGCGGCAAAGCCCTTGCGCACAGGGAAAAAGGCATCATTTTAGCTCTACATCACGAGCAAGTCAGCCAAAGAGACGTTGCAGAGGCTATCAACCGCTCTAGGGGAGCCGTGCAAAATTCCTTAACCTGTAGCAATCAAACCCGCAACTGCCCGAGGGAGGCCATATCAACCAACTACGAACGCAATGAAAAGTGAAAGAGCTAGAAGGGTTCTTTGATATATCTACCCCACCACAGCACTGCGCCTTCGTGCCTTCGCGTGTTAGTTAGGGCAATCTATGGTTGTCAATCAGCAAGAATCTGTGGGGTGTTCGTGTGTGGCGTGGAGCGTAGTATGTCGTTTTCAGACGGGTTTGCGGGTTCGAGGAGGATCGTATGGTTCCGAAGCATTGCCTCGTGTATTCTGAGTGGTGAACATCTAGCAATGTGCACATTGATGGTCCGGCCAGCTGCATTCGGCACAGCTTTTCGTATGTAAGAAAGCAACGGTCCAGAACGGAAGACGACGGCTTGGTCTGTCTGCAGTAGTGAACGCACTGGAGTCTATGTGAACATGCAGAAAGGCCAGAGGGGCTGCGTGTCACACGAGCTACCAGTGGATTGTTCCCGCAGCATTCTAAGAGACAAAGTGCAATTCTGGCGGTCTGAGAGTTCTTCTTTGCGAGTTGCTCGATATTTCTCACCGCACAACAGCGAACTGTCCTTCGACGAGAGCATAGGCCACACTTTTGTCGCGTTTAGTCATTGTCTTCGTCCTACGAATTCGTTTCTCTTTACTTCACAAGCTCAGGGAAGCAGCTTTACAAAGAGGAAGACATGGAATGCACGTTTTTGTACGGCTTCCTTCGACTCCGTCCGGTTCTGGCTCCAGAATTTGTTCGACTCCGTCCGGTTCTATATCCAGAATTTGCTCGACTCTTGACTAGAATTGGAAAGTAGAACACATTTGTGCAATGGAGGCTCATACTGCAGAAAGTTCACATAAATGGTACAATATCGCGTCTGGATTACCATTACTCATATCCAAAATTACATCTACGTAAGAATAGGAGGCCAAGGCCAACCTCCAGACGTGAGCAGCGCAACCTGGCGCTATCCACATACCTCCTACCACACTTCGGGGCAGAAGTTAGTTGGCATTGGCTTCCCTCCGTTTCTCAACTGTACAACACCTTAGGTCGGCAACTGAATTGCAGGGAAGTCTGCCGGACTTGCCTCATTCAACTCTTCGGGATCGAGCCACTCCATTTTTCCATTCACAAACCGGATTTCTTTCACAATAGCCTCCGCAGGCATATACCGCACTGAATACCTGGCAATCCCATGCCCACCCTTAGCGTCCGAGCCCTTCCGGAACGGATTACCCCGATGAAACAGCCATCTTGTGTGTAGAATGACATCACCAGCCTTCACACACGGTGACACTCCAATCGCCTCCAGTCTATCATTCTTCTTCGCGTCTATCTCAGCCAACATACACGTTTTTCCCTTTATCGCTTCACGGCAGTCCAGAAAATCTGCGAGATGGGACCGCGGCGCAATCGTGAGTCCACCACCGTCTTCATTAACATCATTAAGAGCGATCCATGCGTTCACCCCTGGCCCCGGTGCATCCCTCGGACAAGGCCAAAAGAAGTCATCATCCACATGGAATCCACAGCCTTTATTCTCCCCCTGTAACCTGAAGTATGCATCTTGCAGAACGATCACCCCGCGAGAGCCGGGGTTCGTAGCCGTCAACTGTGCAGCGGCTGCCGCGACGGGAGAGCTTACTGCGACCTCCTCGAAGGCTTTATGGGAGCGCCATACACGGAATGATAGATTCTTGTACAAGGATACTGGGACGCTTAGCTGCGCTGCCTCGACCGCTGGACAAGCTCCCTGTAAACGGCGTAGCAGCTCGGGTGGTACCAATGATGGTACCACTACATAGCCTTGATCGAAGAAATGGTCGATTTGAGATTGCGTGAGTGGACCGCTTGATGCGAGTTTCGATGGTGGTGGACGGGTTAGTTCGGATCCTGGTGACACGGTCTCGCTCACCATGACAGTGCTTGTACGCCGTGATGCTGGGGTCCGATGCTGCTTTGTGGAGCTGGTGGAAAAGAGTGTGGGGGGGTGCGTGTGCTGGAGCGGGAGAAAGTTTGAACAGATGAAGGCGGGAGAAAGCGGAGATGACATGCTTGATGCGTAGCGGGGTGGATGCAGATGAATCTACGTGCCCTTGGTACATGTAGAGACAGGCTTGCTTCGGAGATGTTGGAGTATGCATACCATCTCTAGGAACACGTGTGGATGTTGCGACCAGCTGGACCGTCAGTAGTGCCTGCCTGTCTCGGAATAACCGCAACCACAAGTTGCTTGCCGAGCACCAACAGATCTTTGTAGAGCGAAACAATTGTCTGCAGTCCAGAAACAGTCAAATCTGCATCGTTATGCACAAAGTACCAGCGACCGTACCTTATCTGAGAACACTAGATAAACAATAGATGCGAGAGGGAACGGGTAGAAGGTGACGAGGATAGATAGCAGTTACCGCTAACCTTTATCCCGATAAAGTAATCATCGTTACCCAAGGGTTCGTAGACACCATATTATTCAGGGCTGTTAACCGCAGTGGGAAGCAGTCGCATTGTCGTTGTCGAGTCTACTTTCGCCTGCGCTAAGCACATCACTACAGCTTTTCGTATTCCATGTCTGAGACGAAGGAAACAAGGGCACAGGGGCAGGGGTGGTTCTCTATGATGTTATTTGGTACTTCGCAGCTTGGTTTTCCTCGCGGTACCTTCCCAACATGCGTTATGATCTAAAGTCTGGCTTACGCGACAAATGCCAATAGCTTTTCATCAACCAGTGAGCGTATTCTTTGACTCAATAAGCTTCTACTGAAGACTTCTGCGTACGTCGCGCGCTGTCGACCTACGTAGGAATAGCAAAGCGCTGCGAGAGACACACCACTTCACTGACTGGAAAGGAGCTGGTCTCCATCCAATCGTCTCTCCATGTGGCTTCCCCTGACAGCGCGGGGAAGACGGGCACACCTCTGGAAGGTAGATCAGCTTATGTCCATGTGTAACAGCTACTGACTTTCGCCAGGGGCACAAAGAACACGAAACATGTTCCACTGGACGAATGGACCATGCGTACAGTGCGCGAAACTCCTTTAAACTACACGAGTCTCTATATGTTACCGCACTAATCCCTCCTCCACCGGCCTTGCTCTTCACGAGCAAGGCAGGCGGTTTGGTGGATTTATTAGAATTTCGGTGAGTGTAGTTCTCATTAAACTAGTATCAAGTGTTCGCCTCCAAGCACGTCTGAAGTACTTGATTGTAAATTCTGCTACAGTTCCTGTCATTTCGCACCGAGGCTTTCGTTTGCTTTTCATCAAGTTAAATGTCAAAATGGCCTTCTCCTCAGTAGTGCACGTCGATTAAAGTTCCCCAGAGCTCTCCACGTTAGTTAAATGACACCAGGCATTCGTTCTCCTCTGTGATCATCACGGTCTTGTCAAGCAGACTAAATAATTTGCGCTCATCATGCGCCACAGCTTGTCCCTCCTTGTTTCTCTTCCATGCGATCCTGCACAGGGAGGCAAACACCACTATCAAGATCCATGCAGTCGGCAAAATCCAGAACAAGGTTACAATTGTCACCTCTCTTTCCCCGTCTTCTATTTCGATATTCTGTTCACGAGGTACTCCGTATGCGGAGGCAAATACTGCATGCATGCCGGTCAATTCAAACCTTGTCTTAGCATCACTCCACCACCGCAGATGTTCGCGACGAACTGTTAGCCTTCGACAGCTACCAAGACTGGCCCTTGCATTAGTTCCGAGTACAGCATTCTCACATTGCCACGCTCTCTTCCCATCGGTACTGTATCTAAGTGCGACACAGGTTTCACTCAAACTTCTTTTCCGTCCACTCTCTGAAGCTCCTTTGTTGCAAACAAACTCGGAGTTTTGGCACTTATGAATAATACGCTCAGCGCTTTTCACGATGTCACATTTGCCAGTGGAGATGTTGAAGTCCTCTAGAGCAGCTCCCATTTCTTTAATATACGTGTACTCCGTCAATTCGCGGTGGCATTTCCCATCAACGACAGATCCAAATACGTACGTGGCTCCGTCATCCAGGATTACGTTGCAGATGAGATTCTGAACTAATCGCTCTTGCAAAAGCGTGATGTTTTTCACAGCCCTAGGTATGGGCCCCGGAGCGTGAACCAGTCCCTCTCGCGCAAGCTTTCTAGGTCCAGACCGACCTTCGAGACCTACATTCGAAATTCCGATTGCCAACACAATTGAGACACGAATAGCAATCAATAAGCGTCGTTGGAATCCCTTACTCATGATCAAATTCTCTCCCACGACGGGCGCATCAAACGTTTCCAATGACAGAGACCCATTACGCTTCATGCGTTCATAGTTGTCATAGCCCCCAAGTGAGCTTGTGGTTAGCGTGACAACAGGAGCGAATACCAGCTGAAGAAAGACTATGTTGACTAGGTTGATCACAGCAGAGCTTACCGGGATTTGAATGCTGGTCATAGTGATGGTGTGGTTCGGGGAGCGGGAAAACCTATAGAAGCGTCCCGCGATGCTGATGGACTAACTCCAAGCGCTTTAGAGGAAAGTCTAGTGAGCGATATACGAAGTTATATTCCACGTCACAAGGTTAGCCTGACTCACATATAAACGGGTACTTTATAAGATCCACTACGGAGATGAAGTGTTTCTATGAATACTGAAGGGCACCTGACAAGTTTTGCATCGAGAGCTCCCAACTCGTCCTACAGTTCCTGCGAAAACATAATTGGTAGTCTGTACGCTCGTTTCAGGTCTGTGGTGCAAGTTTTCTTCTGAAGACAGACGCTGCGGACCAAGTATATCCACAAGGGTTTTGGATAGTAGTCCTGCCAAGAATGGTTTCACGCGTCGAAAGGCTAACCGTTTAGCCTTCTATCATCGTAGCTAACATGTTATAGGCAACAATTATAAACACAGATTTTCGGTCACCAACAAATAATGAGATCCACACAGAGGAGCTATCGAAAACTTCATTGCGGAGACCCAGTCACTGTTCTGGGAGGAGAAAATATGGCATACGCGACGACCATATTTGCAAGTTTTCTGTACCATAAAAGTGGAGATCTCCCACACATCTGAAGCATGATACGTAGTACGCATATTGTGTTGCTCCGTAGCAGTACGCATATTGTGTTGCTCCGTAGCAGTACGCATATTGTGTTGCTCCGTAGCAGTACGCATATTGTGTTGCTCCGTAGCAGTACGCATATTGTGTTGCTCCGTAGCAGTACGCAGTGCGTAATACTACGGAGCAACACGATATACAGAACCACACGCATCCCTAATGCTTTGTGGTGGTTTCTTCCCGGATGCCCTAAGTTGCGAAGAGAGGAGCAGTACAGTGCTTTACCCTAGGGTAGCCTACCTGGTAGTTCGGTAGGGCTTGTGAATCGTTCCAGGGATGAAAACAGGAGAAATGCTCATCCGCTAACACGACCTACTTTCAACTGTTTAAGGAAAGTGCATTGTCAAAGAATATTTCGACGTGGATATTGCTACTCTCCCGATACCCAAAACTGCAAGGATACTGTCTGCAGAAGGCCCCCTCTTCGGTTCCGTCACTCATTTCATTACCCTATGACGAGGTATGGGTCGGGGGCTCTTTTCTCCGGAAGAATAGCCTTCTATCCTTCTTCTTCTTCTTCTTTATGGGCACACATTACCTGATTACGGCATTGTGGCAGAATCTAACACTACAGGGGAGCTTTTTTTCGTCTAGCATGCTAAACTCTATGTACGAAAAGCTCCTCGGAAAGAAAGATTTTCTCTGTCCCGTAGTACTTCTATCCTTCTAACCCTTTACATGAATTCAGGATGGAGGGTCAGACGTTTTCTTGATTGCCGTCGGCAATGATGGTTATTCTGCATTATCACAGAAGTTCTTGGCCTTCCTGAAGAGAGAAAACTTTTACTGAAAGCTCTCCTTCAGCTTAGTAATAGAAAGCTGTTGACCGCAATAAAGAAGGAGATTCTGTATTATAAATCTTTTTTTGTACAGATAAGATGAAAGGCTGAAAGGTTGTTGGTCTCCGTGAGAGACCCAATCGCCTGTCCATTTCGCTTCCCTCATTGACGGAAGGAAGACAGGTCCACCTCGTGAAAGCGGATCGGCTTGTACCCACAGATAAGATGGTATGCTATTAGTATAGACTGGTATGTTACTCGGTTCAGTTACCCTTCGGTAATTAACTTAGAATGAAGAACGGTATTCTCGCAGGAACAAGAGGGTAAGAAGGGGCACATGTTGGCAACTATGCGTCACCAAAGGCGATGATATGCAGGTGAGGCATGGTACAAGAAAATCCAGGGCACGCTTCCAGCGAAATGCGGTTGTCGTTGTTACCGTTCTCTTAAAATATACACGGTGCGCTGTTCTCGAGTGTAGGTGTATATTTGAGAGGCTGAGTTTGTCCAACATTGTTGTTGATAGTAATCATCAGGATGCTCTTGAAGACGTACGTCTCTTCAACTCTGCACTAGATATCGCAATGACCTGCTATTTTTACTTTTAAAAGTGGCACACCTGATATTTTCGGATGCAGGAGTCACCCACTATCACAGAAGAGTTTTAACACAAACACACATTGACGGGTAGGTTAGATACAACGGGTAAGAATTATAGCGATACCAGGTACTCATTCTGTCCAAAAACAAAAATGCCTGCTCATTCGGGTTCTATAAAATGACGGAGCAAACGGAGCGCGGTCTCGCTGTACCCCTGTATGAAAGGTAAAGGGTTAATAAGATGGACGGCTAGCAATTGCTAGCAGTTAACCCTTTATCGTTACCCTGAGACCAGCCGGGCACTAGCAGATAATTTATCTAGGTGTGGCAGAGTTAAAATGCTACTTTCGCATTTATCTCTGACCACAAGTCGTACAATCTCGCGCATGTCTCTACGATGGTATCGTTATACACATGTTAAAACACGTCTCTGCCCTGAGCATAACAATTTGAAACGACCACAGGTTCCATTTTGAGGGCACAGAGTTACGACGGGTCATGGATATATTGACACTCAACGTGGCGTGATGAAGAACAAGCAGCATGCTTTCGTCAACAAGGCCCTGCATACAAGACGTGCGTCGTAAACGAGTGATGCGTAGTTGCAGCTGCGTTCTCGCATGCGAACCCGGATGAGCAGTATTTTACATGTGAGGGAGGGAAGGGGACTTCTTGGCTACTTCTGGATTCTATCAAATGATCAAATGCCGTTTGCTCTTGCAGTAGGGTTACCTTTCTTTGGCTTCTTGCGCGAGGGTGACGTTTTCTGTTAGTCAGGCGAACTGCACCATTCTCAAGCAGTTTCTGAACATCATGAAGTCCGAACTGTTTCAGATACCCATTGCATCTGAGCTTGTAAACGTAGTCAACTTTATTGTCGTAGACCTTTTGATCATTTCTTTCGTTATGGAGGTCACTGGTATCATTGCGGGCCACATTAATCATCATTCGCTACGGAACGACTCTCGCCTCAAACTTGATCCCTTTCATTTGCCACTAATTGGCGGGGGACTCATAACCTTTCGTGGTCGACACCGTAACATTCTCATCATGGTTCGGATTTCAGTCCTTCTGGCAGCCATTGCAAGTACTTTTGGGGTCGAAGGTCGCACTGAACTTCCCATTGTCGAGCGTTCTGCAATGATTCGGAGACCTGGCTTCCAACAACCCAGCAATGAAGACACAATGGAACGCATGCAACGCGGATTCAGTTGTGGAACCTGGGAAGAAGATGTATTCTACTTTGGTACAATGGCTGATGACGAATGCTACCCGAACACACCTCAATACTCCTCAATCAGAAGTGTCTCTCGGGTAAGAGGCGCCGAAGGCGAGGCCCACAACTGCACTGCGTCGTACTTTTGCACAGGCAACCAACCAATTTCAACCTACAGGTGTGCCAAGGCCGATATTATATGCCAGGGAGTGCCACTCGAGTCTGGTTGTGCAAATGCGAAGGGGATAGAGACTGACGTTGACAAAAAGGAGAAATGCAATGCCATTTTGTTTACGGATGATGGCGAGCATGTAATCGGGTGTTCGAGCGGCGTTCTGCGACCGAACTCTAGCCAAACATTAGGAAACTGTTGGAAGTTCAACATGAACCCGGAAGATGCACAGTGGTGGAACGAGACCTATCCACGACTCACACTTTTCAATGCACGTGCGGTCTACGCATCAGCAAACGGGATAGAGGAGCGCAGGACTGTTGAACTGCCTGGGAATGCACGTCCAGTTACTATTGTTACTCTCTGGTGGATAGTTTCGGTCGGATGGCTCGTTTTAGTGAGTGTCATATTAGCGTGTGCCTGGGTTGTGTTCAAATCCAAAACACCGCAAGCTCGCTTGCATACTGCTAAGTCACTTGTGCAGATACTGGAGACTCCAGTTTTCTTCCTGGACTGAGGGCTTGTGACATTTTGCCGCGACCGCAGCAAAAGGGGTTGGGTAAGTAGCTTTCTGATCCAAACTGAGCTTAAGTTTGACCTTTAGCACGTAGTCTAGCCTTCTGCCCTGTGCACCCATTGCTTTGCCACGCGCGAAAGTCAGCATCAGATAGATCTGTTTAAAATTCCTGCAGCCAAGCTGTTTTGTATTGTTAACCATACACTGTGCTCAGCAGGAACGCGGCACCTTTGGCGCGGCGTGAGGGGTTTTTCGTAGGAACCTTCTCTTCGGCAGCAACACGGTTTAATGGATAGCAGATTGCCGACCTTTGATATCGTTTACCCTTGTGCAGTGAACATGGGCAACTTGAAAAGACTCTGTTTTGCTAAAAACTTTGTAAAATATAGAAACTTTGATAATGCTTCTTTTTTTGTTTTTCAGATATACTGAGCGACGTTGCCGCATGCTCTCCTGTCGCGGTAAGCTATTTCGCATGATCCTGTATCAATTTTTGTTTGGATCAACACTTCGGGGATTATCTAAAACGCGACTAAATGCCTCTGTCGTTGCAGTTTCTTGCACGAAGAAGACCAAACTACATCGCTACCTTTACGGTTCGAATTGTATCTTACCACAGCTTCTACAATTCGCGGGAGGTGCTTCGAGTCAGGACTTTGTCTTTTGTGTTTCTTGGTCAAGATGGTCAACATTCGCCAAGCAGTGGTAAGTATTACAGTGTTCATTTAGTTCATCGCACTCGTCGTTTTCGTTTCTGACATTTGGTTGCATATGTACTTTAGCCAGAAGATCTGCTTGCTATACAAGCGTGCAATCTTGCTTGTCTTCCTGAAAACTATCAAATGAAGTACTACTTTTATCACATACTCTCCTGGCCACAGTTGATGTTTGTGGCGGAAGACGGGAAGGGCCGAGTAGTTGGATATGTGCTTTCGAAAATGGAGGAGGAGTCGTCTGCAGTTCATGGGCACATAACATCCCTTGCGGTTCTCCGTCCTTACAGAAAAATGGGTTTGGCAAAGCGACTAATGCAATGCGCTCATGCTGCAATGAAGGAAACGTTTGAAGCTGAATACGCAAGTCTCCACGTGCGAAAGAGCAACGAGGCAGCGAAGCACTTGTACATAAAGACGTTGGGGTACGAGATTCACGACATCGAAGCGAAGTACTACGCTGATGCAGAGGATGCTTACGATATGCGATGCTACATCAAGAAAGAAGATCAGAAAACAAAGGAAAGCAATGAAGACCAGTCTTCTAATCAGAGTCAAAACCACTGAAGTCTGTACAGTCACAAGCGCCTGACTGGTTACTCCGATATAACTGATGCTTTGGTATTGATTGCTTTGGTATTGATTTCCGTTGCTCTCTTCATTACAAATCTCTAAAACCTGAAGTGATGGGGCTTGAAAGCCATCCACGCGATTATCCCGACGGAGCGGGATCATTCTCGGGTTTCTCTGCCAGACTGTGCCGGTAGTTGGTTAACGTGCCTTGCTGTTAGGTCCTGCACTTCCTCCAGCAGCTGCTGGTTTCTCATCCTTGACGCAATATCTGCAGCTTCTCTACCTCGCCCACACCGAGCAAGAGCTCTGGCTCGATCTCTTAGATCTATAATCTTAGATGCATACTTAACAGCCTCATCTTCCTTTCCGTACTTCAGACACGTATCTACAAACGCTGTAAAACCAATAGGAGGAGCTCTTCCAGATCCGGCCGCACTCGACAATCCCTCTATACCTTCAAAATCTCCTGCATCAGCCATTGAGCTTAAACAGATCCAGAAAAACCGTCGCCCAGGTATTCTGAGTTCGCGACGCAAGCGGGCGAGCACATCTTTTCTTGCTCCCGGATTGCTGATTTCTTGAATTGCCTTTGATAGCAACTCGCCGTCGTTTGCGTACCGCAGAGCTCCGTGCTCTAAGTTAGTCTTCTTCTCCAGTTCTATAGCGTTCGCTGCGACGATAGCTGCATGCTGAACTGCTTGAACCTCAAAGTGACATGCTCGTCGATATGGACCCTTTCCTATGGTCTTGACGGCCATTTCGAGATCACCTAATCGCTTTCGTGGGTCACTACTTTGGTTCGCGCCTTGGATATCGACCATTGCAGCCTCTCGCCAACGACCTACCTCAGAGTACAGCGTTTTCAACCAACCTGCACTGCCTATCTGTTTCAAATGAGATGCAAAAAGGTCGGTAGCTCGGTTACATATACTGGGTGGTAGTGTGCGAATCAGTTTCGCCGTATCGCGTACACTCTTCGATTCTAAGATTACGCCAAGAACATCAAGGACAAGTTCTGGGTCACCCGATGCAACTGCTGACACAATTGCTGGCTTCTCTCTTCCCATCTTCAGAAACATTTTCACTTTTGGAGCGGGACGTGTCTCAAGACGGAGCAAAAGCTCTGCACATTTTGGACGAGCGACTGCATACGCTGCTTCGGCGGCATGTACATATGGTAAAGCTCTGCTTCTTCTGCTACCATGGTGATCAAAAACTCGGTACGATTTGCTAACAGCTTCGAATTTCTCTGCAATGTGGGTCTTAATGTGTTCATCGGTCTCGTTGAGATTGCTTCGAATAATGTGTGCAGACCATTCAGAAAGGGCATCGTATGGGGAAATGCCGCCAAAAGAAGCAAGCCGAAGGGCAAGTGTATGCTTTCCATATCGGGACAGTCTTGCAACCAATCCAGGTAGCCCAAGAGTATCGAACTCCGTTTTTGTGAGCGGAACGCCAGCATCATGAGAGGAAGCAGCGTTTAACACGCGTAGGACTGCTATCGCTGCCGGTATCATATCAGAATCACGTCGCAACCGCTGGTCTCTTCGCTTTTTCATTGCCGGAAGGTCCGAACTTGTACTGGTAATAGTCTCTTTGTCATCAGCAAAAACAGTCGCGAATCTCTGTCCATATGAAGCGGCTAGGAGCAGTCGTTTCTGATTCATCACATCGAGCTCTAGGTATGCAGCGCTAACACAATTTCTCGCTGCTTCAACCAACGTTCCTGCTTCGCGAAGCTCCCGCAACATTCTGTATCTAGTAATGGCTTTCATGGAGTGAGCATCCGTTCCAAGCGCCACTCCAGAGCTTCTGAGAAGCTTATAACTTGGAGCTTGCCTTTGGCAGAGAACGGATGTGATCAGTTCCGGTACCATTTGCAGGAACTCCACTCTTTTCCCTGAGATTAGTCGTAACCCATCCTGCTCTGTGCTGAGAATTACACTGGACGCAGTGGCTTGTTCTTGTAGAGCCAAAACTGCGAGGCCTTGCTTGGGTCCAACGAGTATGATATGCTCTTTATACAGCAACGCTATTGCATCACTGCCGACCCATGCGACAGAATCTGGTTCTTTGGCATCAAACAGTTCTTCCGACACGAGATTTTCCACACCGAGGACAGAAAGCTCTACAACAAGATTTAGACGGATAACTTCGCTGCGTCGCTCAACGTCCAGCACGACGAGGTTTCCTGTTGAGTTATCCATAGCTACTACGTACTTTCCGTTAGGAGATATGGCAATATGGGAAATATGATCATGGGCTATGAGCGGATGGACGCCAGAGGAATTGGCTAGGACCAGAGAGTTAGATTCTGTGACGGCTATCGTTTCAACGACGTCAAGGCTTGACTTGTCCGGAGATATGGCGCATATGGTGGCGTTCAAGACGTATCCAGTTGCTCTGTCGGGGGGGCGAATTGTGAAGGATTCCTTTCTGACTTTGTCATGCCCGTCCACGCGATAAACGTCACCTGCTTCTGTTCGTATGACGACATCGCCGGTGTGGAGCACGGTAGCATCATAAACTCCGTCTCGTTGAAATGCTCTGAGTAGCCTCACTCTTGTGAGGTCAGCGCCGCCTGGAAGGCGAAGTAATACGCCGTCATTATACACAATACTAAGCAAGTCATCCACACTCCATCCGAGCGCTACAGCGCGAAACGGGGGATCATCTGGTTGTGAGCGCTCCCGCAGACGTTCAAATGCATGGAGCTGCTCTCCAGAAAGCGTGTGAATTGAAAGGGAGTGGGTGATGCCCCAACCCGCGTTTGGAATCAATGCTATAGGTCCAGCATTAGGAGCAGCGGCGGACAAACAACTCGCAAGAGCGCCAGACCGAACGTTTGGTCCTGAAGAGTATTGTAGTTCACGCCTATAGTGGCGATTCTCAAGCGAAATCCATGAGTTGGGATGTGCCACGTTACACTCAGCCGGCATTTGTAGAGGTTGTACCCGACGGAAGCGACGAGACTCACAAGGTGAGACCAGGCGCAACACAGAATAAGAACGGGCGGTTCCCTTCTGGTCTTCGAGGAAAACAGTTTGCGTGTTCTATACCTTGGAAGCCGTTTTCTTGACGTTGGTAATTGGGAATCAGTTTGGCCCCACTTGCGGGTGAGACAGGCCGTATGTCATCACTGGCTCTTGGATTCATAAAGAAATACGTCCAACCTGGGTAGGTCTATTGTTGAAGAGGAATGCTGCCCAAGTGCCGTTCCCGTCTTACAAGGGTACATGACATACAATAGAGCTGTTGGACTTGCATTTCCGAAAGAAAGCTGTACTGTACTGCAGGTTGTACACGTGTTATACGCTGCGATTCTTAGAATAGCTGAAAGGCTTGATTGGTGTCAGTGAATTTGGTATCCCATATAGCCGCGGGGCGAAGACTTACACTCTCCGTACCGATCCGTTGTTCCCTGCCGTCCGTGCTGGATCGGGATCTGCGGTCGCTTGGGTGGTCAAAAACAACACGTGGATGACTGTGGTTTGCGACATTGAATTTAGGCGCCTCGCGGTGGCGCTGGGGGAGCCCGCACGTAGCCTTCCCAAAGGTACGATCATGACGAAGTTGATACCTTCGCAACTGTGCTGCTGCATGACACGACGTGACCTGACGAAGGGTAAACGTATCCCCCTCCGAACTCGCCAGTCATTCAGATCGCCTTACTGTAATTGCCCTTTTGAGCCTTATCAAATGTAGACTCCTACCGTGCGCACCCCCTCCCTTGAAACTTGTTGCAGCGCGCCCAAAGCTCATAGTTCTAGCATTCCCGTCTTCGTCACTCTCACAGCAGCATACATGCTCACACAAGTGTTATAACAGCCATTGCTGAAGGACTGACGCTTCTGTTCCGGTTTCGTATGAACCAGGCATGCGTTATTCATCCATGTCCGTAATCCGCTATTTCTTCATATGCTTGGCGCTCTCGTATTACCTCGGTCCTGCACGAATATCCGCGCGACATCTTCCCCATACGCAAGAGCGCGTCTCTTTACCATGCTGCAAATTCTCCTTGATCACTGTGCTCTTCGAGTTTCTGGGAATCGCGCCAGCAATTGATCACGATTCCTCTCAATCGTTAGAGCCGCCAAACGCCGTGGAAGAGGTCCGCAAATTCGCCTCGTTCTCAACTCCCTCGCGTGATGGGCGTTCTGCAAATCCACCCGACTCTGCTCGTCATGGTTCTGCTGCGAACCAGCCAGTACCGTCACTACGTCCGCTGCAACGTGTGGATACACCACGGGCGACTTCATTGTCTATATCACCTTCGTCCGAAGTGGATGATGAGAACCTCAAGCATTCTCACTTTCTGTCTGGTTTGCCAAGCTCGGTAGCAGGGCGCGGAAGAAGCTCTTCTAATTCCATTCTAGCTTTGTATGCTGCGCCGCATAAAACCAGACTATGGGAACGGTTAAGGCTAGCAAACGATCTTTTACTTTCAAGCCTCAACAGCGTATTCATGCCCTATGTTAGCGTGCAATCATCATCTATTGCTCGGCTGGTTTCAGGAGAATCGACGCCGATATCAGCACCGAGCGCTTTTGCCAACAGCCCAACTTCCCAGACCATAAGCCCCTCTGTTCTGCCCACTCAACTTCACCCACAAACCATTGACTATTCCGCCCCATCTTCAACCCCTTTGGCAGAATCCCGGAATCCTGCTGCTTCTCTAGCCTCTTACATACACACTAACCCTACCAAATCATCCTCCCGTCTTCATTCTGAATCTCAACCTCGCTCGAGAATTACTACACCGTTCGTCCTCAACTTGAAGAGGATGAGTTCCATCCATATGAATGAGAATCGCGTTTCAAGACAGTCTACATTTTCTGCCCTTTTTCCAACTCATCAAGGCCGACCGGTGGGTGCGACATCTTCACAGGGCTCGAACAGTTTATCCGGAACTTTGTCAAACAAGTACATTGAGGTCGGATCTGGAACATCTCGCCGATATCCGCAAGTGCGTTCCTTTTCCACGGCTAGAAATCTCTTGAGCTCTAACACTATCAGATATGACGAAAGTCATCTGCGAGGAGCAGGGTTTCAAACGCCAACTTCTCTCTCGAACCTCCCACCTGCCGGTATGAGAGGACATTCTATTGACGGGAATTCCGGTCTCCAGGGAAATCAGTTTTCGAACCGCAAGAAGAGCTCGTCTGGGGGGAACATGTTGTTGTCAAAATTTCAGAGCGTCTCGCCGCCTCTACAAACCGATCCGGGTGGCAGAGAGGGAAAACATACAATATGGAATAAGTTCATCTCTTTTCTGAAGAGAAACACCCCGGCAGTATCCCTCTCTTCAACCGTACTGAAGAAGTCCAACATTTTGACACTCTCACCGAAGCAAGAGTCCACCCTTAATTCTATTTTGACGCACTTCATGCCACTAACCATAACCGCTAATACACCGACTTCCGTCACTCGTAGTTCAACAATCAGCGTATCCCCTTCACACGCTGTTCCAGAAGTACGCGAAGAGAGGCTGCGTACAAGTTTCAGACCCCGCTCTACCGCACCGCCTCGAGATACTCATGCTTTGCCTCCAGGCATTCAGATTCATCACGGTCACAGTTCTTGCGGTCCCGTACGACACGCTGCCCTGTCCAGGTTAGGGAACAGCGATGAATTTGAGTCACTGAAACGAGGAAGCGATTTTTTTTCGTCTCGCTCTCATCACACCGCCAACAGGCCGTACATTTCCATCCTCGAACCAAGTACGTCACGAGTATCACTTATTCCAGACGGTCAAACTTCAACGGATATTTTGGAAGAAGCTTCACATTCCGAAGGATCGAAGTCACATCACTCAGTACGTAATACTATCGACCGTTCAAAGTTTCCGGAGCCAACAACCAACGACACAGGTAAATATATGTCGGAAAAGACTAGGATCGCCTCGAACCCAACCAACATCAATATCCAGGGCGGGTCCCGACAACAAGTTGTGAATATGGGATCCAGTTCTTCACAGGCATCAAACGCAATCGTTGCACCAAGCGCCAATGTTCCTGGACAACTACCATCGCCTAGTTTCTTCACTAAAGCAGCTGTAGGTGCTTCTGCAAATGCGACTATTGCGAATGGTGTAGCGGGGATAGTTTCTCCGCTATCCGCAGGAATAACGCCGGTGGAGAATGTTATAGGTTCTGCTACTGGTTCTGCTTCTGTTTCTGAATCAGTTAGTGTGCGTGCAAGTGTTCTGCCTAGTCCTGCGGTTGTCTCTGGTTTACTGCTGCCCGGGACGGGTGTTGTTGGGGGTGGACTTTCTAACGTTTCTGGGTTTCTTCTTCCAAGTGTGGGAGTCATGAGAAGTGTTAGCATTGCTTCAGAGTTGTCCAACTCCCCTTCCCTCGCCATTTCTGCGAGTGCGATTGCTTTTCGGAGTGCGATTGTGCTACCAGAGGTGAGCAATGTATTCGTTGGACCAGTGTCGGCAAGTGCCATGTTTGTGAGAAGCCCTGTTGGTTTACCCTTGGGCAATGAGGCTGCGAGCGGCGAACTTGTGCCCAGTTCAGGCGTTACAGGGAACGGGGATCCAAAGGTCGCATCGCTGACTTCGAGCACGTTACCGAGCCCAAGTTCTGCACGTATTCTTAGCGCAGTGTTCTTGCCCAGTAACTCGGCAAGCAGAAGTGCAACCCCCACCACAACCCCCGAAGCAAGTCTAAGGCTTGCGGCGTCGCCGAGTAACTCGGTAAGTGGGACTACGGTGCCAATTTCTAGTCGCGAAGCAGGCCAGAGCGTGGTTATGTCACCGAGCAGCTCTGCACGCGGGAGTGTGGTTCCGAGTACATCGTCGGAAGCCAGCGCGAGTGCTGCAGTGTCAGCGAGTAGCTCATCGAGCCAGAATTCTGATCCGAGTTCAAGCGCCGAAGCGAGTTTGAGTGCTGTGGTTTCACCGAGTAGCTCTCCAAGTGAGAGCGTTCTTTCTAGTTCTTCTAATCCGTCGTCTGCGGCAAGCGCGAGTGCTTCCCCATCGTTGAGGAGCTCTGTGAGTGAGAGCGCTGCCCCAAGTTCAAGTGCTTCAGCGAGTGTGAGCTCCGAAGTTTCTCCGAGCAGTTCGGCAAGTGGGAGCGGGGTTCCGAGTACATCGCCGGAAGCCAGCGCGAGTGCTGCAGTGTCAGCGAGTAGCTCATCGAGCCAGAGTTCTGATCCGAGTTCAAGCGCCGAAGCGAGTTTGAGTGCTGTGGTTTCACCGAGCAGCTCTCCAAGTGAGAGCGTTCTTTCTAGTTCTTCTAATCCGTCGTCTGCGGCAAGTGCGAGTGCTTCCCCATCGTTGAGGAGCTCTGTGAGTGAGAGCGCTGCCCCAAGTTCAAGTGCTTCAGCGAGTGTGAGCTCCGAAGTTTCTCCGAGCAGTTCGGCAAGTGGGAGCGGGGTTCCGAGTACATCGCCGGAAGCCAGCGCGAGTGCTGCAGTGTCAGCGAGTAGCTCATCGAGCCAGAGTTCTGATCCGAGTTCAAGCGCCGAAGCGAGTTTGAGTGCTGTGGTTTCACCGAGTAGCTCTCCAAGTGAGAGCGTTCTTTCTAGTTCTTCTAATCCGTCGTCTGCGGCAAGCGCGAGTGCTTCCCCATCGTTGAGGAGCTCTGTGAGTGAGAGCGCTGCCCCAAGTTCAAGTGCTTCAGCGAGTGTGAGCTCCGAAGTTTCTCCGAGCAGTTCGGCAAGTG
Source organism: Gracilariopsis chorda (assembly GCA_003194525.1). Lineage (NCBI taxonomy): Eukaryota > Rhodophyta > Florideophyceae > Gracilariales > Gracilariaceae > Gracilariopsis > Gracilariopsis chorda. Next base: position 173,709 of record NBIV01000062.1, read on the forward strand.
GGAGCGGGGTTCCGAGTACATCGCCGGAAGCCAGCGCGAGTGCTGCAGTGTCAGCGAGTAGCTCATCGAGCCAGAGTTCTGATCCGAGTTCAAGCGCCGAAGCGAGTTTGAGTGCTGTGGTTTCACCAAGCAGCTCTCCAAGTGAGAGCGTTCTTTCTAGTTCTTCTAATCCGTCGTCTGCGGCAAGCGCGAGTGCTTCCCCATCGTTGAGGAGCTCTGTGAGTGAGAGCGCTGCCCCAAGTTCAAGTGCTTCAGCGAGTGTGAGCTCCGAAGTTTCTCCGAGCAGTTCGGCAAGTGGGAGCGGGGTTCCGAGTACATCGCCGGAAGCCAGCGCGAGTGCTGCAGTGTCAGCGAGTAGCTCATCGAGCCAGAGTTCTGATCCGAGTTCAAGCGCCGAAGCGAGTTTGAGTGCTGTGGTTTCACCGAGCAGCTCTCCAAGTGAGAGCGTTCTTTCTAGTTCTTCTAATCCGTCGTCTGCGGCAAGCGCGAGTGCTTCCCCATCGTTGAGGAGCTCTGTGAGTGAGAGCGCTGCCCCAAGTTCAAGTGCTTCAGCGAGTGTGAGCTCCGAAGTTTCTCCGAGCAGTTCGGCAAGTGGGAGCGGGGTTCCGAGTACATCGCCGGAAGCCAGCGCGAGTGCTGCAGTGTCAGCGAGTAGCTCATCGAGCCAGAGTTCTGATCCGAGTTCAAGCGCCGAAGCGAGTTTGAGTGCTGTGGTTTCACCGAGCAGCTCTCCAAGTGAGAGCGTTCTTTCTAGTTCTTCTAATCCGTCGTCTGCGGCAAGCGCGAGTGCTTCCCCATCGTTGAGGAGCTCTGTGAGTGAGAGCGCTGCCCCAAGTTCAAGTGCTTCAGCGAATGTGAGCTCCGAAGTTTCTCCGAGCAGTTCGGCAAGTGGGAGCGGGGTTCCGAGTACATCGCCGGAAGCCAGCGCGAGTGCTGCAGTGTCAGCGAGTAGCTCATCGAGCCAGAGTTCTGATCCGAGTTCAAGCGCCGAAGCGAGTTTGAGTGCTGTGGTTTCACCGAGCAGCTCTCCAAGTGAGAGCGTTCTTTCTAGTTCTTCTAATCCGTCGTCTGCGGCAAGCGCGAGTGCTTCCCCATCGTTGAGGAGCTCTGTGAGTGAGAGCGCTGCCCCAAGTTCAAGTGCTTCAGCGAGTGTGAGCTCCGAAGTTTCTCCGAGCAGTTCGGCAAGTGGGAGCGGGGTTCCGAGTACATCGCCGGAAGCCAGCGCGAGTGCTGCAGTGTCAGCGAGTAGCTCATCGAGCCAGAGTTCTGATCCGAGTTCAAGCGCCGAAGCGAGTTTGAGTGCTGTGGTTTCACCAAGCAGCTCTCCAAGTGAGAGCGTTCTTTCTAGTTCTTCTAATCCATCGTCTGCGGCAAGTGCGAGTGCTTCCCCATCGTTGAGGAGCTCTGTGAGTGAGAGCGCTGCCCCAAGTTCAAGTGCTTCAGCGAGTGTGAGCTCCGAAGTTTCTCCGAGCAGTTCGGCAAGTGGGAGCGGGGTTCCGAGTACATCGCCGGAAGCCAGCGCGAGTGCTGCAGTGTCAGCGAGTAGCTCATCGAGCCAGAGTTCTGATCCGAGTTCAAGCGCCGAAGCGAGTTTGAGTGCTGTGGCTTCACCGAGCAGCTCTCCAAGTGAGAGCGTTCTTTCTAGTTCTTCTAATCCGTCGTCTGCGGCAAGCGCGAGTGCTTCCCCATCGTTGAGGAGCTCTGTGAGTGAGAGCGCTGCCCCAAGTTCAAGTGCTTCAGCGAGTGTGAGCTCCGAAGTTTCTCCGAGCAGTTCGGCAAGTGGGAGCGGGGTTCCGAGTACATCGCCGGAAGCCAGCGCGAGTGCTGCAGTGTCAGCGAGTAGCCCATCGAGCCAGAGTTCTGATCCGAGTTCAAGCGCCGAAGCGAGTTTGAGTGCTGTGGTTTCACCGAGCAGCTCTCCAAGTGAGAGCGTTCTTTCTAGTTCTTCTAATCCGTCGTCTGCGGCAAGCGCGAGTGCTTCCCCATCGTTGAGGAGCTCTGTGAGTGAGAGCGCTGCCCCAAGTTCAAGTGCTTCAGCGAGTGTGAGCTCCGAAGTTTCTCCGAGCAGTTCGGCAAGTGGGAGCGGGGTTCCGAGTACATCGCCGGAAGCCAGCGCGAGTGCTGCAGTGTCAGCGAGTAGCTCATCGAGCCAGAGTTCTGATCCGAGTTCAAGCGCCGAAGCGAGTTTGAGTGCTGTGGTTTCACCGAGCAGCTCTCCAAGTGAGAGCGTTCTTTCTAGTTCTTCTAATCCGTCGTCTGCGGCAAGTGCGAGTGCTTCCCCATCGTTGAGGAGCTCTGTGAGTGAGAGCGCTGCCCCAAGTTCAAGTGCTTCAGCGAGTGTGAGCTCCGAAGTTTCTCCGAGCAGTTCGGCAAGTGGGAGCGGGGTTCCGAGTACATCGCCGGAAGCCAGCGCGAGTGCTGCAGTGTCAGCGAGTAGCTCATCGAGCCAGAGTTCTGATCCGAGTTCAAGCGCCGAAGCGAGTTTGAGTGCTGTGGTTTCACCGAGTAGCTCTCCAAGTGAGAGCGTTCTTTCTAGTTCTTCTAATCCGTCGTCTGCGGCAAGCGCGAGTGCTTCCCCATCGTTGAGGAGCTCTGTGAGTGAGAGCGCTGCCCCAAGTTCAAGTGCTTCAGCGAGTGTGAGCTCCGAAGTTTCTCCGAGCAGTTCGGCAAGTGGGAGCGGGGTTCCGAGTACATCGCCGGAAGCCAGCGCGAGTGCTGCAGTGTCAGCGAGTAGCTCATCGAGCCAGAGTTCTGATCCGAGTTCAAGCGCCGAAGCGAGTTTGAGTGCTGTGGTTTCACCAAGCAGCTCTCCAAGTGAGAGCGTTCTTTCTAGTTCTTCTAATCCGTCGTCTGCGGCAAGCGCGAGTGCTTCCCCATCGTTGAGGAGCTCTGTGAGTGAGAGCGCTGCCCCAAGTTCAAGTGCTTCAGCGAGTGTGAGCTCCGAAGTTTCTCCGAGCAGTTCGGCAAGTGGGAGCGGGGTTCCGAGTACATCGCCGGAAGCCAGCGCGAGTGCTGCAGTGTCAGCGAGTAGCTCATCGAGCCAGAGTTCTGATCCGAGTTCAAGCGCCGAAGCGAGTTTGAGTGCTGTGGTTTCACCGAGTAGCTCTCCAAGTGAGAGCGTTCTTTCTAGTTCTTCTAATCCGTCGTCTGCGGCAAGCGCGAGTGCTTCCCCATCGTTGAGGAGCTCTGTGAGTGAGAGCGCTGCCCCAAGTTCAAGTGCTTCAGCGAGTGTGAGCTCCGAAGTTTCTCCGAGCAGTTCGGCAAGTGGGAGCGGGGTTCCGAGTACATCGCCGGAAGCCAGCGCGAGTGCTGCAGTGTCAGCGAGTAGCCCATCGAGCCAGAGTTCTGATCCGAGTTCAAGCGCCGAAGCGAGTTTGAGTGCTGCGGTCTCCCTGAGCACCTTCCCCAGTGGAAGTGGTGTGCCAAGTGGCTCGTTTAAAGCAACTCTAAGCGCTGTTTCATCAACGACTGTGTCGGGTTCGGTGGGCTCAAGCAGTTCTACTGGGATTGGCGGCCCGAGCGTTTCTGGAAGCGCATCCCCTGAGAACGGGGTTTCTGTGGAAAGTGTTAATGCTTTACCAGGAGCGAGTAGTACAGTGGGTGGAGTTGCTTCCGCAAGTGAGAGCGTTGTGGGAAGTTCGTCAAGTGCACCCTCCGTGAGTGGTGAAGGTCCGAATGGTGCTATTCCCGGTTCGAATGGTGATGTAACTGGGGAGCCGCTGTTCTCTTCAAGTTTTGTGCCGAGCCCGAGCAGCAGTGTTGAGGCTAGTGGCAGTGCAGATATATCACAGAGTATCTCTGTGAGGCCGAGTGGAGTTCCGAATGAGAGTGCTGCAGGATTTTCTGTGAGCATAACACCTGGAACTGGGGCCGCCGTTTCGAGTGATGCTAGGGAACCTTCTGTGTCGGCAGGTGTTTCTGGGAGTGCATCGGCAGTGAATAGTGATCAAGGGAGCGTTTCTGCGACGTTTTCGGAAGTGGCAAGTTCCACAATTGGAGCTGCGGGATCTGCAGCTGCGTCTGCGTCTATTGTTGAGTCAGCCAGCGTGAGCGCGAGTGTTTTGCCGAGTCCCACTACTACTCTTGTATCACCGTCATCTGCAGCTAGTCCCGTGGATAGTGGTCTGGTGAGCGTTTCTGGTTTTGTGAGCCCGACTGTGTCGGGTTCGGCGAGCTCAAGCAGTTCTACTGGGATTGGCGGCCCGAGCGTTTCTGGAAGCGCATCCCCTGAGAACGGGGTTTCTGTGGAAAGTGTTAATGCTTTACCAGGAGCGAGTAGTACAGTGGGTGGAGTTGTTTCCGCAAGTGAGAGCGTTGTGGGAAGTTCGTCAAGTGCACCCTCCGTGAGTGGTGAAGGTCCGAATGGTGCTATTCCCGGTTCGAATGGTGATGTAACTGGGGAGCCGCTGTTCTCTTCAAGTTTTGTGCCGAGCCCGAGCAGCAGTGTTGAGGCTAGTGGCAGTGCAGATGTATCACAGAGTATCTCTGTGAGGCCGAGTGGAGTTCCGAATGAGAGTGCTGCAGGATTTTCTGTGAGCATAACACCTGGAACTGGGGCCGCCGTTTCGAGTGATGCTAGGGAACCTTCTGTGTCGGCAGGTGTTTCTGGGAGTGCATCGGCAGTGAATAGTGATCAAGGGAGCGTTTCTGCGACGTTTTCGGAAGTGGCAAGTTCCACAATTGGAGCTGCGGGATCTGCAGCTGCGTCTGCGTCTGTTGTTGAGTCAGCCAGCGTGAGCGCGAGTGTTTTGCCGAGTCCCACTACTACTCTTGTATCACCGTCATCTGCAGTTAGTCCCGTGGATAGTGGTCTGGTGAGCGTTTCTGGTTTTGTGAGCCCGACTGTGTCGGGTTCGGCGAGCTCAAGCAGTTCTACTGGGATTGGCGGCCCGAGCGTTTCTGGAAGCGCATCCCCTGAGAACGGGGTTTCTGTGGAAAGTGTTAATGCTTTACCAGGAGCGAGTAGTACAGTGGGTGGAGTTGCTTCCGCAAGTGAGAGCGTTGTGGGAAGTTCGTCAAGTGCACCCTCCGTGAGTGGTGAAGGTCCGAATGGTGCTATTCCCGGTTCGAATGGTGATGTAACTGGGGAGCCGCTGTTCTCTTCAAGTTTTGTGCCGAGCCCGAGCAGCAGTGTTGAGGCTAGTGGCAGTGCAGATGTATCACAGAGTATCTCTGTGAGGCCGAGTGGAGTTCCGAATGAGAGTGCTGCAGGATTTTCTGTGAGCATAACACCTGGAACTGGGGCCGCCGTTTCGAGTGATGCTAGGGAACCTTCTGTGTCGGCAGGTGTTTCTGGGAGTGCATCGGCAGTGAATAGTGATCAAGGGAGCGTTTCTGCGACGTTTTCGGAAGTGGCAAGTTCCACAATTGGAGCTGCGGGATCTGCAGCTGCGTCTGCGTCTGTTGTTGAGTCAGCCAGCGTGAGCGCGAGTGTTTTGCCGAGTCCCACTACTACTCTTGTATCACCGTCATCTGCAGCTAGTCCCGTGGATAGTGGTCTGGTGAGCGTTTCTGGTTTTGTGAGCCCGACTGTGTCGGGTTCGGCGAGCTCAAGCAGTTCTACTGGGATTGGCGGCCCGAGCGTTTCTGGAAGCGCATCCCCTGAGAACGGGGTTTCTGTGGAAAGTGTTAATGCTTTACCAGGAGCGAGTAGTACAGTGGGTGGAGTTGTTTCCGCAAGTGAGAGCGTTGTGGGAAGTTCGTCAAGTGCACCCTCCGTGAGTGGTGAAGGTCCGAATGGTGCTATTCCCGGTTCGAATGGTGATGTAACTGGGGAGCCGCTGTTCTCTTCAAGTTTTGTGCCGAGCCCGAGCAGCAGTGTTGAGGCTAGTGGCAGTGCAGATGTATCACAGAGTATCTCTGTGAGGCCGAGTGGAGTTCCGAATGAGAGTGCTGCAGGATTTTCTGTGAGCATAACACCTGGAACTGGGGCCGCCGTTTCGAGTGATGCTAGGGAACCTTCTGTGTCGGCAGGTGTTTCTGGGAGTGCATCGGCAGTGAATAGTGATCAAGGGAGCGTTTCTGCGACGTTTTCGGAAGTGGCAAGTTCCACAATTGGAGCTGCGGGATCTGCAGCTGCGTCTGCGTCTGTTGTTGAGTCAGCCAGCGTGAGCGCGAGTGTTTTGCCGAGTCCCACTACTACTCTTGTATCACCGTCATCTGCAGCTAGTCCCGTGGATAGTGGTCTGGTGAGCGTTTCTGGTTTTGTGAGCCCGACTGTGTCGGGTTCGGCGGGCTCAAGCAGTTCTACTGGGATTGGCGGCCCGAGCGTTTCTGGAAGCGCATCCCCTGAGAACGGGGTTTCTGTGGAAAGTGTTAATGCTTTACCAGGAGCGAGTAGTACAGTGGGTGGAGTTGCTTCCGCAAGTGAGAGCGTTGTGGGAAGTTCGTCAAGTGCACCCTCCGTGAGTGGTGAAGGTCCGAATGGTGCTATTCCCGGTTCGAATGGTGATGTAACTGGGGAGCCGCTGTTCTCTTCAAGTTTTGTGCCGAGCCCGAGCAGCAGTGTTGAGGCTAGTGGCAGTGCAGATATATCACAGAGTATCTCTGTGAGGCCGAGTGGAGTTCCGAATGAGAGTGCTGCAGGATTTTCGTTGACCATAGCACCTGAAGCGAGCACCGACTCTTTTTCAAATGTTGCTACCCCTAGTTCAACGGTTGTTTCAGGATCTGCGGCATCGGAACCCGTTTCTGTAAGTCGGACTCCGAGCGACGAGGGAGGGGGTTCTGGTGTAGTGTCAGAGGAACCTAGGGCTCCCTTAAGTTCTGGCGTTCCGTCAGGGAGCAACAATCCCAGTCCTGGCTCTGCCGATGTATCAGGTTCACCTCTATCCCCCAACTCATCATTTTCGCCGAATCCATTTTCGACCTCGATTGAAAGCCCTAGTGGTAGTTCGGTTCCATTTGCTCCTTGGATCCCATCTTGGAGTCCATCTGGAGATGCTCAGGTGTCCGGGGGTGGAGATGGGTTTTCTCCCACACCGAACTCTATTGGTGTTCCCGGAACGGGTGGAAGTTCTTCTCCGGTGACTGATTCAACCAGAAGCGAAGGATCTTTTCCAGGAGGAATCGGCGGAATGAGTGGTATAGCGCTCGCTTCGCTTGCCGTTGTAGTCGTTGTTGGGGCGGTGGTTTACAAGTCTTGTGCCATATTTCCAACAGGTGGGAAATCGTTAAATCCGTCCACATCCGGGAGCTCTGGCAACGACGGCGGTCTCCTCTCAAGCAACGGCGATTCTGGCTTTTATCACGATGATGACGAATCACCGTGGGGTCAAGTATGGCGAAGTGCTTCTGAGCTTCCAGAATCAATCGTCGAAATGGGCCAAGAGGTGGCTGCCTCTGTTGGGGGACAATTTGCTGGTCTGCTACGACCAGGTGCAGCTAGAGTTCGCCCGCCACAAGTGATAACTAGATTGGCTATTCCGGGTATGTGCATGGCGCTCAGTCAGCTTTCTCCTGACTCCATAGAATCAGACGCCATGTCCTCGAACTCAGGTCAATCATCGGAACCACCTTCTTTTCGTTCCTCTCGGGTATCAAGCTCTTCGCAAGAACATTCATCTGCAGTGATGCGAATGGAAACCGTTTCCGACAAAACTCGTCGTAATCTTGCCGCATACAAGCCCAGGCTCGACCTACTCTTTGTCTTTGACGCATCTGGAGCAATGTCATGGAGAGATTACAGGAAATTGAAAGAAATTCTATCATCGCCTGGAGGTATAATTGATAACGTTCAGAGCCGTGTTCACGATGGTTCTCGGATTGGTTTTGTCGAATATGCTTACGATTCTGTGGTTGTGTCTGAGCTGGATAGAGATAGCGACGCTGTAAGAAGGCGGATCCTTAGTTCTTTCCAAGGTGATGCCAACAATTGGGACAGCAACAATATGTATATATACGAAGTTGGAGATGTGATATGGGGAAATGCGCTGCGCAAGGTCGACAGCTTGGTTAACAGCAATGGAAGAACTGGAAGCAGTTTGACAAGTGGCATGGGTGCCAGCAGTGAAGGAGACATCGAAGAGTCTCCGATAGTCCAAGCCACAGAGGTTCCTCCCGCAATGAATGGTATGTGCAGAGAGGTACACTTGGCTCTGAAGTGGTCCAGATATGAGATTATACCCCCGGCTGCTAACAAGCACATACAGTCGCAACTGCAAAACGCTCAGAGGCTTCGCCGTGTTGTATTGTTTAACGGTGGCGAATTAACCAAAGGTGGCACAAGTGATCAGGGATTTAAGTCAGCGTGCCGGGAGAAGCTAGAGATGGAAGAGCTTGGTATCCGTCTCATAACTGTTGGTATCGGAGACGGTCAAGAAAGCGAACTCGGCAAACTGGCAACTGGCAAGTCTTTCATGAGTGTACCCTCGGTGGATGAATTGGTACCGTGCGTGCCAGAGCTCGTTCAAATGATAGTGAAATCTGATTCTCGATTCGATGGACAACTGATCCGCACACCACCTGTTTTACGTCGCCGCATGAAGAAATCCCGCGACAGGGCAAAGGAAAAGCGGCAGCAGGTTTACAAAGCACTAGGTGTACGGAACGACGAATCTACGAAGCTCATTTCGAAGGGCATACCAAGAAGGGCCAGCGAGTTGCCTCCGTGGTTTACGGACACAGACAACCTCGGGTCAACCATAAGTTCGTGATCGAAAGTCCTATCTTTTCAATGTAGAGATAAACATGTATATTTTATTGTAGAAACTCAAAGACGTTAACCCTTAACCTTTAACCTTCGTACTGACTGCCATGTAAGCACTAATACTATGTTGCCAGTTCACGAAACTGTTTAAAACAAAGTTTAAAAGGCTACTGGTGCTCGATGGGCATCAGCTTATGCAACATCTGTTTCCCCTGAACTCATTCCTACTCACTTCCTTAGTGCCACTTGTCAGCGAGCCATAACCTACTAGCAAAATGGATGGCTGCTACTTGGGAAAAAGAAGGGGCGCTCACTGCCAGGGACAGCGGGCGAAATTGGCACTCGCACCTTCTCAATGATCCTTCGTATCTCTTGAACAGCTTCCTCCGTACTCTGTTCACTTACGACTATTATCTCCCCTATCCAGTCTGGTAATCCGTCTTCTGGACCAACCACTGCATCGCCCTTGGCCCTGAGGTAGTTAATCTTGTGGACTAGCTTGCTTTCTCTCGCAAACCCAAGCCAGTCATCGTCGTTTAGTGTACCGGTATATGGCGCGTTAATCGCGGATTCGGCCATGAACTTCAAAGGCTCTCTCGGAAGGTAAGGTCTGATGGGAATCTTCAGTGCGGCCATACAATGCTCTTCGACTAAGTCTACCCCCCAAGCAATCAGATTCGCGTCACGGACCGATACTCCGCCCATACGTGCGTTGACCTCAATCAGCCGCGGGCCCCTCTTAGTGTATCGACATTCTACATGAAAGCATCCATACCTGAAACCTAGCGCCAGAGTACTGTCGATAGCTAATTTCATCAACGCGTGTTGTTTGTCTTCTGGATAGGATGAAGGACAGTTTGTACCCGTTTCCATGAAAAATGGCTCGCAACAAGCCCAGTTGTCGGACACTTTTGCATAGACAACCATTCCTTCGGAGAGTAGAATATCAACATCAAACTCGTCGCCATCGTAGAATTCCTCCACTATCATTTCCGTGCCCTGTGCCCATATAGTGTCTTCATCAACGACAAGTGTTCCAAATAGCTTTTTATAAGCGCTAACGGCGTCTTCCATAGATTGAGCCTTCGTGACCCCCAAGGATGCGGCCCCAAACACTGGCTTGAGAATAACTGGGAAGCCAACGTAGTCGCAGGCTGCTGGAACATCCTCAACGCTGAGCACTCTCCTGAACCTCGGAACAGGTAACCCTGAAGCAGCCATAACCTCGCGCGTCTTCCTTTTATTGCGAGCCTTGTCGCAGGCATCGACCGAGTTGGTTTGAACGCCAAGGGCTGTGGCGATTCGAGCAGCCAAAGGAACTGCATCTTCATAGTACGTGGTGACGGCATCGAACTTGCCTTCGAGACTTGCATCGATGATGGCTTCCATGGCACGTTCAAAGAGGGTATCGTATTCGGTAAAATCGAGTTCAATGAATTCTGCTATGCCACCTTCCTCTGCAACCCTCCTCCAGATGGATCCAGGTCCATCCAGCATGTAGATGTTAACTCCCAGCGACATGAGGCGTTGGTAGATGAATTTCTTGCCCGCATACCCGCCTTGCACGATGAGGACATTGGAACCTCGCATGAGTTTGCGACGCAAGTTCTGTGCCTCGGGAGAGGCGACGTGGAGCTTCTCGGGACGCATGGATGGCAAGTGGGCGAAAACAGGAGAGAAGAAGGGAGATTGATCGCGGAAAGAGCCATATCGAGTGACGGAAGCTGCATCGAAGTCGGCGAACTCGGATGCGGGGGGAAGGAAGTTGGCACGAAGAGAAGAGGCATTGACACTGCTAGACTCATCGTCGTCGTCTTCCACATCGGGAATGGCCTCTACCTGGGAGCGGGGAAGATGGCGCTTGTTGAGAGCGAACTCTATGACATCGGAAGACTCGTACGAAGTCATTGCGTGGCTATGTTATGGATCTGGCGGATCTGGACGGGGAGAGCGCGTTGGGGGCGGGGGTGGGGGTGTTGCGGAAGAAGGGAAGGCAGATTGGGATCGGTAGGGTGGAATGGGGGAGGAGGATGTGGGAGAATGGTGGGGTTGGGGAGGGTGTTGGGGGCTGGCTGTAGACGGTGGGAGAAAGTAGAGGAAAGCGGGAGAATGGGCGTTGGTGGAAAAGGAAGCGTGGAAACATCGCGAGGGGGGGAGGGGGGAAGGGGATCTGAGGCGAGGGCGATGGAAAGGCGCATGTGGGCCAATGAATCGGAGAGATCAGGCGACAGCACGGGGCGGAGAAGAGCGGTGAATCCTGCGCATCAGTTGCAGCTATCTGTGGGCGGATGGCGGCGCGCGACACGACGGCTGAACCTTTCCCGGGAGGTTACGCGCGCTTCAAATTCTACCGCAATAGTCATTCAGTGTGAATTACGGATATTTCTCGACAGCACACATGCGCCGCTGCCGCGCCACTTAAACTCTCGGCGTGGAACTGCGTTGGACACTATGACGGATGTTACACAGTGGAGGCACCATCCCTCCCCTGAGTCCCTCCCCACCCATCTCTCTCGCCACGTGCTCCCGACTCTCCCGCTCTCCGCCCGAGGCCCCCTCACTGCCCTTCTCGCCACCCTCCTCTACGCCTCCGTCCCCGTTATCCCAGTCAACCCCCGCTCTACAAACTCCCCTGTTACAGATCCCCCCCAAAACTCCCCCTCGTCAATGACGCCTACGCAAATGCAATGACCCACGCCGAGCTGGATGCTTGGATTGAGCAGCTCAAGCGCTGCGAGTACCTTAACGAGATCGAGGTCAAGTCTCTTTGCGAACAAGCCCGCGAATTGCTTGTAGAGGAGAGTAACATTCAAACAGTGTCCGCACCCGTTACCATTGCTGGCGACATTCATGGCCAGTTTTACGACCTTCTTGAGCTGCTCAACAAGGGCGGCCCCTTGCCCGATGTGCAGTACCTCTTCATGGGCGATTTTGTCGATCGTGGTTTCAACTCCGTCGAAACCTTTTTGCTCTTGCTCACACTCAAGGTCAGGTATCCCCACCGAGTGACTCTCATTCGTGGCAATCACGAGAGTCGCCAGATCACTCAAGTGTATGGCTTTTACGACGAGTGTATGAGAAAGTACGGCAATGCGAACGTCTGGCGCTATTGCACCGAAGTCTTTGATTACCTCGCGCTTGGTGCTTTGATTGATGGCAGTGCCTTTTGCGTGCACGGTGGTCTTTCGCCGAGTATAAACGCCCTTGATCAGATTCGCGCTATAGACCGCAAACAGGAGGTCCCGCACGACGGCGCCATGTGTGACTTGTTGTGGAGTGATCCGGATGACATAAAGGGCTGGGCCGTGTCACCACGCGGCGCCGGCTATGTTTTTGGCGGCGATATCGTCGCCCAGTTTAACCATTTCAATGGACTTCAGCTCATTGCGAGAGCCCATCAACTTGTCATGGAAGGCTATAAAAACATGTTCAACGAAACGTTAGTTACCGTGTGGTCGGCGCCCAATTACTGTTATCGATGCGGAAATGTGGCCGCTATTCTAACTTTGGATGACAAGTTGCAAAGAACATTTAACGTTTTTAATGCTGCTCCGCAAGACGCTCGCGGCACGACCATGAAGCGCCCCGCTCCGGAGTACTTTCTATGACATGAACCTCGTGAGATGCAAAGTGAACATGGCCGCGTAATCCCACTTGCATCGCGAGTCTTTGTCTCTTTCTAACTACATGAGCCATGTGAAGAAGGCATCTGTACTAGTAGATAATATATGTAACTGAATGCCTGCAACATATGGTAAATCAACCGTCGCTAGACAAAACAATGCAAACAGTAGAGAAGGATATCCGGCCGGATTCGCGAGTAGAAATGCTGCTGACATTTCAAAACCATTCGCTATCACCACATCACGGCAAATGCAATAATGAGGTCAAAACGGATGTGATCAGATTGTAACACGGAACTTTGCAAACATGCCGCAAGACGATGAGGCGTCTTGGCGTTTCCTTTCATCTCTGTCGAACCGCGCATTCTGTTTTAGTGAACTCAACTGACAGTGCAAGTGACCATCGAGATTTACTTTACTGGCTGCTCAGGCAAAAGTGAAGTACCTTGTATCTTACAAGACACGTGGAAGCGTCCAATTGCATGATGCAGCGATAGCAAAGCATTGAAATTGATGACGAGAGCGTGGGTGGAAGGGATCAGACCGTGTGTTTTGAAAAGGTGTGTCTTCGGGGTCTTTGAAAAACAGTTGTGACACCGTTACTTGTTGATACGTACCCATCGGTATCTGTAGAGAGAAAACGAGAGACCCGCAACAAACGTAAGAACTTAGTCGAGCGGTTGAAAGGCTGGCATGCCTGTGCTGCAGAACTGCATGCGAGATAATGGCAGACCTATTCTCGCAGAGCCAGATCAATGTGATAGACTCCATGAGGAGTACCAACTCGCTTGAGTTGAGAGAGATAATCAGCAGCAGTCTTGATGGAGTCAACCTGATGAGTGAGATACCCCTCAATAAAGTCTTGCATTTGTACGTCACTTTGCTGAGCCGCGACCTTATGCAGATCTACCAGTTTATGGTAGACGAACTTCTCCAGTTGCAAATGTAGATCCATAGCGTAAATAGCATCACTAGTGCCGTCCTCCATGGTGAACTTCATCTCCGGCACAGCAATCGGCTGCAACTGAACGACACCACCACGCTTGTTCTGGTATTTCATGAACTCTTCGGCGTGCTCACGTTCCTCCTTGCTCTGTTCGTTGAAGTAGTGAGCGAAACCAGGCAAGGCAACCGTGTCACGATCAAAGTAGGCCCAGATGGCGTGATAGGCATACATAGCGGTGTATTCCACATTAATGTGACGATTGACAGCCTCCTCTTGTGCGGGGGTATATCCGACATCGACACGAGTCTTGACAATAGCGTCCGTCTCAGACTCCGGTGTGAATACGAGCCCGGCTAGATTCTGACCGGCTGTATTGATGTTTACCTTGCTGAAATCGATCGAGGTGACGTCGCTAGAAACCATGCGCGGCACGCCTCTGGCGGCGCGCTTGGTAGGCTGGGCAAAGCGGGACGGCTGGTCCTGGGCACGGGCTTGAGCACCGCCATGCGTAAAGGCAGATGTACGGAGTACGAAGCCGGAGGCTGGAACAAAGGCGGACATACTGCTGCTTTGTGGGTATGTGAGCGGAAGAGCACAGGAGGGTCGTGAGGAATGTGAAGCAGCAGCAATCGCGATTGGAGATTTTATAGAGGGTGGGATGGCGGGGTTGAGATTTTATACATGTAACATAGGGGTAACCTGCTTCGACGTGGCACCTGACCCTCAGGGCTGCCGAATGTGCCCCATCTCCCATCGTCGTCGACCGTGAAATGTTCATTTCACCGTTTATAGATAGATACCCATCGCTATTTATCTGTGAGTGTCATGTTGCACGATTTCACGACAACGGACGACAACAGCCCTTTTTGTACCCTTCTTTGCCGGAGAGTAGCTTGAATATATTTCCGTAGCTCTGGAGTACCAGCACTGGCGTGCAATAGACCGAAAAGGATTGATACCAACGTGAGTACTGCGACGGCAGACACAAGAAATGAACCGCCTGGACTAAGGCAAGGCGAAAATGGATGACGATAAAAAGGTACACAAGACAGTAGCCCACTAACAGCGGTAGAGAAGAACAATGGTGACATCAGATGCGCAACCAAAACTTTAGGTCTAGCGCAATAGGGATACAAACGTCTCCACTAAACACGCACAATCAAAACCTTAGGTCTAATGCGTGGCTTAGATTAAAGTAATACGCCGGATGATCTCATAACATACCAAGGCAGCCGATTCACTTACGGTGCACAAAATACCAAGCTGCATGATTATGCAAGGAAAGTGGGGTAGAATATTGTTAGAGAAAAAGAGAGCTAGACAACTCTTAGAGGAGGAGGGGGTTATCAAAGGAAGAAAAAGTGGTCTGGCGCGGGTTGGATTGGAGGCCATCGATCTCTGGCTTTTATATACAATTGGGCTAAGCTCATAATCTCTATTAATGCATACTATGTCCAATCAACAACCCAGAATAACCTTTCATGGGACATATCCTTGCATGACGAACCAGCTTGGAAATAATTATCATATCTGTTAGGGTATGTTTTGTCTATACAATATCTGGTGATGGCACCAGGTCATTTTAGCAACATCTCTTTCCAGAGATCCCACCATAGCTAAGCATCCACGTCCGAATGTCACCCAGCTCTTACGAGAGATATCTGAAGATTCTTCCCCGAAACCGCCTCTTAAGTGCAGTCGTTTCATTGATGACTGAACCTCCGAACCAACGCCTTCATTGGAAGAAGCACTTTCAATTCAGACACAATATGTTTCGACCCCTCAGGACAGCGCTATGAACCCATCTTACGGTGCTGCTAAGTTTTTTGGCCTACTTTTGGCTGTGGCGGATGGCCACCAGAAATTACATGAGCTGAAGCCCTCTTTTCAATATCGTTTGGAGTGCCTGCCCCTTTTATATATACAAAGTATTCTGGAAGAAATGATATTCGTGGCGCGGACTCGTCGGCGTCCCATTCTGAGAGCTTTTATGCTCGCAGTGGCCACAGCAATAGGTGAAGAGTTGCAGCGCCAGGATTAGTATTTGCTACCATCCTTCCCTATTAGGTCAATAAACTGCTTCTTCTTGGCGGTATACGTTGCAATAGAGATGCAGTACTGTGGGTGGCGGCGCAGGGAACGTTTCACAGCCGCTGACTGGGCACACACATTTGGTTCATTGTGCTATGCCAAACGAAAACAGGAGCCGCGTCTTGACGGATTGAGTGGACTGCACCATTTGGTTTTGGGAACTGAGCAGCGAACAGGCGGTGGGAGAGCCGTGTTTTTGGTCATATAGCAGCGGTATGACTTGTTGCTTGGAGCCCTGATAAGAAGCGTGTTGTGCCCGGGGCGAATGACATGACTGTGCGCGTATGGGAGTTGGAAAGCAGGGAAGCGGTGGGAGGACCGCCCGTGGGACATGAAGACTGGGTGTCTTCTGTGGCGCGGAGCCCGGACGTGAAATTTGTTGGTTCTGGTTCCCATTACAACACTGCGCAAATGTGAGATGTTGAAAGTGAAGAGACCATGGGACAGCCGCTTGTTGGACACATAGGCTCAGTTCACGTTGCATGGAGCGCTGACGGAAAGCATGTTGTGCCAGGCTGACGTGACAACACGGTGCGCGTGTGGAAGGTCGAAGACGGAGAGCCGCTGCGAAAGCAGCTGGTGGGCCACACGGACCGGGCGTATTGCGTTGCTTGGAGCTGTGACAGAGCGGTTGTTATGCCTGGATCAGCGGGCAGAACGGTTCTTGTGTGGAACGTGGAGAGCAGGGAGCTGCTGCAAAAGCAGCTGGTGGGTCACAGGGACCGGGCGTATTTCGTTTCGTGGAGCTGTGACGGAGCGGTTGTTGTGCCAGAATCAGCGGACGGGAAGGTTCATGTGGGGAACATGGAGAGCAGAGAGCTGGTGGGTTAGCCGCACGAGCACGACTTTCCAGTCATCGAGGTGGGCGTGAACGGGGAGGGATCGCAAATTGTGTCGCGGGAGTGGCGCGGTGTGGGTATGGTCTGCAGTGTGGCGGATGGAAAGTGCGTTGCGACGTCTGGTGACGATACGTGGGGCACGGCGCGGCAGGGGCGCCGGAGGCGGAAGTAGCGAGAGGGCGCCTGGGATGGAAGCGCCGAGACGGCGCGTGGGATGGAGGCGGTGAGAGGGGTTTGGCCCTAAAAATTAGATCGAATGTCACAAGGACTCCACCCCCTCCCCGCCTTTTCCATCTAAGGCAACAGAAGGAGGGAGTGCCTGACAGTATCCTAATCATTCTTTTCACCAAGGTGGAGCCGGAAGACGGGTAATTGCAACTTATCAATTCTGAATTTAGTAGATGTCGAACAGCATAATAGTGGAGATGAGATATTTATAGTCCAAGGCAGCATCAGAACGAAGTAAACAAGAGGTAGGACCTTTGACGCACAGGTTATGGGCCTCAAGCAACGAACATCCACATCGTAGCACCTACATCCAACCTCCTCCATCCTCATCCCCAACGATTACGGCACAACGAACCACCAACACCAAGCCCGTCGTCACGGACGGGCCCTTTTCAATAATCTGCACATACTACAACTTTACACAAACGCCATCCAGACCTCCAACGACACACATAAACCCAAAGACAGCACGCAACATCGTCAACCCCAAAACACTCACAATCGAAATTCCACGCCTCACCAATTTAACAGCCACACCCCCACTCCCTTCTCTCAACTAACACCAACCATGGAACAGAACAAGGTCCATCGCATACCCGCCCTTGACGTTCCCAATTATGCCCCATGGCATTTAGCCCTTCAAACCTACGCTGCTACCATCCAAGCCATCGAGCATCTTCACCAAAACCCACCAGCACCCACCGACTCTCAGACCCTCCAGAACCATTACGGCAAGAAACATAGACTTCTTGCAGCTGTTCTTAGCACCGTTTCATCCAAGATACTAGGCCTGCTCATTGTCCCACGCAAACGTCCCATGCCGCATGAACTCGTCCAAAAGACCATCAGCTACATCACATCACAAATTCGTCCCAAGAGGATCATCAGTATCTCAAAACGGAGGAAGAAAATATCATCTTCAAAGACGACACCACCATTAACGAGTACATTAAGCAACACACAGATGTCTGTCAGAAAATGATAGCCGCACAATACCCCGACATCTCCGAAGAAAGCACAACATTCGACTTCCTGATCGCCTGTCTTCGGAATAACACCAACATCACCACTATCCTAGGACACATCCTGGCCAACAAACGGCCGACTATCAAGACATTCACACGCACATTCAAGGAACTATACAACCTCTATCAACCACTTCTTACAGTCACCTCTACCGCATCCACGACCTCGAGATTCACTGGGGACTATGGCTCAGCAGCCGGACCACATAACCCTAACCGCCGTCACTACCGTCACGCTTATTACCCAGAACCAAGGATACTGCCACAGCAACTATGTCAATTCCACATGGCATTTGAGAGACCCTGCAATCACACTGATTCCCAATGTCGCGACCCTCGTCATCCCAAATTCTTCCAAATGAAACCGCATGCCATGCTCACCCAGGCTGCCCCCACATTCTCACCATATCCGTACCAAGTTCTCCCTCAACCTCAGCACCTTACGACACAACATCCACCACACAGCTACTGCCTCAAGCAGACGTAATATCCGACATTCATACCGAGGCCAACGGTAGTTTTATACTGAACAGCGGAGCACACCCAACTCACCTCAACACACCCACACCCACAATGCCACAACTCACAAAACCCTTACAAACTCACACCGCTCTCAACCGTAAGAGACCCTGCAGCCATCATGGAATGCTCCAAATCCGTCGGCATCGTAGCAAGTACACCATTAATAAGTATACAGTGGTTAACCGACATCTACGGCATACCTTGCTATCGGTCACTGACCTAGCCCAGCGATATCGGCTGGTCTACTACACATCACACTACGAATACATAGCGAACACTCACAGTATGCCACCCAAACTTCTATCACGAGCGACTGGGACGAACTCTCAATATGAAGTCACCGGAACTATACCAGATGGAGCACGACCATACACCTTCAGAAGCTTAACCTACAAAAGACCGAAGCTTTCCAAGACACAAACCACAATCTTCCTCCCACCACACCCACAACGCACCAAGCAAAAGCAGCCCTTCTGCCTCCAGTCACCACCACTCTGTTTGGCAACCCAGACCAGCCTACCCGCAACACCAAATCTTTGCATCATCTCACACACCCCGACCGACAGACTTCCAACAATACCCTCCAGATCCAAGCACACATCAGGCACTTGAAGCTACATCATGCGCATCCACCCAAACTCAAACTAGCAGCTCGGCAACGCCTCATACCCACCATGCCAATATCTCTACCGTATGACATACCCATCACGTGCAGTGCCTGTAAACCTGCTCAGGCACACCCCTCACCGCCCATAAGAAAGCAACGTCCGTATCCCCCAGGTGCATACGTGAGATCCGATACATACCGCCCCATAAAGGCCACCTCCTTCTCATCATCATATGCGCAGCAACTCGCTTCGTTCTCCCACACTTCATACGTAATCGCAAAGATATCCCTCAATACATCGATAAAACACTCCAACATATTCGCCAACCAATAAACCTTCCACTCCCGGATTTCCGGAGTGAAAATAACAAAGAATACATATCTTCCAACATCCCTGACATATATACAGAGCACCAAGTAACTCATCATCCTCGCAAACCGCATCAACCCCAAGAAAACTCAATCACGGAGCGAATTTACCGAACTATTATGAACACCGTCCGAGTTAACCTGGACACAAGCGGATTAGATGATTCTTATTGGGAGGATGCCGCTCGTGACGCCATCTTCAAATATAACTTCCTACACCCCTCCGCCATACACACTTCACCATATCACAAATGGCACAACCAACAACCCACAATCAAACGCCTATATACATTTGGCCAACTCGGCACTATTTCAATATATGCTCCCAAATGGAAACTGCAACCACGAGCAGATCCTGCCCGATACATGTACGCAAAATGTTTTTCTCACATCATGGTATTCAACCTGTGGACAAATCAGTATCAACGTATACGAGTACAAGATTTTACGCCCTTCCACAAAAACACGGATCCCACAGCCATCACAACACAAGTCTTTCACACTGCGACATGTCTTAACAAAATCTATCCCATACCAATTGCTATAGACAACATACCTCCCGCTACAGTTTCACAAGTGCGTAGTTATCCCGATGCCACTCGCTGGCAACACGCACACGATACCGAACTCCATAATCTTGACAGGTACAGATGCAGTCAATGGCTCCCACCCGACTTCCGTCCGCCAACACACATGATTATTCCGCTCATGATGCTTTACCGCTACAAAAGGGCACCCAATGAAAACCTCACACAAAGCAAAGCGCGCTGTAACCTCAGAGGGCACCTTATGCAACCATGCCTTCATTTTGCCCCCAAATTCGGCATCACGTACGCGGCAGACCGCACCACACAGAAGCTACTCTTCGCACTTCATGCCAAGCAAAAAATGCTACTAGAACAGTTTGACATAACCTCCGCGTACCTCCATGAAAAGTATGACCACGACCAACCCGTCTATGTTCGGCAAAAGCCACTATTTGACGGCACTTTGAAACACAACAGCGCGTACTGTGAACTGAAGGGTAGTCTTTACGGTTCGCCACCCACGGCATACTATTACAACAGAAGTCTCAAACCCTTCCTATTCACACACAAAGTCCTCGCATCAGACCGTGATCCCTGCCCGTACATCAAGGTACCACCGGCTGGCATGATGATAGTCAGCACCACAATCGATGACTTTCTCGTGTTGGCCTCAATCAAAAGCCTCATTGACCAACTATACACAGCCATGAAATCCAAGTACGAAATCAAGCGATTGGGCAAACCAAAACGTTTCTTGAACTGGAACATCACCTACACCCTCACCAGCAGCTTCCACATCTCACAACATGACTCCAGAGCGGCCATACTGAAACAGACAGGCATGACGGTGTGCACCCCATTTTATCCCTGTATGCACTCAACACAACACTGGATCAGCAACCGAATACACAGCCGCTACTGCCTTCACAAGCCACAGCTTTTCGCAAAATCCTCGGTGAAATAAGATACATTACCGATCGCACCAGGCCGGATATCGCATATGCCACAAATCGATTGACACAACACATGAAACATCCCCAATCTCATCACTGGCATGCACTTAAGACTCTCTTCCGCTATGGCAAAAGAACCCAAACTCACGGACTCCTATATAAAGCCCCAAGCACACAACAAGATCACCAGAAATCTGACCTTCACACATACAGTGATGCAGACTATGGGAATGCAAAAGACCAAAAATCTATCTCCGGCAATGTCCACTGCATCTGCCAGACACCAATCTCTTGGTGCTCCAAAAATCAAAGCATAGTGGCACTTTCAACACCCGAAGCGGAGTACATCTCTGCTACGTTTGCTATTCAACACACGCATTGGCTCCGCAGACTACTCAACACGATCAACATTAGCGACAAAACCCCAACACCACACTACGTAGGCAGTTGGTCCGCGGTGCTCACAGCGAAGAACCAGGCCTCCACAAAACAAAGAAAATACTTGGAATTGCGTCACCATTATCTCCAGCATCATGGAAAAGAAAAGTACATCCAACTGCATTGCATACCAACGAGAAACATGCTCGCAGATATTCTCACAAAACCACTTCACCAGGATCGATTTCGACACTTTCCCCAGCGTTTTTAAGTTACAAAACCCCCCGTTTGGCTAGCAGCGCAATGCAGCAGCCGGGGACTTTCAAACAGCAGAAGCATGAACATTGCTGCATTGTGCATTTTGAAAGCAGAACATCATTACAGTAGAGATTAGATATATATATTCCAAAGTGCCAGCAGAACTAAGTAAACAACAGGTAAGAACTTTGACTCACAGTAGACATGTAAAGGGGCCTTCAACCGCAGGCGGTGCTTCGTGCCGCGCCCGAGAGTTTGCTATAATATATCTGCAAAACTTTTGGTGTACGCATAAACTAAATTGCGTCAAATTAATGACACCCCTCTAGAAAGTGTACAGCTTCTTGTAACACAGGTTTTTTGATGCCTACCGGCATCGGATAAAAGTTGTGCGCAGTTTTGGGCGTACCTTTTTTACTATGAAGCCATAATACCACATCAAATTTCATTCCACGTTAAAGTCCAACATAGGCCTCACCCGCCAAAAAAAGGATCTTCGAAAGCCAACTATCATATTTTTCAGCCTTTGTCCTTGCCTTACATGCACAGTTGCTCCAAATGTCACTCTGATGGGAAAATGTCGACGTTTGAATTTTACATCTGCGAACTCAAAGAAACAGTCAATGCGGTGCAGGAAAACGGTTTCTTGAATTTCTGCATGTTCTTCAATGCTCAAAATTCCAATCACTCTGCAATAAATGCTGAAAACGATAAAGACCCTTGGGTTCAGCAAGTAGAGGGATTATGTACATTTCGAATCACCATAACAGGAACACCTAACTTTACTTTTAAATGATGGTGTGGGGCTCCTGTTGGAGTGTAGTTATAGGTCGGTTTAGGTCTAATGATATTATTTGGGTGAACACTTTTACCGTTTGGATCTGGATTAAGAAAGATTGTCGTTGCAGACCTCAAGTAAAACATTATTCCTGGTAAGTACTCCAATGCATTCTGGGTATGTTCCTTCACTATTTGATTCTTTGGCGCAACAATCAATCGGTTGAGCTTAATATCTTCCTTTTTCTGTGTTGTAACCCATTTCTAGAGCAACTTTTATGCTTCGTGTATATCTGATTTAGATATGAGTGGAAGTCTTGCAGATGCTGGAAACGTCCCATGACCAAAGCTGAGCATACCTTTGGCAAAACCTGGATCATCTTGTTGACGAAACTGTTCTGTATGGCAAAAAGAGTTGACACTTCTGTCCCAAATCTCGCAAGATTACCATGGAAACAGACGTAAAAGGCTCACTGGAAAAGCACGGATTGCTCCATCTCTTTCGGATGCTTTTCTCGTTCTTGGAACCATGGAAGCAGTCGCATATAGTCAGCGGCCATAACTATGAACATGTCTTCAAAGTCTTTGCCAGAGGTTCGTCAGTCCTTCAATACGGCGTTGACAATCTCAACGAGAATTTTGGGGAACATTGAAGCTTCATGAACTACCAGCATAAAATTCTTCCGGACTAGTTCGGCTCTTTGTGGTTGTGTTCCGTACTTGGAAAGTGTCCAACGCTCTCTACTTCTCGAACTTGTGTTGTTATCGACTCCCAATCCAAGCAAACTATGCAAAATTCTGCCGCCTTCATATAGTGCAGCAGGAATACCTGTCGTGACTGTCATCTGCACCCATAGCCCTTCGTGCTCAACGATATCTCTCAGCAAAGATAGAAGATTGGAATTCCCTGTTCCCACCCCTCCTTGTAAGCAGAACGCGCTTCCGTGAGTTTTGAGTATTTCAGACTGTCTCATTCTCTGTCGGTATTGTAGTTCTCTCATTTTTTTGGCAAAAACTTGCTTCTGGCCTTCTGTGAGATCATCATATTGCTCATTTCACCTTCGCCTGGACCTCGAAGAAGAGAGGCAACGTATTTCAGCTCGTTCCTCTTTTAATTGGAGTTCGATCTCTCTGAGATGAACTTGTGATAAACTATGATGAAAGAAGGCATCATTTCTGATAAGCCAACCACCATTTATGTCCAAAATATCAATTAATATTCGAATTAATTCTTCTCTTCTTTGTGCTCTGTTTCCCTCGGTTATACTTGCATTTAGAGCTCGTTCGTGCTTTTGATGCACAGTTTTGGGATATAACCCTTGTTTAAAGGAAGTGACCACCAAGTACTGCAGCTCTGCAGTAGTAAAATTGTATCTTCAAGCCTCATCAAAAGCCGTTTTGTTCTCTTCACCATGGATCTGTAGTCCACGGGGTACTGACACTTCTCTATTGGTTTAGTAAAACTCGCTCCAAACACGTTTCGGATCATTAAAAGAGCCGAATGCAGAGTTCACGAACAATATTCGAAGAGCGAAGAGTTCAGGACTTGTGGGAGAACCAAATCTATTTCGAGTCACATTTCGATCATTTTCGGATCGTTGCAAGACGTACATTCGTGGACTTCCTCTATCCCGTTTACATTCAGATTCTGGTACAGAGCAGGGTAGCTTATCTTATAGACGTGCAGTCTCTTAGTAGTTCAATCAGTCCAAATCCATGTACCGGAAGGGGCGTCTGAGATATCTTTCCAGTACGGAAGACTTCAGACGTCTAGGCAGTCTTTTGTTTCGAATCAAACCCTGTCGCTCTTTACGGAGATGTATGTCAATTTCCTACACAGTTGGATTGATGCAAACATCTCTCACCCCAAAAAGGTTCCATCCAGCTTCAACTGCGGCCAGCACTCTCGCTCTCATGTACGCACTGATCTCATTTTGAAGCATGTTGGTCAATGCATCTGATTGGCTTTCCGCTCGACTTGATACAACCAAATCCTGTTCTTTGGCACTCTTGAAAGCATTTTCCATCAGCTATGCTACAGCTCTGCCGCCTTGGGTTCTTTCAGCATTGATGTGACCCTTATACTTCATTTTGAGATCCGGATTGTATGGGACCACTTTCAAATATTCTGTACTTCTTCTTCGATAGGTCACTCGGTTTGTGTACTAATTTATCATTGTTTCGGCAACAATGTCTTGTCGATAAGACCCAAATAGGCACCTCCCCTCAGAGGTACGACCACGTCAATATGGAGAGTGTCTGTGCATATTGAATTTCTTCACCACTTTTCGGAGTTCCTGGTTTTCAGGCGAGTCACCCCGGGGCAGTTCGGCTTTGATCAAAGTGCTAATGATCTCAGAATATTGAATTACACCCTCTCCAACTAAAAAAAAAGGTAATGATGTGTAGTATTTCTCTCCTGGAACCAAAGTTTGGTGGCAATTCCAATGCATTTCAAGCCAAAGAGCTCACTTGAATTATTCTGTAGATCCTTCGTGATTGATTTGTATAGTGGTTGTACACTCTTGCGATAAGATCTGGCCTATGAAAAGGATGGCTTCTGTCTCTCTGTCGAGAAAATGCTCCGGTGTTTTCGCTGTCCATACCAAGCCTTTTCATATCTTCCCGCCATACGTTCATTGTGACTTTGACTAAAAACGTCGGGGAACCCAGTCGAACAACCATTGCTTACACATCCAGTTATATTTGTCTCCAATATGCCAGAGAGCTTTTGTTATTACCTGAGAGGAAGCGTTTACCGGGAGGGCCGAGTTCATCTGTGCGGGATGGGTTCCAGCCCACAGCTCACGTTCTTCAACCATTCTCATTGGTTCTAATTCCAAGTAAAGAAGCCTCAATTCTTCTATTTTTGCTCTAGTACAAAGCAACCATTGCTGAAGAAAAGCGCCAGAGTTCAGCAGCACATTATCGGAATACACTCTTCGCTTAGAGTGTTCTTCCCATGATAGGCTTCGTTTGGTTCGGTTGTTCGCATCCATGGATGAAATATATGTCGCTGTATGATACAGGGCATGACTCTCACCGTAAGAGTGGAGCAGGGAAGAGCACCTTTCTCAGCGTCCATAGAATCAGGCTTCAAACGCATGTACTTGACAACTCGACGTCGGAGATTTCCGGTTGACATGTGATGGTATTCTCTTCCTCCTACCAGGTGGACTGCTGGGGCTTCCAACCTCAATAGTACACTTGGCTTGACGACGAAAGCTGTTTTTGCAAGAGGTCTGCCTCGGCTGTTTTCTGGTAATGGTTCCGCACTGGAGCGCACATCTATTCGGACTTTGCGGGCACCTTGATAGTTCCGCACAATCATTCCTTCCTAACCAGCGTCTGCAGAGATGTCCAAAGTAGACTCGTCTGCATATGATCTCGTCTGCTCACTTTCGTCTGGTGTGAACAAATTTCTATACCTTTCCAGGACAATTTCAGGTCTTGGTTGCAAAAGATCATATAACTTCGGAACCAAGTATCGAATATTCGTGTTAGAAACTATTCTTTTTGTGAATGAAGAAGAATAATCGGGTGAATTAAGACTACAAATATTTGTCGTGCACCTCTTGGCCTGGAACGGAAAAATACAAATCTGCTTGAAGTCGGAGAAATAAACAGACCTCCACCCGGAACATACTTCATATCCATGATTGTGAGCAAAGTTGTAAATAACACATTTAAGTGTGTTGATAGCGTCGGAAAAGAATGTGAGCGATATATGTCTTCAAGTTGCAAATTGGTATGCACTTGTCTGAAAAAAACTCCAAGCGATCTGGAGCTTTTATATCCACAGCAGGTTCCTTCGGTCTCTGCACCAAGCAGAACTGCGCCACAATAGTTGCAAATACGAGTACGAAGCACCCACTCCGAATCTTTGAGAGGACATCTATTTTCTCGATGAACGTTTGCACTGCATGTCCCAAAACACATTTGAAGTGTGCCAGTGATTGGTTGGTACCTCGGATGTGACGAACTTGGACGTGTGAGGACTTGACAAATATTTTCTGCCCTTGCATCCCAGACAAATTTTGCTTCATAGTGATTGAATTGAGAAGGTTTTCCAACGAACCACATGACCGCCCTATCTCGTTCCTTTTGAATGCCGGAAGAATGATTGGAGTTCAGATACATATTTTTAGAGTTAATAGGTTCCATAACACTTTGGAGACGCTTAATTGAAGTTCCTAAGCCATCTGCGCAAGCTCATCGTTTATGTCTCGACCACGCACAGGCTGTCTATTCTCTTTTTGGAGACGGCCTGCTCCCGACCAGGGTCAACCACGTCGTGATGGCGGTCGATGCGAAGAAGAATCATGTTGGATTGCAGAAACCGGAGAGAGATTGAGAGATTGGGTGATCACCTTCCCATGGAACATGTACCATCTCTGCTGCTTAATTAGAGAACTGGTGTTGCACAATGGTTGCATGCACGATATATACGTATACATATTATTCTCATAGTCTCAAGATGTTCTTGACCACAGCAGTACCTTGATAGTTCGTATACGTAGTACTTCACCAAGTACATAGGCGTTGCATTCTTACGTAGTATTCGTTGCAGACGTCAACAAGTATCGAGGACGGTTTTACATACGTATGCAGCGTATAGTTAATTCTTATTCTTCTCAAATGGGTCTATGTTTGTAGTACTGTGTGTCCTACGTATTCACTACATAGATTAGAACTATTTTTGTTAGAAGGGTATTCGTTTGCAGTTCTGGGCAGCTTACCTATGCATTACGCAAAATATAACTATTTCTGTTAGAGGGGTATACATGTGCACTACTGTGCACTCTACGTATGAAGCACGTAAACAATAACGGTTATTATTGGAAGGGTATACGTAGGTGGTACTTGTGGTACAACCAAATGGGTGTCGAGTACCAGCTCAGTAGTCCGTCTCGATAACATTTATTGGGAGCGCGGCGAGGGCTCAATCCGAAGGGTGGAAGTTGGGTAACCGAATAGGGGTGGCAGCACCAAACCACTAGCGGCGCAAGATAACCAGACGGGCTAACCGTAACCACTTGGTAGTGCTCGTCGTACCCCTCACACAGACTACTAGAGCCTGAATATTCTTAGCTAAACCAGAAGGTAGACTGTAAACCCCAAATGGTATCACACTTAGCCAAGAGATGCATAACTTTACCACTCTTGGAGAGGGAGCGCTGCACCTACCTCAAGGGTGAGTGAGGCTTAACCTCAGGTGCACTCTGCTACGTGGCATAAGTTGGGGCTGGGCCTAATGGCATGGCCCCAGGCCACGGTAGTGGAGTGTCACTACCTACCTAAAATACTTAAATAAATTAGTACTCTAATTAGATAGCCCCTCTAACCCACGTGGCATACTAACCAATTGTTACAGCGCACGTGGCACTGCCCACGTGGTCAGATCTCACTGTATTTCAGTACTGTACGTAATTTTTGTTATTGTTTGAATAGGATACGTTTCTATTTTACGTAATGTCTAATGTGCCAACCAATTCCTAGTTAAGCTAGAATGTGCCCTAAAGTTGAAGAAAACTTATCTCCAAGCCCTACCTCCAACCTATTTCGTTCTACTCCCTTCTTTTCTTCAAGTACCATCTAAGGCCATGGCCGATATGTCCCAAACAAAGGTTCACTACCTACAAATATGCCGTGTGCGCGACCGTAAGTATTCAATTGTACGGCGCTGGTCCACATTATTGGAAAAATTTTGCACAACACAGGATGCATTGAAGCACATTGATCTGCAATGTGGCACTGTAAATTGGTTGTTTATGAAAGAGATTTTGTGCTCCGTTGGCCTAAAGATCGACACCGTGTACACGGAACTGGAAGACTACCGCCTGATTGTACGCAGCAAGGATTTGCATGCTTGCTGGTACTCAGAGATATCCACGTGTGAGACGAGCTGGACGGGGCTGATAAAGGTTGAGGCTGTGGAAAGTGACATTTCTTACACGTGCCCAACTGATTCGGACCAGTAGAGCAAATCGTTTAATTACCATTGGCAAGTCGTTTGAATGTAAATAAAGGTACGTTTATTCTATTCATGTGTCCTAAGTGGTCAAATAGCTCGTTTTCAGAGAAATCTTTAGGTAGGTTAGACTATGATTACTTCAGCTGTTTGATTTTCTAATAATTCCATTATTCGCATGGCGACTGCAAAACTTGCATAAAAGGAGGACATGTGAATTTTGAACGCCAGGCCAGATTTCCCTCGTTACTAGTGGCAGATGCTTAAATTTAAAGGGGTTCGGAAAATTGATTTCCAGAGATAGAAAATCAGAAAATCGATTTTTGAATGTCAGATAATTGAACCGGACCCAAAAGTGCCGAAGACGACTATTCCCACCCGTGTCACCAATAGTGTTTAAGTAGTCGTTGATAGACGAGTTAATGTACTCAGTTTTCCGTCTTACTTCGGAGGATATTCGAGTTTGGCAAGAGTTGTAACTCTAGGCTGCGCGTAGCAGAGAATTGTATCCGTTCTTTTCAGCGGCCACGCCTTTACATGTGTAGAATAGGCTCATTTTGAGCGTAATCATGCATAGCACCACCATAGTGGAAAGAGTGCGATGTAATGTGCGGGTTTTTTGGATCACTGTCCAGATTCTGAAGAGTATTACGAATTCGTTCGTTGAACTGCTCATTGAGAAGGAGGAAAGGTAGTGAATTCAGGTCACGATTTTCTTTCAATGCAAAAAAATTGCGTTTGCCTTCGTTTAAGCAAAGACGTCCGAGTAATAACACTCTTCTGCAGCTGGGAAGTCTTACGGCGTTGTGAAATCATAATTCCAATATGCGAATGTTTTTGTTCAGTGGTGAGTATGGCTTTCCATGGGAGCGCTGCAAACTCGCTAGAACAAAGAAAGCAAAGCAGAATGGAAAGGCCCAATTACAAGAAATAAAGGCGATTTCCAAAGTAATCCAGAACAACTGCCAAAGCGCGAGGACAGGGAATGTATTGCTGGCTAGGTACCAGCAGAATCCAGCCTAGCAGAGCTTTGTGTGAAAGAAGCTGTGGTACAGCCAGTGGTCAGCAGAACATCCGTAATATAGAACTTTTAGATTCGGCCTAATACATGGCTTCCAATAGGTGGTGGTCTCTCTAATATAGAAGCGGTGACTGGGGGAGTCCTGAAAGGAGATCCGCAAGCACCAAACGGAGAGCTGGTTCACTCGGCGGATGATAATTCTACAGCAGCCCCTATGAGACGCGCTGGGTATTGGCTGCTTACAAACTACATCTAGAGAATGACGTAATAGTTTAACTGAAGTTGAGTATCATGAGGTTGAATCAGACGAACTAGAGCAAGCCTCGAGGGTGCTTGGTTTCCTTCCCCGGAGGTGGAACGTCCAGCGGCGCACTATATACAGTGCCGCGAGCTGACCTGGACGGAAACTATCTACTGTACCCAACAAAGATCTAAGTTAGATTATTCTACCTAGTTGAACTACAGTCGGCTGGAACAGCTCCTCTGGAGTGGTGTGCCACATGGCACCAGTTAGAAAATATGAGTACTCTTTTAGGAATCTTCCGTAACAGCCAATCCTTAGGAGCATGCACAATACCCACTGTACTAAATACCCCCTTTCTTGGATTGCACCACGTACTCGAGGAGCATCACGCCTAAGTGCTCGTCTCCTTCGGCGATTCTGCGGGTCCACTCGGGGTGCGCCTTGCAGCGGTGAGTCTCGTTACCTCCATCGCAGGTGCTGTCTTCGAATACGCTTTGCTTCCGTGCGACGTCCGTTCGGAACCTGCAAGGCGTAAAATCGTACATAATCTCACCCATATCCACCTGCGTCCGCTCATAACTCAGGTGTAACTCCTTCCGGTGATCGGGTGCATCTCAACCCCATTTGTCCACTCCCTAGTCCGAGCAACTTTCATATCTTGGAGCCACACCTGAACGCGGAACTATGAATCGGTTCTGCATTATGGAGCGGGCTGCGTCTCCTGTATCCTCCGAGGCGTCATCCACCCGAACTACTCGACGGCGTTGCGATGATCCCGAGATTTCTGAAGTAAATATAAGCGGCGGCACTCCTCTGCAGGTATGTCCTTCCTTTTCTGGTGTCAACACACCACTTTCTCTTGCTCTTCCTGCTTTGTTCTTCTCCATTGGAATGTCTCAAGCTTATAGCTATCAATCTTGGGCTTCCGTGGATCTTCCAGTGTACGACACCTGTACTGGGACGCTACTCCGGCCTGGGGAGCATCTCGATCATCGCGCTACTTGGGAATTCGTGCCTTTCCACGATCGATGGGTCAGCCTACCGTGCTCCGTCGGTGAATACATTCATCATTTCGCGCGATACCGTCAGGCTGGGCGCTTTCGTGCGGTTCCCGAAACTCCCTGAAGTGAGGGCAAACGTACCTATGGTGATTCGTATCGCGCTCATTGGTTCCAGGTTCCGGTGCATGGCGATAACGCTCCGACCACGGTGGGGTACTGCGATACTCCCTACCTTAGTTGTATCCTGGAACGCGAAATGCAGTCGCGGCTGCAACTTCCCTTTCAGAAGGAATATATTCACCATGCGGAGCGTCGTCCTGTCACCATCTCGGATGGCCGCTATCCTCTGGCGTTGCTTCCCTATGACCCTCCCTACGATGTCCTCTATTGGTTACACCGCAGTAGCTGGGGTACGAACTCCGCGGACGAAACCAGCACCAGGAAAAGTTTTGGATTCTTCGTCGGAGGGCACAACACGGAGTTCCATAATATGCTTTCAGGTCAACGTCCTGAATACTACGTCACCATCGTCAACTCCTGGAGGCACCATTGGGTGTCACCTCACCTGAGCGTGGCGAAGCCCCTCTTCTTTGCATATCACTCCTCCGAGGTACTCATACCCACGGCTCCCTGAGAGGTTTAGTCATGTTGATTGCCTCTACGGAGGTCACTGTGGGGGCCTTCATGGCGTACTTTCAGGCGTTGAACGGGGGGTCCTCTCCTATACGCGGAGCCACGACTGTAGTCTCTACGGGAACCCGTCATACCAGCCTACACCAGGTAGTTTACTTCCCCTTTCGGTGGCCGTGATCCGTTATATCTGCTCCTTGGGTTTCGAAAACCTTGTCAGGGGCACCAAGTGGAGTGCAGACGAAGCGGAGGCTCTTTTTGATTAAAACCTTCAGGTGAACTGATCTCAGAACCCCAGATTTCCTGGGTTATGACTATTGGGAAGAGAAATTCTACCCCATCAAGCGTTGTCTGAACGGTGACCATGACGTGCGCGCATATGCTGCTTTTCCACGCCATATTAAAGAGAGAGTGCCTACGGTGGCATGAGTTCAGGTCACCGATTATGATCCTAAGGTAGAGAGTCTGTCAATTCGCACTCCAGGTCCTTCGCAGGTTGGCGGATTAGCTATAGCTCCTGCAGTTAGTGTTGATACTTGTCCTGCTCCTGCAGTTGCTGCTACAGCCCCCGTCAGTGTCACTCCGGCGTCGGTGCCCACGATCCCTGAGGTGGGGATGGATATTTTGCCTATGGAGAAGGACGCTATCACTCCTGCCCAGTGGCTCCAACACCTTCGGTTCTGTCGGCTCCTTCGGTGCAGCCCACATTGAGGAGTGTGCCATCCCCGGCTTCCTCGTCACCTCCGGTGTCAGCGCCTGCGGTCGTTTCTCCGGCTTCTCGATCACTATCGCCTTGGGTGGCTGGACCTGCTTCTTCTATCCAGACTAGTGCTTCTGCCCGAATGGTTGTATCAGCAGCTCCTTCGGTGGTTGCTACCGCAGTCGAGTCACCAGAAGGTGCCATGGCAGTCGCCTTTCAGGAGTTGGTGAAGGACTGCCAGGTGGTTGGCATCACTGCACCAGCTTCTCCCGTTGAGGCTATGCGCAAAGCTCGTGGCTGGGTGCTAGAGCTCTGGAAGGCGCGTACTGATAGCGATTCTCTGCGGGCGATGCGTGACAGCCTGAAAGAGTTCATCGATAACCAGGCCATACCAGACCTGGCAAAGGCACGCTTGGATGCGGAGTATGCGGCGTGCTTTGGCGGGAACTTTTAGGTGGTTGACATAGCCTGTATAGATCCAGTTCGTAAATTTAATAAACTTATCTCTTTGGTGGTGCAGTAGTTCCATCTAAAGTTAGTGTCAAAGTGTGTCAATTAGTCCCTATAGGTGCGAACAGAAACGAAAAGAAACCTGTAGGGTAGTAAAATGGGTGTCCCTTGTAGGTGAGGAAAGCGGAGATAGACCATTGTGGGTCCCTCCCCCTTTCTTGAACGAAAAAGCCTACGAAGAGTTGCGGTTTTGCTCCAGTTTGGCGTGGTATCGCCTGAGGATGTTCTCTGGGATGTGTTCCGGAGGTTTTTTCGTATCACCGGTTGAGGTGTAGCCGTACCATCTGACGCGGTACTTGATTCCTGAAGGGGATTGACGGTGCGACACGATCTGGACCACTGCACATAGTGTCAGGAGTACGTCCGGGGTATCCTGAGGATGTTTACCTTAAGAAGGGACATTGCTGTCATGGAAGAGCTATGCAGGTTCGCCGATACTACCTTAGGTGAACGGGGCATCCTCGCTTTTGTCGCTAGTGTCGCCTGCGGTGGAGGATGGGCGGTTGGTGACTGCTAAGGTCGCTTCCGTGTGAAAGGCTTTGGGACCTTTATCACTTGGTTTCGTGAGATGATGTCACAGAGCCCGCCTATTTTGACGGAGATCGTATCCTTATAGGTGGCGAGGACCTTGTTGGGCCCTAAGATGTTTGGCACCAGTTTGCGGTTGACGTCTGGCGGTTCCTCTGGCGTTTCCTGGGGTCGGTGGAGGAAACGTTCATCCCCTTCCTTCAGGTGTGAGCCATGCTACACCTTCAAATCAAAATCCTGTTTCTATTTCCTTTGAGAGGCAATCAACGTAGCCTTCGCCACAGGGACTGCTTTCTAATACCGCCTGACGGTTGCCTTTCTTGATCGGACTTTAGTGGGCGCCTAAGGACCGTCCGAAGCGTGTGCCGTTGCGCGCGTGGAATCATGGTGCTTGGCGGAATCCACAACAGCACTAAATTGAACGGTGAGGTCCTTGTGGAGCGTTGCAGCTGAAACATAAAAGCATACGAGAGCGGGCCCACGTATGCGTCCCAATCCTTCTGGTGATCCGCAATATAGTGCTTTAAGGTCGAGGCGATTGTCAAGTTGAACCTATCCGCCTGGCCATTTGTCTGGGGTTGATAGGCAGTGGTAAACAGCTGATTCATTCCCAGCATTCCTGAGATGGTGCCGAAGAGTTTTGTCCCGATTTGGGGACCATTATCCGTGAGGAGGTACAGGGGTATCCTGTACCGGTAGAACCAATTCTAGAGAAAGGCGTCGGCAATAACCCCAGCCATGGTGCTCCTCAGAGGAATGGCGCGGGTGAGTTTCGAAAACAGGTCGGTGATAACCAAGATATAACGGTATACTCGCTCCAGCTTCGGCAGAGGGCCAAATATATCCATGGCCACAAACTCCAAAGCACCTAAGGGAGGAAACAAGGTTAAGGGAGTGCTATGATTTCTTGTGATAGCCCTAGTGGCAGCCCATGAGCGGCAGTACGCCACTGTTTGGAAAGGATTTTTGGCCT
Source organism: Gracilariopsis chorda (assembly GCA_003194525.1). Classification (NCBI taxonomy): domain Eukaryota; phylum Rhodophyta; class Florideophyceae; order Gracilariales; family Gracilariaceae; genus Gracilariopsis; species Gracilariopsis chorda. The sequence goes on from NBIV01000062.1 coordinate 207,077, forward strand.
TGTGTGGCCAATAGAACCCTCTAATCATGGTGAAATACATACGGGAGCCGCCAGAGTGTCTTCCGAGGCGCTGATATTGCGAAAGATACAGAACCCTACCCCAAAGGATGTCCTTTTGGAGTGCGCCGTCGAGGGTTGCGCGGCGCACCAACATGCCATCCCGGTCTATATCCAAGAGAGATGTGGTGTTTCCAACAGTGGCGAGGCTCTCCTTGCAGAAAGGGTCCGCGCTCTGCTCCTTCACGAAGTCTTCCATGGTTATGAGGACTACTTCTTTCTCCTCCTCAACTAGGTCCATCACCTCAGGTATGCCAGCATATTTTTCACTGGGTTTATTACATTACACGGAACCTCCTGCAGGTTCGCTTCCTTCCTTCGTGCCACATAACGTGAGGCACGAAACTGTGTCCTCCAAAGGGGTTGCATCTTCTCCATCGGTGAACATACGGGAATGAGCGTCCGCTGCCTGGCGTTTCACGCATGGGCGGTGGACGATATCAAACTCGTACTCCAGCAGGCGCAATATCCAACTTTCTAAGCGTCCAGAGGCGTCCATCAAGAAAGTATCCATTCCAGTGGAGCATGATCAGTCCTCAAGGTGAAGCGAGTACCCTCCAAGTAGGGACGCAGTAGTAGTACTGCCCACACGATAGCGAGGCATTCCCGCTTGGAAGTGGAGTAGTTCCACTCCGCCTGGGAGAGGCTATGACTGCAGTGACCTACTGGCTGCAGTCCGCTTTCCGGTTGTTCCTGTAGAAAAACGCATCCCATCTTGGGCGTAATTGCGTCCGTATCCAAAACCATGCGTCCGTGCCGTTCCGGTAGAACCAATATCGGAGGTTCAATCCGCTTTCTCTTCAGGATCTCGAAAGCGTCATACTCCTCGTCCGTCAAGGTGCCAATCTGTGTCGGTTTATCTTTTTCGAAAGGGCGATGCAATGGGTCAGCTATTCCGGAGAAATTAAGGATAAGCCTGCGAAGGACATTGCCCAAACCTCGGAAGGAACGCAGTTCCGTCTGATCAGTGGGCGGTTTGTCCTCCTTGATGGCGTCTTGAGTGTTTCTTTATATCTGTAGGCTATCAGGGAGCACTATTTGTGCCAGGTAATCCACAGCGAACTTGAAAAAGAAGCACTTCTCTAGCTTCAGTGTGAGACCAGCATCCTTCAGGAGTAGGAGGACGTGTCTGACATGCGTAAAGTGCTCCTCCACGGTGCGCAAGTAAATAATGACGTCATCAATGTATACCAGGGCGTATTGCCACTTCATATTTGACTGGAATATGGCAACTGCCCGCTGGAATGTGACCGGGGCGTCTTTCAATCCAAAAGGCATCCTTACAAATCTGAATATGGCACAGTGAGTGGTGAACGTTGTCTTGTACTTATCGGCGTCGTCCATCTCGATTTGTCAGTTTCTACTACTGCCATCCAGAGTAGAGAACACCAATGCATCACCTAAGCAGTCGATACATTCATCAATGCCGGATACCGGGTAGAAATCCCGCCCGATTTCCTCAATCAGCCGCCTGTAATCGATACAAAACCTTGAAGATTCATCTTTCTTCTTGGAAAAAACCACCAGCGAGGCCTATTTGGAGGTTGACGGCTCGAACACGCCCTTATCCAAGATGCAATGGATCTTCTCACGCTTGAAATGTCGTGCATGGGGTCCGGCTTTCCTTGGGATTTGATGTACCGGTTTCGCCTCGGGTGTTAAGTAGATCTGGTGCTTGGTCAAGTTCACTTGGCCCAAACGGCCGGACCACATATCCTCAAAGGTGGGTAATACTTTCAATATTGTTTGGCGATTATTTACGAATTCTTCGCCAATTTGGAGCTTCTCCTGCCATGGGGCAGGGGGTGTCCCCTTAGGAGGCAACCGTGAAGAATCAGTCTCCATTGCGGTGACGGTGTCTTGTACGGTGAGGTAGTACTTTGGTGCGATCTGAGCCAGTCTTGTAGGAGCAGGCAAAGCTATCCCCGCTACGTTGCCCTTTTGGACCCATCAAAGAGACTCCTTAATGTTGGCAACGACACCCCTGAAGGGGATGGTTGGCACTATTTGCATGACACCACTTGCCATCATGGAGTTTGCCTCGTAGTAAGGTGAGCACTCCCCTGCAAGAAGGAGGAGCCTGAGGTGGATGATTGCTACCAGACTTCAGCCAGGCTCCTCGCGGGTTCCTGAACACTTTTCAACACGCGAAGTTTGTTCGACTGCGTCTCCGTTGGAAGTCTACCGACTTGAAGCGCATTTGCGTCTGGTCTCGGGGATGGGGACACGATACCTACCGGGGCGGCGTTATGAAATGTCACCTTCCGCAGGCGTGAGTAGATGGCACGCACATACCGGTGCCCAAAAAAAGTCTCCAGTATGCAGTGTGCTGCCAACTTTGTCGCGACCCGGAACCGCAGTCTTACCTTTAAAGATCCAACACGGAGATATAAAGGCAGAGCCCCGAGGATGTTTAACGTTGGCCGCGAGACATCGCGCACCGTTGGGATTTTGTCCCTTCTTTAGGAGTTTAGGGCCGACCTGGGGTTCATGTCGACATGTACCACGTTTGGACCGGCGCCTGTGCCCAACATGGCACGTGCGGCGGTTGATGCGAGAGGAGAGCATCCTAAGCAAACAAATACTTTATAGTCCTCGCTTCGGAGCAGATATACTGATTCCTTGAAGGTGGCAGATGGGTGCACTGAAAATGGGGGATCCATTGATTTCGTTGCATTTTGGCGTGGAGGGTCCAAATATCGTTGCAACTTGGCACAAGGGTTCCCCCCTTTCCTAGAGGCGACTTCCATTGGACTTAGGCTCGACAAAAGGGAGCCACGCGGGGCCTCTACGCGCGGTCTTGAGGGTTTTCCTGAGTGGAAGGAGTTGGAGTTCTGTTGCAGCGGTGCAACCGGGGTCGCAGCGATTACTTGCGACATGATAGGAGCTGCAGCCAGAGGAGCCGGTCCCTGCATTTGTGGTGCCGGGACTGGTTCACCGGCTTTCCCCAATGGGGTGCGGTATCCATAACGACCTTGAAGAGAGAGGAAATTGCCATGAGCGTTTTGATAACTATCATTCTCCGAATAGGTGTCTTTCGCTGCGTGGAAGTTCCTCTCCCTCTCCTGGAGGATGGTGACCCTCATTGCTGGGGTGATAGTGGTGCAGTGAACCGGTTCTTGGGACAAACAAATCCTACAAGATGGTAGGTAACTTCGAGAATTTGCGAAGCGGACGTTTCTAAAGGTTCCTACTGAGGTGTATGAGGTGGGTGACGACGGTGTCCGTGAACGGGACGTTAACCCTTGGGGTGACGCGAAGCTGAGAGAGACGGCGTCCTGCTCCTGTTAGATCGTTAGATCGTCCGCGTCTCCTGAGGTGCTGGTGTCGAACGTAAAGGCCGTAGCCGTGCAATTCCTTCAGGCGGAGGGTTTGTTTGAAAGTGTAGCCTGGCTTTGCCTTGCAGAGCAGTTGGTGTCGCTGTAGGATTCCGCAAAGCGCGCTAGCTCCATGTAGGAGATCAGAGAATGCGTGGTCAACTGGTTCCGCACCCTCGCACGTATCGAAGGGAGGAGGTCCTCAACGAACAGCGACTTTAACCACCGTTCGGAGTACACATCTCAGCACCTTAAGCCTTGCTCCAGAGTTTCTGGGAAAACTCAGTTTCGGTCATTCCCGTGCTCTGCCAGTAAGAAATGACGTCAGCGTCGGCATCTGAAATCATCTCATGTGTGGCGTACCGTTTAAGAAGGAAGTTGACCACCTCGGGGTACGTCATCAAGACCTCCGTTCTAGGATCATCCACTTTGGCGCTTTCTCCTGTGAGGCGGGGTTGCACGAGGGAGTGTACTTGCCCAGTGAGGTAGAACTGAAAGTACCATATGGCGCCATCTACTTGCATGCCGTTTGTTTTACACGCCAAACGGAAACGTGTAAGGAACTTAAGCACTGAGATGGGGTCTTCGCCTGAAACGGTGTGTTTCTTCATTTGAATATCCAATCGGTGCTGAATCTTTGTAAGTCTTTTAGCAACCGACGTCTCGTAAAGATTGGAGCGATCATTCAACCTCTTAGTTTCATACTCTATCACCTCGGCCAATAGATCGTTAAACGGGACGATCTTTCTGACTCTTGGTCGTTTCTCCTTCAGAGGCGTGTCATGCTCTGAGTCGGAGCTGTTCTCGCACTTGGAGCCCCTACTACTCTCCAAATCGGGGTGTCTTCTATTTCTTCTTCTGCCACTCCGATTTAGGTTCTTCTTTCCTGACTGGTGTCTGGGGATCTGACACGGTCCCCATTATGGCGACTCGCCACTGGCGTATCCTGTCCTTCTCTCCGAAGGTGAATTTTGTCGCGACTGGTAACTCGTCCTCCTCTGCGGTGTGTCCGGTCCAAACGGTTCATACGGTATTCCTAAGGCTTCCCCGTTTGCTTGCAGCGGTATTCTGTCCTTTTCTGGTGCGAGGAATGGCAGTATTCTGTCCTTTTCTGGCCGGCGTTACTTTAGGTGTTGATAGAAGGAGCCTCTCCTGTATGATTGTGAACTTAGAAACAATGCTACCAGTGGTAGCTGCGTGATTTGGGAGCAAACCTCCGCTCGGATAACATCAGAAATTACATCTAGAAAAGCATCCGAGTCCAAGAAGGCGTCTGCCACGCGGTGCGCACTTTCCATCGCAATTTCCTCCACTGGGGAATGGTGGCAGGATCCAAGATGCGCCTTGACACCTGCAGGAATCCGTTCGGCGAGCTCTTGCATGAGCCAATCGGTGAGACATGGGGCCATAAACTCGATAAATTTATCAGGTTCTATCGTGCCCTGGGCCTGAATCTCCTGGGACGGCGGTGGTTGTGACGCAGCTGGGGGTTATTCAAGTTCCACTGCGGCATTCTCTTGAAGCATGGCCGGGGTATCCGCTGTCATCGGGTCGTGTCGTGTCCGTAGTCTTTGTCGGAACCGTTCGACACTTCAGCCAGCATTCCGTACGAAACGTTCAGGATCATCCTGCATGTCGGTGGGTCCTTGAAGAGCGCTGCACGTGCTGCGTCCACCCTGCGAGCCTAGCGCCTGAGGAGCCTCAGAGGGTGTTTCGGAGGTATATTCCTGAGGGTCCATTGAGGAGTAGGTCGGGGTGATTTGCTTCCACTTCCGAGTCAGCTTAAGAAAGGATTCCACTATGAGCGGGGTTCAGTCGGTGCGAGTGTAGCGCTTTTCTGTTGCGCTCTGTTGGATACAACGTAAGGAACGAATCTCCTAGGTCAGGCGACAATTTGTGGTACAGCAAGTGGTGAGCACAACGTCTGTAAATTAGAACTTTTAGATTCAGCCTAAAACATGGGTTACAATAGATGGTGGTCACCCTAATATAGGAGCGACGACTGGGGGAATCCTGAAAGGAGATCCGCAAGCACCAAACGGAGAGCTGGCTCACTGGGCGGATGATAATTCTACAGGCGCCCCTATGAGACGCGCTGGGTATCGGCTGCTTACAAACTACATCTAGAGTATAACGTAATAGTTTAACTGAAGTTGAGTATCACGAGGTTGAACCAGGCGAACTAGAACAAGCCTCTAGAGTGCTTGGTTTACTTCACCGGAGGTGGAGCTTCCAGTGGCGCACTATATAAACTGCCGCAAGCTGACCTTGACGGAAACTATCTACTGTACCCGATAAGAATCTAAGTTAGGTTATTCTACCTAGTTGAATTACAATCCGCTGGAACAACTCCTCTGGAGTGGTATTCCACCTGGCACCAGTTAGAAAATACGAGTACTCTGTTAGGAATCTTCCGTAGCAGCCCATCCTTAGGAGCATGCATCGTACCCACTGTACTACAGCGGCAGCTGACGTTTCATTTCAGAGAGAAAAAATGAGACGGCGGTTCTTGTCTGAGCACAGATTCCTTTTCGAGCTACTTAGTTGGAATGGTTAACGTACGACAAATATTCCCCGAGCAACGCGTGAATTTCCTCTGGCGAAGAACTTTTCTGATTCTCATCGCACGGTTCCGAAAATCGATTTATGACTTTTAAATATCGTTTCTGTGACGCCGCGGCCCACGCGGCCAGAGCCAGCTGAAGCGTTGTGATGGGGCATCTCCAGGATTAAATTATGAGAAGACCCAGATCAGTATACCCGGAATTTCCACTGCTAATACCAGTGCAGCTATACGACGGCTGGCTTGCTAGAGCGTTGGGGCCGAAGTACGACATTTACCAAGGAAAAAGTACAGGACTTGAGAATCGATTAAAATTGAAACGGCACCACCACGCGAACGGGATTGCATACATAACCACCTAAGACCAAAGAGTAAAGTTTCTGCTTCAAGTACATTTATGTGGGCTGGGCCCGCCATTCATGAGATTGGATTAATTTATACTCTTGATTCCTAATTCGTTCCCCAAAAATCGAAACCTCGAGGCTTCAACTTTCCTACTTCGGATTCTCAGTGGAAAGAAATGTAGGTTTCAGAAAATCAAAATACTTTGTCACAAGTGGCGTTTGCAAGGAGTGATAGATCCGTATGGGATTTAGAGGGCCGTTTCTCCCTATGTACTTGCATCGCTACATAATAATAAGGGGGAACGAGCCTCCTTCATATCCAAATGATGTAGAGGTGCTAAGGCGATATGACATCGCGGTCCATCAAGTACCATCAAATTGGGAGTGTACACCAACTCCTCAGTTTGCAACATCTTACAAATCTGAATAAGACACGCAAACATCGAACTCCTGAGCAGCAAAACCCAATTCCATAAGCCAAGGAGCAATTCTAACACTTTGCGGGCATACATACTGCCTCACCAGAAAGAAAGTATTACCAATGACACGCTCCTATTTTCCGGGAAAGGTTCCCATTATCTATAGGGATCCACAACCATTCCCCATACTCAAACACGATTTTGGCGCGTTTGCACACACTTAGATAACTTCGGAGGACGATCAGCGCTGGAGAACGCAGCAAAAATCTGCTTGTAGTATCTTACTACGAACTCTCGATCTTTCCCAAAATTAAAAAAGTTATCAATGTATATCCCAAACCTCACTGCGCCTAACCCATTTTGATAATTTCAACGATCTTGAGCTCTCTTGGTAGCCTACCCAATTGAGAAGGTACAGAGCAGTGGAAGTGCTGCGCAATAATAACCGAGTGACTCCAGCCCATGGGTAGTACCTGCGAGCAGATTTACACTCGTTTACAACTACACAGAATTCGATGCAAACCAAAAAGTAGTCACAGATGCGTCGGCAGGTCCAAGCGATAGTAAAACCTGTATAGGTCCAATTTGCCAATCCAAACAGGGTCCGAAATGTCCATTTTGAGCTGCACCATTAAACCAGGCATAGAAAGCGTAGGGTGACCAGGTTCAGAAGAATGCAAACTTCCGCGCCTAGCATCAAAATTAGGCACTGACCGTCTGCCTCTTTTGGACAGCAAACACTACACTCATTTCAAAGGGGTCTTCGGCGCTGAATTCAACTAGTTGGGGATCCGATAAACGTTCTACATGTTCTCAATAATTTCCATTCTTCACCATGACCACAGATTTTTTTACTTCGAAGATGCCACTCGGGGACCAAAATAGAAAAGAATGAGCGAGATTTTGGGTCTCCATATTGTCACACCACATCAGGCGGCAACACAGCAGAGGGCGGGACTGACCTTGAATTGCTTCCTGCAGGGAGCGAAATCCGGTCAACGTCAATTTCCAAGGCGTCTGCCTTTCCAAACCGACGCCTATAAATATCGGTGTACGAGAAACAGGCCGCAGTCTGCACTTGCAGCAAGGCGAGGCGGCATAAATTTTCGCACAGGCCATTGAGGTACTGCTGGATGTTGACAGCAGGTTCGAAATTATCTGTACACCGTTTGGGGCTGACCGGAAGTGGAGAGCAAAAAATCTCGGCAAATCGCTCGCGAGTGGTATAAATGAGATTCAAGCCCCTAGTGCAAACATCAGCAGCGCGCAAAATCAAACGAAAACAATGCAAGCACGCGCTCTTTCTGCTAGATGTGGAGGAGTTTCTGTTTCCATGAACGGCCACCTTTGACGAAAATAGGTCACATCGATCGATAATGGTAAACCGTCACTACTAAAACATTAATCTACGATAGTTTGCAATAAAAAAGAAAGCTTATCTAAATCGGCCTTATCACCTCCCCCTTTCTTCTGAGAACATAGCCTTTGGGCGGGTTCCATAGCACGTTGGGCCGCTCGAAAATGCTTATATGACCACAGCGGAGTTTCTTGCACACGCTTAGAATCGGTGCGCGAACTTTCTTCAAAGTGGGCGGCAACCTGCCAGCTACGGTGATCCATTGCCATTTCCATGGTGTAAATGCGGTGGGCCGTTATCTACCCCACAGAAGATTTTTCCATCAATTTGAAACCGTCATCCAGAAGAAGAAAATCAAACGCTCTTGCCATCGACTCAGGTTCCTTAGGATTACAGGAATATTGGAATGCCCGTGATTGGGAAAGTGTTGCACCGCTATCGTGAAAGACTCATAAACCAGAAGACATTCATGCATAAGACTGCTCGCAATAAGTGTCTCGCTTAACATTCATGAAGTTTTTACTGATATGAGGCTGAGTTCAGCCTCATCTCAGTAAGCGGAAAACGACGACCATCTTCTTCGTCCTCTTTATACTCAATATCACTTTCCATATTATTCCTTTCTTTTTGATATGTTTGCTTCGGTGTTGGGAGGCCTCGTCTCCTAGTTCTTCACTATCAGAGCTACTGCTTGATGATGTTCAATCACTTTCAAAATTTGCTAACGCCCGACGACCTGCTCTCATTCGTGATTTGAGCATACTTATGACTTTTTTGGGCTCGTTCTCTTTTTCCCTTCACTTATTACTCTTGACCAGTCCTGTCCCTGCCAAGACCACCTCATACAGCATCGCTACTTTTTCTGGTTTTGGAAGTGCCTGTCCTAGTTATATCCTCATCGTCTAGAAAAAGCGCGTCTCCACAAAATTCCTTGCTCCAATTCGATTTCTCAGATGACCTGTGCTTGACATCAAAAATCAGCGTTATCGGCGTCGTCTTGGAATCAAGAGCTAAGCGATGTTTATCGGGAACCATTACCTGGTGCTGAAAATCTGATAACGTAAGACACTGGTGGCGTCCAGCTTTGAGCTCTTTCGGAAGGAGCGAAGCGGTTAGCGGTTCCGCACGCGCCCATGTACTGTCAAATTCAGGGCATTTTGTTTCAAGCCCTTGGACTACGCCTTTTAAGTGACTTTCGTAAAGCTCCAGGAGCTTCGTGTATTCATCTCCTCCCTAGAATAGTCCAGCGGCTCTTTACCCGTCATCAAACCCTCACGATGACGAAGGACATCAATAAGTCCTTGTGATGAACCAAGTCAATTCTTTCAGATAGAAGTATGATTCAAACCAGAACTCCTAGCCAGCGTATCACACTGGCAGGTTCCTATTTGGTCGGGGGGGCTGCTCCCTTGCGGTAGGAAGGCTGAAAAGGCCCACAAGTCAGGCCGGTTCCTTTTGCGCTCCAGCCCTTCGTAAAGCATTGTGCGCTCTGTCGGAGAACCTAAGGGAATTTATAGGCACGCTGCTTGAAGGTGCTTTGGGATTAACGGGACCCGAACCCGTCCCAGGCGGTTCTATCTTGCACTCTTTCTGGGGTAGGAAATCAATGTTTTACGCTGACGCCCCTAGCCCCCTCATTGAGTTAGGCTAACCGCAAACACACCACAGTACTGCCCCATCATTTTTTACAAGTCCTTCAACCTATATTACACGTGTCTAGAATTCCAAAGCATGGTTTGGGACCAAACTGGGGCACAGTTTGGCCTCATTTCGCACGAAAACTTCGCCTGACGGGGCGGAAATTTATGATTCTCAATCTACGTTGCTAGAAACCACCCTAGTCACACAGCTAAGAAGTAGCTAAGAGTTTCCTTCAGTTATTAGCTGACCAAAATCAAAATCACCCATTGTTGGTACAGCCACGAGAAAATAAACTAGGTGTGTACAGTTCCCGTTAGAGAAGTTCGAAAGTGTCCTTAACGATAAGGAACCTCCATGAAATCGAGAATTTGATCGGACAAGGCCGAGGCACCCATTCTTGTTCCGCTCAAAATTAACATTCCTTTAGCACAGAGGCCTTAGACGCCCCAAAACATTTTGCATTTCGCTCTAGGCCACTGCCCAAAACCTGTAAAGGCTTCGAAACAAAATCATCCTTTACGCAAGCTCTAGAGCTCCCAAAACATTCTACGAAATGCCCTTGTTATAGGCAAATGACCCGACCAGGGCATATTCGTGCCCGACCGAGTTTGCGGTTAATAAATAAGGTGGGGAGCGTTACAGAAATACAGTTTTCCATCGGTCTTAAGACCAGCCTAGCTAAGCGGTGCTCATTCCTCAGATTTGGTAGGAGTCCTAGTTTCCTCCCGGAATCAACTAAACGGTTCAAAAATCATTTTTTCTCCCTGCCACGGACTCCAAAAGTACTCACTAATGGTACGACAAGAACGTGCTCCTGCGGGACTGGGCCCAAAAAGGCATGTACTGTAATTTACAGATCACTAATGGATTATTTAGATAATGCCTCCCACCTGCTTCATGATATAATACCCCGAATATTTACCACTCCTCTGGCTTAAAGTGAAACTTGAAACACCTTCACACCAGCATTTATCCAGGATTCATTAGGAGTGTTTAGATCTAATTCATTCATTAACTTAGAGCCAGGTAGCTCAAACCACTAACACTCTTCTTTTGCCAAAGCAGGCCCGTCGAGGTAGTCCCGACTAGTTTCTTGGTTAAAGCCTTGCATCAGCTCGTCGATGAGCCTTCAACAGATTTTTGCGCCTACTAACTAGACCCACGGGAGTGAGCTACAGGCCAGCAATAGGTTGACGTCCAATTCCGAGCCGATTCCGCCGCAGAATAGCGCATCTCCCTCTGTGTACAAAGGGGCTGATTAGTCCTGTGACTACCACTGCACAGCAAGGTGGAAAAAATTCCTGGTTACCTCGGGCACTGTTCCTTTCATGCCTCCCAGCCCAAATGTCGACACACAGCATGGCCGGTGGGGGCCAGGTCCCTAGTACTCCGAAATCCAGCCACGGAAGAGTTCTTTCAGCTCTCAATCTTCTCAGGGCAGCACTTTTCGTAAAAAAGTTTTCCCTTTCGCAGAGGCAGGCCCAGAATTGAGTCCCAGGTTTCAGTATAGGCATAACTAAACACCAAAATAAAAAACTGGAGGGGACACTAGCTACTTTCTTAGACATACGAGGGAAGAATAATTCGACGCCTGAAAACCGGAAAATATCGGTAGATTTCTGAGAACTCAACCGCATTGACTACATCGATTCTCGAACGGAGTATCTCTTCACTCTCGTGTCGTTCTGGTGGTAGATCGTTGTTCAACGTGAAAGTCAGCTGCACTGCAGGAGTCCGAAAACTCAACCAAGGCTACTGCACTGACTACATCTCCGGAAAAAGTCCCCCAGAGACTTCACGGAACGACGTCCAACTTCCCGGAAGGGGTGATCAAGAAGCCGGCTTCTTTGCTAATACCATTTTTGAAGTTTCAGTAGTTGAAACCCACTCTAAACTTTTTCTGAAGCCAACCCTTTGCATTTTTCAAGATTCCAAAAATACGGGAACCAATGCACCAAAAAGTCCCATCAAACTATACCGCTCCAACCATGTTTTAAGTATTGACAGTTGTTTGCATGTCAGTTGGCCTCTCCCAATCTCTCCCCTCTTCAGAATTTGCTTGCGTACCAAGGGAGTGTTGTCGACTGATTGGAAGCGTTGCGACACAAAACCGCTTTGCACACCCCCGTGCGCACATTCAAAACGTGCATTTTGCGCAATGCCTCCCTGTTACTCTAAACATTCAGCAACAGCAGCAGCATCAGCAAAGCGTACAGCTGCATGTTGTTCGCTTGTTTGCTGCTCAGAACCTGGCACCCCATATTTGACTACAGTGCCAGTCACTCAGTATTACGGCAAGTTGCGACACGAGGCTGGCATGTTGCACTGCGTGAGTGCAAGATGCTGCACAGACATATATACTGCACTGGTGCTGTGCAAAACGCATCTCGCGTAGTGACCCTAACTACTTTTCTTACCTTCCATTTCAGGCTTGGACAACAGCGCATTGTCGTAACCTTGTGGTACTTTAGGCACTGTTGCTGGCTTGGGACCTAATAAAGGCCGAGCTCATGTGCTGGTCTCCACAAGAGTAACCCACTGAATACCATGGATCTAGAAAACCTCAGGTTCTTTTCTGTGGTAGAGTAGTCTTTTGAAGGCTATAGAGAAGTCTGACGGTTTCCTGGACCTAATACCAGCTTGCTGTGCAGCGTCTGGGGCGGCTGCCGTTTCCTACCTCCTGGGGCTGGAAAGCACTCTTAGGTTTTTGAGTAAAGTCAGACCAATCGTTTCAACCGAAAGCGGGTTAAACATCAAACGGCTTGAAAACTGGCTGGGCACACTCCGCCCATCAGAGTCCAACAGGTGTATTTCGAGAGTCCCTGCGCTGCGCATGACTGCTTTTGGTAAATATCAGTCTTGCAGCAATTTTTTTAAATGCTCATGCAACTGGGCCCTGGTGGATACAAAGCAACAAACTACAACCACTTTTCTTCACTTTCAAATTTGTGTAGTATTGTAAATTAATCTGGAACTCTGGCAAAATTTTTAGCGGTTTCAAAAACTAGATTTAATTTCTTCTTTTCCTTTTTAAACTACTATGACGCAAGGAGGCCCATTTACGAACTCTTGTGGAGCCGGACCAAACTCTGGGGGTGCCGGAGCGAATTCGGGAGGTGCTAGAGCCAGTTCCTGAAGTGTGAGGGAGAACTAAGGCAGCGCAAGGCAAAACGCTTGGGGTCGTCGGGTGGATAGTGGTGGATCACGACCAAGATATGGAAGAATTTGGCGCTTACCACTTCTTCCGCCTCCAGATGAGGTGGGGGTAAATGAGAGGGGAGCGCACGTTCAAAGACCCATTGTTTCAAACATGGCAGAAGATGAAATTACTCCTGCCCCTACGTCGGTTGCAGTGGCGGATAGCACAAGCCTGGCTGGAGCCAGTAGGAACGTTGCCACAGGTCTACCAACTCAGTGCCCAATACATTGATTTCTGGAGTTTGTGAGAGGCCTCCCGCATCACGTTCCTCCGTCTCCGATGCCTCTCTCTCTCATACCGATGCCTGCAGAACATATGCTCCTGGCAATACAATTGGGAGAGAATGAGAGCAATCCTGCTCCCTCGCAGCCCCCGCCTCCACAGCACCCTGCCCTGCCACAAATTGAACAAGAAGAAGAACAGATGCCCGTCCCGATGGAAGTGGAAGAGGATGAGATCATTCCTGCTCCCTCACAGCCACTGCCGCAGCCTGCTCTGCCGCAGGCTTCCCAAGAAGAAGAGAAGATGTCTGTTTCCATGGACATTGAAGCGGACGATTTTCACTCCCGCTCCCCTACCGCCACCACAACACCATGCGGAGCATTGGCAGAATCCGCAGCAGCCACAGAAGCAGCTTGATATGGCGGTCATGCGCCTTCTGGGTGTCCTGATCGAGTACTATATCGCGAGTAGTGTGCGTGGGACTCCTTGGCTGCTCACGCTATGATTGATCCTGCGATCCGTGCGAGCATACCAGGGTTTGAGGTGCTTTAAACTGCAGGTCAAAGTAGATGGAGAAGATGCAGCGAACACTGACACACGCTCTTTTTCTGCTCGTACCCGTACTCCACATTGAAAATTCATACCTCCAGGTATTGCAGTTGTCTTTTGCTGAGAACGTACACGACCAGAGTGTCTTGTGAAATGGAAATAATGTCAGGATGAGGCGTCACGTTCCACAAAAGGAATACCAACGATTTGGTGTGCAGGCATTAGAGCCTGAGGGCCTTTAACGGTAATTTAATTAACTGGAATACACTCTTTATGGCGACGCAAGCGTTCATGGACATGTCTTATGTGACAAGAAGCTTTCTTTTATTCTTCAGACTTTAGGGCAACGCCGCTCTCTCATTCCCCACGCAGAACAAGAACAACACGCGCTACAGCTTTCCCTAGGGTACCGGTCTGCGTTCCTTAGATCCATCTCACTATTCGCGTGGCATTCTGCGTGCGTTATTTCAAGAAATCAACGTAAGAGACATCTTATCCAAGTTTTATGATGTGATCGAGCCGATGCCAGAAGTTGTGGGTGAGTGGTAGCGATCGATGCTTAGCACGCAAGGACACCAACAACAAAACGAGGAGACTGCCGTAGATATCAGCGTGCAAGCAGCAGACCAAGGAGTATTCGTACCTCGATATGAAGGAGCTAGAAGTACCACAGCCAGTGCTACTCATTCAGTTGTAGGTCTGCTCCCTGAACATGCTCCTATTGTGTGGCCTACCATGATGAGAACGCTCGTCGTGAATCAGACTGGCCTATACCGATTGGAGTCTCACCGAAAGCGCTTTTCATAAGGTACCGTAACAAAAGAGCACCCTGTACCGATCGCTGCTACTGCTGCTGAATATGGAGAGACGTTGAATGCTGCAAACAATGAGCAAGAGCGGTACCAACTTCTAAAACCCGCATCCAAACATGCGGGGAAAGGCACTCTCCCTCTTTTCTACCCGTATGGCGATGAGTACGAACCATTTGACATCAGTGTGTTTCTAAATGCAAAGAACTTTAGGTAGCAAAGCTGAAGTCTCAGCGTCAAGAACTGGAAGCTTTGGAGCTCACTTGGGCTGAGAACGCGAAGCGACGTCTGTAGTCAGACAACATCCTTCTGAACAGTGGAACGTTGATGAAGATGTTGATGCGTCGCATCCACAGAAACATTGACGACATTCGACTGGGTTTTCTGAAAAGAGAAAAAAAGTAATGCATTGTTCAAGAGCAAAAGATCCAGCAAGCACAACAGCAAACCGCTTACGTGCCACAATCCCAGTTCGCACAAATGGGACCGATCATTCTGCCCGATTAATCGGTCAACTCAGCAGCGTACTGGAGAAACAAGCGCATTGATGGACAGGGTATCGTAGCATAGAGATGAACGCCTTCTCTCTTCATTACATTCACCATGAACATCTGGCGAGAGTACATCCTGCGCCTTGGGATGGACAACAGTATTCGTAGCGCATTTACGGCATATAGTAACTGCCCTACACCGTTTGACCTACCGGATCTGATCGCAAAAGTGTCCAAACAGTATGCCATTGACTTCATAAAGGACTTGGAGAAGAACTCAGACCACATACTTTCAATGAATTGATTGAGGCTTGCATCAAAGCATGAGCTTCAAAAACGCAAGTTGCCTCATCACCACATGCTATTGTGGCTCGAGGGGGGCCTAATTAAAGATGGTGATGTGATCGAAAAGCTGAATAATGCAGAAGTGCCCCTTTCCAGTGAAGACGACGCATTGCGTGCCCTCATTCGGTCCATGCACAGGCAAGGACACTGCTCCTTTTGCCGCAGATGCGTTGGGCGGTGCAAGAGTGGATACGACAGCAACATGATTGTACCAGAGGCGTACAGTGAAGACGGCAGGAATCGCGTGATCTACCACATGAGAAGGACAGAAGAGCTCACGATTGTGCCGTACAACCTAACTCTGTCCAAGACGTGCCGCTCCCATATCAAAGTAGAACGCACGAAAAAGGGGACGGCAGACGCATATTTGATGAGGTACGCCTTTAAGCAGCCCAAAGCACAGCTGGTGGGGCTTAACTTGAGTGGCGCTTATGATCAAGTTATGTAAAATGAGAACCAGGAAGAGCCCCACGTGCAGAACGAAATTCCTGAATACATGCGTGGGCTTGTGGTGGGCGCTGCCAACGCGGCTTGGAGAATCTTTGAGTTTCGCCATGTGCACATCATACCTAAAGTAGAATGACTGGCCACTCACTTGGATGTAGAGCATATATTTCTGCTGAGAGGTCCCAATCAGCTTCTTTCCGCATCGCACCCGTCTACGCTGGAGAGATACTTCATAATGCACGACGCATATACAAACCTTGACTACCTTTTTTACTTTGCAAAGATGCGTTTCTATCGCACCGGTATTGCCCATCTGCTTAATGGACACAACTGAGACAGCACTCAGTTGCCCACAGACGACTGCTATCTGCCCATGTGCGCGGTAGAGCGCACAGAAGACGAGCAGTGCGTTGCAAGGATCAGAAGTGTTTCAGCGTCCGACTTTGAGCCCTTTGATCTTCACTTGCTGCTCATAAATCATGCCTTGAGCTCTTATGAAAACGCAAGGGCTTTCATCGGACAGCAGTATGGAACGCATCGTGAAACGGCGATGGAAAGGGGACTGCTCGCGAACGGAACCGAGTTTGATATTGCAAATTAAGGAGCACTGCAGATCTACAGCATGCTTGCAGAACTACGAAGTCTGGTTGTTACATTATATCAGCAAGTCGTAAAACCAGATAAAATGGCCGTCCATAACTGGGAGGCGCTACGTAGCTACAGACATACATGCGATGAGCTGCAAAGAAAGCAAGAGATGCACCGGCATGTGGTGGAGATCTCAGACCGCCACGGTGGAAGACTGCTACGCAAACACAGCTTTTTCTCCCAACACCTACAGCAGAATAATGCAGCATCCACTGAGACGAATCGAGCTACCACAATTCAAAACACGCGCGTGCTGCGATATGTATCGACGTTGCAATGAAGGTACGCAACCTTAAAAACTGGCCAAGGAAAAGTCATTTACGTCGTCTCATTGCCCCATTTCAACAACTACAAGCGCTGTTAAAGCTAAAAAGCACTTCAGAAAAGGTTTGATTTGAGCAGGGATCCACAGGAACCGTGACTACATACGTGCTATACCCCCTTCGCAATACCGCTGGGTCGGAAGAAATTATCCCCGAAATGACTGCTACAACAGGCATTGCTGCATCATCAGGCGAAGGTGGCCGCACTTTTCATAGCCTGCTTAGACCGGGTGTAGCTAAGGAGGACAGCACGAGAAGCACTACAGCCACTTCTTTCAAGTATAGCCCCGTTCTCGACGTGTGGAACTGCTACGTGAAATACAACTGCCTGTCTGGGATGAGGCTTCCATGTTCTCACAAAGTCTATTTGAGTTCAGGAAAGCGTTGCTCAAAGATCATCGCTGCAGTGGAATGGTAAACCCTCCTCCGCGTAGGGGCTTGACGATCATTCTATAAGGCGAATACTCCCAGCTGCTTCCAGTTGTGTTACAAGTATACATGGGGCTGAGACGAGTGCAAATATGAGACGAGTGTACACAAACATTCTCAACGGGTGGCCATGGAAGAGTGATCTCTGGAAATCATGCTCAGTTCAAGTGCTGTATCACACCGAACAAGTACGTCAAGCCGATGATCAGGAATTTGTGTCGCTGTTACGTTCCATTGCACGCAATACAATATCCAACAACGCTACATTATCACTCAGATCAATCGGTGGCATGCAAATTACTTACCAATTCCTGTGAAACTGGCTCACAACAAGACGCAAGGAAGATGTGGATCTCGCGAAAATGCTCATTTTGTCCACAAACCAGTTCGTCGATGAACATAATGCGGCAGCGCTGGATTTGTTTCCTGATCAGCGCTTTATCCTTCCGTCAGTGACGACTGTACAACCTCGTCTTGGACAGAACTTGGAGTCCGACATCCTCAGTACTATCTTTTCCGAGTTTGTATATCC
This sequence comes from Gracilariopsis chorda, assembly GCA_003194525.1. Lineage (NCBI taxonomy): Eukaryota > Rhodophyta > Florideophyceae > Gracilariales > Gracilariaceae > Gracilariopsis > Gracilariopsis chorda. The sequence continues at coordinate 224,769 of NBIV01000062.1, forward strand.
GTATGGCCCTAATGGAGTACCGCCTCATATCTTGGACTTGAAGTTTTGTTTGCCCGTTATGATCATTTGGAACCTGCTGTATCCCACTGTAGTCAATGAGAACATGTTCGTAATCGGGCTTGTCGATCAGTTTACGATGCAGGTAGCTCGATTCGACGCAAAAGGACAGGTACTGTTACGAAAGCCCCTGCATTGTATCTAATTCGGGTTTTATTTTGCAGACATTTGCATGATTCGAAGACCGTTTCCCATTTGTCTCTTGTTCGCAGCAACCGTTCACAATAAACAGAGAGAGACCTTGAAGGGCTGGATTGTGGATGTGCGATCTAATGTTTTCTGTGCAGGTCATTTTCATTTAGCATTCCCGTGTGGTCGAGGGACCGACTTGGTGTTTCTCCTGCATGAACTGCAGTTTACACTGGGGAATGTTTGAAAAATGTATCCCATGCTGATGGCCATCGCGAGCCCAGCTATACCTAAATACCTTCAGTTCTGCATCCTACCGCATCCGTAATCTTATTTCTTGCGTTCTCTATTTATTGAATTAAACTACTTGTCTGTCTACTTTTGCATGCTCCAACCTTTTTTCTTGCGATAGCTTTTTATCACACCTCCACGGCAACGCGCAGCGCTGCCCGCGGCCTTCGGCCACTTTGTCTTGTTTGCTGCACTTATAACCCCGTTCCCAAAAGGTGACTGATTTGTGTCACCTTTTTTGAAGTAAAATCAAGGTTAGAGGGTCTTCAAATCACCCTGAAAAGGTGACTGCGTCCATCTGGAAGGTTAATATCACTTCTAAGCATTGTGCTATCACCCATGGCATCACGTTGTGGGACCCAGTCATCAACTCACTGCAAGTCTCTATTACAGGCTTTGCAAGTCTTGAGAGTTTCATGCCCAACTCATTGCTTGCGCACTTGCCACTATACAAAGTTCTCCTCTCTGATCAGCATCGCCTGGCACAAAAAAAATACCCACAGGTCGACACATTTTACCCCAGCAAAGACAAACAAAGCCTCTCGATCTCACCTTCTTCTTCTGAAAAGAGCAGACACTGCGAATCATGCTGTGCTAATCCTAGTTTTTCTGATACCGTAATATCTGTACCTCTAACAATTGCAGGTGATACATCACCTTCTTTGAACAACTTTGCACAAGCGAATAACTCTAGTACAAAACTCTCTCTGCAAAATAACAATTCAAATTCCGCGGATACTCCCTCTCTGGAAAACAATATAAGTTTCATGTTTTCTTTTGCCTGAAAAGTAAGAGGGAGATGACGATCTCTATGTTGTGGGAGGTGATCACGAATCAAGTAACAGTGCAAAACGTTCTGGTTGAGACCCGTTGAACAATGATATTGTGTCCCAAATTTCGGGACAAGAACTTCGTGAACTTCGTGTCGAGATTTCTTTAAGTTGCACAGGAGCAAACAAATTTATACCGTTCAATGCTCAAGATGCACTCCAGATTGCTGTTGAAGACATTTCGTCTTCGATCTTCTTGGGCAATTGTGACAAGATGATGGACGACAGTCTGCATTCACATGATTCTGTGGAGCCGACAGACAGTGTTGAAGATATGGAACGCATTATGCACGGAAGAGAAGGGGATGTTAAAGAATGGGAGTATGGATCTCCTTTTCAACAATTTTTAATTGACATTGATGGAATTAGCAATATGCTGGGAAGAGGGTTCATCTCTGAGCCCAATTCCATTTTGAACAAGGTCTCGAAAGAGATACAGCAAGCAGAATGGCACGAGTTCGGAGTGGTACTAGTTTGACAATGCTGAGTGTCCTAGATGTGTTTTTGCCTGAACATTTGTTGCTTAAAATTGTGTAAAATGGTAATCGAGATCTCACTCTCAAACACAAGAGAGAATCTATTCCTTTTGAGTTCAAGGGTGTGCTAATTTTACGTGTATTGGCCGCTTCATACTCATCAACTGTGGGCACAATTACGGCGGAGAGAAACCGAGAGTTTTTTTTCGGATGGGGATCGAAAGAGCACGCTACTCCAAAATCTGCGCAGTTCTATCTTGCACTGCTGAAAGAAGACAAAGAGTTGAAAGATTTTGTGAGAGGTGGTATAACTATCCACAAAGAGCTAATTCTATGATTACGGGGCTTGAAGATGAGTTGGCTGCAGTTAATCGTCTTTTCCCTTATGTTCCTGGGGTTGCTATTTTTAGTCATGATCACGACCATCAAAGACTGCGGTCAAGGGCTGTTGCACAATTAACAACTATGTCTCACGTCAACAATCCTCAAAAAGTTCCTCGTCCTGTGAACAACGCCATTTGCTCTGCACTCAACCCGGTTTTCCTGGCCAGCCACTAGTCAAACCCAGGAGAAAAGGTTACCGACGTCTGGAAGAGTTTATTAAGGCTCTTTAAATGGGTTCCAACTGCCGGTCCAGTCAGACCTATGGTAGACGCTATTTTTGCTTCTGACAGAGGATACAATTCCAAAGCAACTGTTGATTATATGAACGAAAGAATCGTTGCGACAGGTATTGGAACCCACAAGAGAAGCTTGGAATATCGTTTTGTGTTCAGAGATGGTCAAATACGAAAGCGATAACAGGGATCAGTTGTCAATGAACGGAGTGGTCGTGCTATTTACAATGCACGTCGGAAGCCAGATAATGTATCTGGGAGTGCAGTGGAAGCTATTGTGTACCAAGAAATCTTAGAAGGTCGCATTGCAGCTTTATATCACAAAAACGGCCGGTTCTTCTCTGGAAATTGGTTTATATTGATTCCCAAAGCAAAATACGAATCTCCAAAAAGCGCAGCCGAAAGAGAAATATTTCAATTTGTCTTTGAAGATTCTTTTTCACCAACGTTAGCGTCTGTTAATCGTGACTATGATGTCATGGATACAGTTGCATGGTTGAAAGTACGACAGGCTCTGTCTAATGTGGATGAAGTGCCCTTGCTTCAATCGGAAGATCGTGGTTGCTTTCTTAGGACAGCTTTCCATTTTATATCAAGAACGTCGCAAACTTTTCTTCGCACCATAAGCAAAGATTATGAGACCAATGCAGTAGCACTCTTGTTCTCGGTTAATGGAAAGCAGATTGAATACACTCATGTCACCTTTTCGAGCAGTGCGGACGAAACAAAGTAGTGTCTGCTTAGTACGTTGATCATACGTTTCGACTCGTTGAACCTTCCAACAAATATTGCACCAATTACGGAAGAACAAGAAAAGGCTGTTACTACAGTTATGTCTGCAAGTGTCGAAAACCATCAGAGTAAGATAAAAAGCGAAATTCTAATGTTGCTAAGTTCAGTGGGACAGAGACAGTCTCAGGCGTGTCGGAAATCTCAATAGACCGACAGAGCATTTCAACTCAGGTCACAGGTCCATAATGGCGATTTTGAGCTGACAAGTACAGCAATGCAAAGCCTAAGCCCCTGCACCAGAAAGAGGGTTAGAAAAAGAAACTTGTAGACGGTCTGTACAGCGCATCTCTTTCATCATGGATCATGAAGCCGCTTGTGAGTACACCAGGCATGAAAGAAGGAAGCTTTAACGAATCGCAGGTTTTGAGGGTATTGCCTTCATTCTTTAAGTCAAATTTGGTAGTGAATGGTAGGTGGTTTTATTTGGGAAGCAGCGACCGCCATGATCAAAAGTATAAGATTGAGTATATCCAAGTAACGGGACTGATGTCTTCTCGTAGAGATCCAATGATTTCAGATAGTCCGGATGCACTTTTGCGCTTTACTGACAGTGACGGAGTCCAGCATGTCTGCGCTGTTTAGATCAAGACCATGACCTCTTAAAGCACTTTTGATGCATCAAGACAGCGAAAACACGATTACGCCGCAATATCTCGCGTGATGAATGTTGGCCAAAATGATGGGTCGACCAAGCTTTTTCAGGAACTTGTACCATCAACAGAGTACAGAACTCAGTGCCTGCATCATGCTGTGTGCATGATTCTAAAACATATTATGTTTGTTCAGGCGAAGGGAAGTAACTTGTGTGTTGGTAGAGTAATATATCCCACAATGGTTCACTTTCATCATACGCTGACATCCATTTACAGGTATCTTCTTTCAGCAATTCTTGTTGGGGCTTTTGAATGGATAGAAAACGATGCATCAAGGATTCCAAAGGCATTCGATAACCTCTTGCAAGCGTCTCATGCGTCTGAATTGAGCTCGTACGCTTCGTAATATAGTTTGAGCCAGGGTTATCGTTCACTAGCTCGAAGAACAGGGAAGCTTCCACCAGCTCAAATGATTCGACCTGCAGCAATTGTTTATTGGAACTATTTGAAAGGGCCCGTTGATGAATTTGGTAGGGCCATGAGAAATCTCTTCTACACAAATGTTGGCGAGAACATGATTGTTAGCATTATTGGGCGCCTGTTATACGCACAATTGAACAATTCTGCCGGTGTTCATCGTTTATCACTATCAAGGCAGAAAGAGAAACTTCCTACTGGTTACGAAGAGAACAGTTCCAAAGGTTATCGAGAATTGAGAAAAATTGTGTCGAAGTGTTCTTCATTTGCAAACTATGCCAGACAGCTGGACAAATAGTACGTTCAAGCTGCCGAAGCACGAACTAGAATGGCAAGTTATGGTAGCATCAATGTAAAAAAAGCCTCTTAGTCAGGTCTGCAGTTTGTGCCAATAGTTGTGGCACCTCGTTATCGGCGAAATGGTGCTGAAAAGTATAACCGACCGGATGAAAAACGAAGAAGACTCGTGAACAGAGAAATGCATCAAAAGATGAAAGAAAAACAGACATATTGTTCATTGCCTTCATATGCTTGTACAATTAACAAAAATGGAAGAAAGTACAGAAAGAAAGGACTATCAAGACAAAAACAGTCGTATGTTCTTTGTCGACGAGCTATTTGTTCACAATTTTGGGACATGTGGTATACATTAGAGACGTTAAGAAAAGCCACAATACCAGAGCACGAACTAAAAAAGCTCGGATTGTGGTGCAAAACCCCAAAAGGGAGACAAAGCACGAGGGTGTTCGAAGTCCTCCTATCTTTAGAGGGTAGCACGGCGACCGACCCACTTGTGGTGAGCACACGAGCCGGGCGTAAACCGGAGCTCACTTCATGACTGCCGTACATGTGCAAGAGCGGCCTAGAAAAGGATCGAAGACACGCAGAGCAGTGATAGTGCGGAACGGGTGGTCACTACTACGAGAAGTGCGCGTCGGTTCATCGGTAAGCACAACGAGTGTCATCTGTATAAAGGGGAACCAGAAAAAGAACAAAACACACAACAAAAGACAAACACAAGTCTATAAATGTGGTTGAAAGCGCCACGAGGTGTATGAATAGTCCTGCACAAGGCGACGACTCTCCGAGGGAGGGTGTTGTGCACCGGAAGTTTCTGAGTAAGACCCGAATACTCGCTAGTGCGAGGTTTATTGAACGGGACGGCTCGAGCTCACTTACCTAAGTAGGGTGCCGGCCGTGAACCGTAAACTGTAATCACTAATTATATAGATAGATATGTAAATAGAGAACTAAATAAATAAATAAATAGTGATACACGTATCCCTGAAAAGGGATGCCTGCAGACGTACACGTGTGTTATTCGTACTCCTGTCACCAGTCTCCAATTAACACGATTTTAAGTGCGCCATGTGCAAACCATTGAGTAATTACTTCTCATATGCATGGCTAATTCAACTCTCTTCACGAGGCATGTATGAGCGTTTTTCAAGATTAATCACCGCGGAGGACGTTGCTCTACATGGATCGCATGTTCAGTGGATGCTCTTCATGGTTGAACATGTGTACACTATTAAAGTAATGCTTTTCAACTTATAGTGCGATAGATTTGCAACGAGGCAGAGTGTTTAACAAGTGCTCAAAGGACTTCAAGTTTTCGGCGTAACCTGCGAACTACACGGAGAGGTGATGGTGTGGTCCTACGGGGTGATAAATTGGGTGGTATCACCTTAAAGCCGGGTTCTATTCATACTACACTAGGACACAATCACCATGGCAGGGCTATGTGCGAGCTTGTCACTCAAAGTTCTCCTCGAAATAAGGTGACAAAAATCTATCACCAAACTGGAACGGCGATGAGGATACATCTTAGTCAACAAGGTGACATGCCAGTCTCAAGTACTGTAGCTGTAGTTAGTATTTCATGGTGAAAGCAGCCTGTTTTCAGACTGCAGTACGACGGAACAAGCTTCAACCCCTCGGAATTTGCATGAAAAGGTCTCCACATTATTATAATTTAAAAAATATTAAGGGCACCATTTACAAGCTACGTGTGTTTTTAAAGATGTATATACTATCTGTCTGCACGAAGGAAGATTGTTAACCATCAAAAAATGGCTTAATTAGGCAGAGGAAAAAAAAGTTAAAACTTAGTTGTTTCTTTGACAGATCTGGCGGAACTCATGACATGGACAAAACCTCAAGGGCTCAATTTGGCAAGAAAATGAATACAATATTTCAGGGTAACTTTTAATATTCGTCTTCTAAAAAACCTTTTAATTATATTGGAACTTAAAGAGAAAAAGTCTAGACATTACAATTGTGAACCAAACTATTCAGAACTCACTCAAAATGGCGCTATAAGTAACATTAAATAATTATTTAACTAGTTTTATTCCCAGGGTTGTGTAGACTTTATGAAGATGTGTTCACTGAGGTTCTAGTTTATCCCTTTCGCTCCCAAAACCGTAAGTGATATTTATTAGCTTTAAGGCGACAAAGAACTGAATGCCGATTGGCTTTGAAGCACTATATGTACCTAACAGAGGCCTGACTGCCACCTGTCCCAGGAGATATTTACTAGGCATATATATAGCGGATAACCGCTTGATTTCGATTGGGTAGAAATCACCTGGGTAACCATGACACTACGTTCCTGACGTCCGAAATGTTGCAACTGATTGACCATTCACGAACACAGTACGCTTTCAACGAATACAACGGGGGTGTAACTCAGTTGTAGCTCAAACGAAATCGTCGCAATTTGAATCCAACTTACTCATGTGGCTTCCGCACTACCACAACTCGAGCGAATGTAGTTTAGCAAACGGCAGTGCATCCCGACAATCTGATGGCCAAAGAAGTGCAAACCACCATCGACTTTGACAGTAACACTATACTTTCATCGCCGCAAGTCTCAGACACCGAATTATTTCTGGCCAAGTGTAATGAAGAGCAATTAGTAACCATGCAAGAGCATATCGATGATTGCTTCGAAATCACTCCCTTAGTACCGGCCGATGTTGACAAGCTTGATAGCATTCCTTATTGCAAAAGATGGGCTTCGCATTCAGGACTACATATTCTGAAGAAGGGTCTAGTTCAACAAGCGCTGGATAGCGAGCGACGAGAAACTAAGCTTATGAACTTATTTCTCAACTCTTCTTTCATTGAGTCTATTCGGGCATGGAAAAGTAAGGTCCTCGCCAGGAGAGGCAAGAAGTGCCTTACTACGACCGAAGTGAAAGCCTTTATTGGTTTGGGGATAGCCACATCATTGTCAAGGATGAACAGAATACAGGATTACTGGAGTACGAAGATGTTTGTGTGTCAGGTTGATTTTCAACGGACTATGTCTCGTAACCGCTACCAAGATATCCGAAGTGCCTTTATTGTTCTTATGAGCACAGTTCAGCTGTTACGGACCCTCTGTGGCATTCTAGGATCATGATTGAACATTTCTTGAAAAACGCAACTTCTATTGCAGTACCCGTTGGTGTCACAACCTTGGACGAGAAAACAATACGTTGCAAGGGTAGGAAAGCTGCTCAATCATATATTAAATCGAAACCTGTGCGCTTTGGCATCCGATAGTACGTTGTCGCGGCTTGGAAATATGCTTATATAAACACGCTGTGGGACAACGGATCAGGAAACAAAACTGGAGTGGCGCCGGCGATTGCATACACTACATTGTTCCGCACCCTGAGGGGTGTGTTTCATGGTAACTTGGATGGAAAGTTGATAAAAAATCCAGTGCTTCTGCGCTATGGTGTATTATGTTGACACATCAATGTCAGGCTACAATACCAGGGGACCAAGAAAGGCTTGTCGTGATGGATAATTTTTATACGAGGCACACATTTGCCAAGCAATTGAAAAGTATGACCGACAAGAAACTGAAGATACTGGGCACTGTGCGGCTGAACAACATTGATAATATCAACCGAGCAGCTGTTAAAGAGGCTCTTGAGCACCTAAAGGAGAGACCAAGAGGATCCTGGGTTTTGTGTCAAGCTTATGACAGATCCAGTGAGCCATATGTCGAGCCCACGGTGGCGCAGTCGTCTGGATACATTGTATTCAAAGACAGGAAAGTCGTCATATTCTACACAAACGACCTTGCATGCACACCGAAATCTAGAATTGTGGAGCCCAACAATCATGCCATTGAATGTGTAAATGGAATGGCCCCACTTGAGCGATGGGTCGGAGACGAAGCCTTACATCGAACCACATTTGCGGTTCCGGCAGTCATTGTGGCTTATAACATGTTTATGAATGGCGTCGACCGTTTTGATCAGCTGCGGTCAACGAATGCTATCGTGCGAAAGGAGCAACGTGTTACAATGAGTGTATTTACCTTCCTCATTGACGCTAGTATACTAAATGGGTTTGCCATTCTACAGGCATCTTCAAACGGGAACTTTGGATGCACGGTGCATGATTTCAAACGCAAGTTAGCTGAACAACTTGTTTCTCCACTAATAGATTTTCGAACGGCGAAGATTGCTATTCATTCACCGCTTTCCTCATCGACAGGAGAAGTTGCGGAAAGATCGCCGGTCCATTTGCTACTTGAAACTACGGGCAAACAACAGGGACAGTGTTACTTGTGTGGGATAATGCAGAATTCTAAGAGAGTGAGGACATCCATTTACGCGTGATAAGTTTGCTTGTTTGCGTTCCACGTTAACTGCTTTGCGATACATCACAATCTTAGTGAAATTCGTCGTGACAGGGTCGAAGTATTCGAATTAATTCAAACCGCAATGACGATAAGAGAGAATTGTCCGCCACGGAAAAGAACCATCAAGTCCGCCACGTCCCTACAGCATGCCAGGTTGCCATTTCAATCTTGATTCATTATTGCTCTTTGAAACCCATGTACCTGTCATTTGGGTCTGGATAGCTCGCGCGAATTGCCGCTACGACACAATTCGGAAGTCTGATTCGTCTTTTTTTACCCAATATGCCATGTCTGTGGTAAGTTTATCTTCGATAAGCGCGTTTTCGTCGCGCAGAGTTGTCAGATTTTGACGAGTGTTGCTCAGGATTGTTATTCACATTCTCCATGACCTCGTCACTATGCTGCAGCCAGTAACAAGGAGTTCTACCGCATTGTAAACACATTTGATCTTCCTCAGATGATTGCCTCTCTAGTGCTTTTTCCTCCATTTCCTTTAAATCGTTACTTGTCTCAAAATGTCCATGAATCGCTGTGATTGTTCAGTTTCTAAAGGTTAAAATCGTAGCTCGCACGGAAATTGAGCGTTAACAAGAACATACCTTGGTTTGAGTTTTTTTTCTAAGTCTCCATGGGTCTCATTATCCCTTGACAAGGGTTTGCTCATTCTTGTTTTGCTGCGTTGCAAAAGGGCAGTGCGCTGTCGTTGATAAGAAAGATCTTGTAGCCGGGGTCGTTGTAATTCTAAACGTAGTGGTGGCCGTGAACAAGAACCCATTTCAAGTGTGCTAAGACGGTACAAGCAGAGTGCAGTGAAGTTGCACGTGAAAAACTCACACCTCTGAATACTCGTACTTGATGAATGAAAATATCTTAGATTCAAGCTATTAAATTGGCTGACTGGTTTGGCTTATATATATCGCCTATCGTTTTCTGGGAGCGAAAGGGTTAACGTACAGATAGGAACTCCCGACAAAAGCGTTTGTATCACAAACCGCCATCAATACTTCTCACACGAGCCAAAACCGTTCGTTATGAAAATACGTACTTAAACACATACTGTTTTGAGGGTATGCTGTATGTGCCAAAAAACGCTGCATATGAAATTTGAAGGCGCATTTACCTAGACTAACTGCTTTGAAGTAGAACTTTTGGATTGTTGGTACACTACTCAAACTACGTATTCGAGAATAAAGTTTGGTTGTGTTTGCTGTTGTTGTACGGGTTTCTACATCACTTAACTGCGGTTATGTTGTCGCTATGAAAATAAACTATGCCGACGCTTGCAGTAACGGAGGAATATATGTTTTGACGCCTCCAAGAAAAAAACAGCTTGAAGAAGGTCAGGATTAATTTTTTGGCATTTCATGGCCTGCCAAATTGAGCCCTTCGCCAAATGGAGCCCGTACGAGGGTGAAGTCCGGAGGACTAGTCCCTAGCTAGCTAGATCTCGATAGGAGAGCGAACCTGGCATTGTTGTCTCTTTTCCGTCGTATACATTCGTAGGACTTCGTCGGCGGATGTTTAAACTCAAGCTCGGCAAACAGCCACCGTTCCAAAGCAGACGCATTACAGACTTGTAAGAAAATCGTGGGGACGGAATTAGCGAACAACGCCGGAGCACCACACCGCAATGACGCATACCTGCACAGAGAAGGTTACAGCCTTTGTCTTCACAGCCGCGAGAAGCCCAGTTCGAATGCTGTCTAAAGCGCCCCACCTTTCACCAACGCGTCGAAACCTGTTCTGCTTCAACAATCGACCGCGCCGACACAGACTGCGGATGCAGATTCCGCCGTTTGGGCAAGAAGAACCTCCCCTAACCAAAGAAGAAAGAGGTCCCCCTGACTATAAATGGGACCCGAACTTTCCCGGTACGATGAAGCCGGGCCAGGTAGAAGATAACTTTCCGTTGCGAAAAGTGTTAGAGTCTGACGTTTACGAACGGATGGAGTATCAAGAGCTGGACGCTGACGAGAGAGATCCGCATATTTTCGAACCTGATGAGGATCTACTTGAATGGCTCGCCAGGCACGGCCGCTTGATACCACGTGGTGCTTCTGATGATGAATTTGAGATGGAAGCTGAACGCCAGATTAGCGGAATCACGGAAGAGGACTTGGATTTCGCAGATGACGACAGTCAAATGATTGCGTACTATTCTCGGCAGGGAGAGGGAACAGCCACAGGATCAAGCCCAGACTTTGGCGGCTTCTCAGAGTCGTACTCCGATGGCGGCTTTGACTACTGAGAAAGTGCGCACAGTGCATAGAAACCCATTAAATGAACGGACAAACATATATTGCCGCTTCAGCTGAATGAGCGTTTATTGCTGGGCCACTTTGTGCCTTTTATCCTTGTACCCCTACAAAACGCGAAAGCAATCCCAAGTAGAAGAAACTATTACAGGTACGTGCTTAATTGGGTTTGGAGAATTTAGCCTTGATTCGAGCATCTTCCTCGGCTTCCTTTTTCACCATTGCTTTGTATTCCTCCTCCTCCTCCTTGATGAGCTCTCGCTCTTCTACCTTGTAAGACGGTTCGAGTTCCTTCTTCTTAATTCGGGTAATATTCTTTTCTACGGGATCCGGGCCAACTTCAGTGACTTCCTCATCGTACTCTAGCTCCTTCACGTCTTCTTTGAGCTCTTTGATGTCGATGTTGGAGGCCGCCAGAGCGGCGGAAGCAATTCCGGCAAGGGAGAATGCGGCGGCTTGCAAAACAGAGCGTCGTGACAAGGGGGCGTGGACCATGGTCAGACGCTTGGATGATGTGGATGTGCCGCTGACACGGCTAGTGGGTAATGCCGGCAAGGTCGGTACAAAAGCCATCGCTGCTCCTTGAAGAATTGACAATGAAGCTGCACAGGGAGAGACTTCCAGGTAAGAATGGAGGATGACGGCGGACGGATTGCTGTGCAGAGAAAATCAGGAGTTAGAAACCGCGTCGCGAATCAGCTAAGAGACATCGGAGGTTCTGCAAGCAGCGGGCAGGGGAAGACGAGAGCCGTTGGTTCAGGTTTTGTATCGGACTTGATCGCCACGTTTCGTTTACTGTCCAAGCGACCACAAAAAGAAATCGCGTAAGAATCATTGGAGCTCAGTAACCCCACTGGAAATCTGAGTCAGATCTCCCACAGAAGTCGACGCTCCACTTGTAAGCCGTGGAGGATAACGAATGGCTCGCACATATCTGGCTGCAGCTCCTTTCAAGATCATTGTAGGAGTAAGATAAATAGATACGACGTTTCGAACAACCGGAGCTGCCTTAAACCCTTGCCCATCTTCGACTGTTTCTTTTTTTATTATTACTGGTCTCTTCTTGAATGAAACCGCTTTCATGTCAAGCGTTAAAAAGTGCTCTTGGCATAAACAGGTTATCGCTATACCTCTGGTACAGGGTTAGCCTTCTAGCTTTCTGGTCTCCCTTCTACATTTTAATCCTTTCATCCATGGTTTCTCCACATCTCCGAGTTCTCCCTTACGATTTGGCGGAGAGTCCGGTACTTGCCTGCCAAAAAACCAAGCTCATGACCACTTTACATACAAAGACGGCAGATGCATTTGCAGTCTACTGCATGTAAAGGATTACTCTCTGAGCACGCCTAGTACACTCACCTGAACCTTTCACATTGTGCTACGATCGTGTTCCGGCGTAGAATAGCAATCGTGCTAACCTTGGGTCGTCGCAAACTGATACCTCAGATCTGAATCCTCGGATAGGTGAAGGGAATGCATAGCTTCCATACTCAGTCTGCAAGAATCTGGTTGTAAAGAGTTAAATCTTGCCGTCGTACCCGTACTCCGTGGGAACATTCGTAGTACAACACACGGCGTCAAGCTTGCCCAGCTGTGCACCGGAAGGCGTTGGGAGGCTTAACCTTTTACCCGTTACCGTAAGACACAAAAATTCAGCAACTGCGAAGTGTTTTATAGACACAGACAGTGGCCGCGGAAATTCCTTGGTTTCCTGCGGAGAAAAAATTATCTTCAGCCAGATAGATGTGTTATACCCGTATGTTGTAGTTGGACATCAAGGGCCCACAGTAAAGAAGAATAGACACAAAGGTACGGAACTGTACAAGCTGTGGCGCTTCAAAGCTTTATTCGTCACCTCCGTGACAAAGTCTATCCGATTAACATTTTCATGAGGTCTGACTCCCCTCCACTTCGGAACAGTTTCTCCATCACGGCTGCCTCACTTTCCAGTTCTACAGGTCCGTCTTCTTTCAGTGTCTTCATAATCAGCTTTCCGAAATCGTGATACCATACAGGCATTGGTATCTTCATAATTCGACAGACCACTACAATCGCTACTGCTGAGGAAACAGACAACGCATTTAGTTTGTTCAGCGTCACAGCCATAGAAAATTTCTCCGATGGAACTGCAAAGGCAAAAGAACCCCCAATACCACCATGTCCAATAGCCCCGTGCTTCGTCAGTTTCCCGCTCTTGTCTACCGTATCATAAAGCGTCACACCCGCACCCCATGCTCGTCTTCCTTCTGGATCAATCTTGCAAAACATTTGCTGCATTTTCTCAACACGGTCTGGTTTTAAAAGCTCTTTGTTGTCTACAGCCCCTTTGTTGCCAACTGCTGCAAATAGCATGGCCAAAGCCCGTGCCGTGAAGTGTCCGTTAGCAGATGGTACAAATCCCGCACGTAGAACGGGATGATTGAAGAAGTTAAGGTCAAGCAAATAAGCTGGTGCCTGAGATAGTCCAGTTGCAGGAACGTTGAGGTTGTTGAGGATAGCTTTAGCTTCTTCCTGAGGGTTCCTTACGCCTCCTATATCCTCAGCTGCTTTGGACGTCTTGTCCTTGCTGTCGTACTTCTTGTTAGAGCAGTTTCCTGTTTTCACATGCGCTATCGCCTTTCCAATCGGTCCTCTTTGAATGTCATTAATAATACTTGATGATAAAGAGGCGACACGGCTTCCCGAAACATCGGGGAGTAGGTCCTCAGGCATAGTGCCACAAAAGCACTCGTCTTCAATCCCAAACTCCTTCACCAGCTTGCGCAGGTGATTTTGGTAAGTGTGGCCCGTTATTTTCATAATCAGTCCCGCAACTAGCCACCCAAAAGTGAGCACGTGATACTCGCTTCTTTCCCCTGGAACGTGAGCAGGCCTTGAAGTCTCGAGGTGTTCAATGATTCCTTTCCAATCATCTCGCAAGCGGAGCATGTTCATATCTTCTGGTAGTGCTTGAGCTAGTCCTGCCGAGTGAGAGAGAATGTGAGCGATTGTCGTAGACTCCTTACCGTTTTGACCGTATTCAGGCCAGTACTTCGTCACGAGGTCATGATACTGAACATCATAATCGTCCTGCAAAGATGCGAAAAGAATAGCCGTCAGCCCCTTAGTGGAGCTAAAAGAATTGAATAGAGATTTGGTGGTGACTGGGCGTAGGTCATAGCGCCCTCTTTGACCGGATGCTATATTCAACACCAGCTTCCCATTTTTGTAAGCCGCGACCTGCATGCCAATCATCATTTCTTTTTCATGGAGTATATGAAAAACTCTTTGCAGAACTCTGGCTGCCGTTAGCGCGTCGAAACGCCCGCTGGTGAATACGGGCCTATACACAACTTCTTTCATTTGATCTTGTTCTGGGCAAGAAACCTTTATGGCGTGCTCCGCAAAAGGCCTCAGCACATCAAGGTATGAATGTCTGACGTCCATCTTGACTGCAAGACCGCGCAGCATACCTAGAGATCGGAAGAAAAACACTAGGTCGCCAGGAAAGGAATCAACTGGAGACCGGGATTCGCGCTTGCCTGGTTTCTCCACATCCTCAGGCATCGGTTCATCAGCAAATACTTGATGAATTGGTGTATCCCTGGCATTTCGCTCCATTTGAGAATTGTTCTTCTCAAGCTTCTCTTTCATAGCGTTCTGTTCCTTCCGTGATTCCTCCTGCGGTGCTGTAGTGCGAAATAGGTATTTGATAATATCTAGTGAGGCGGTGGGATCCGCTCGGTTTAGGTTCACTCCTACTTCACTCAGCGCTTTAACTATAGAATAAGAATCATTGTCAATCGCTGCAAGGATCAATCTCGCAAAGCCACACCTGACATCTTCTTCGACTTTCACGCAAATTCCGAAGTCGAGCAAAACCGGAACTCCTCCGTCCTCAAGTTCATGTATCAGAAAATTGCCCGGATGTGGATCTCCAGAAAAGACATGACCCACGAACAGCTGGTTTCCGAAGCTCCTTGTTATGTTAGTGATTAGTTCATCCCGGTTAACAGAGTACTTGTCAATCGTTTCAATATCTGTTACCTTGCATCCATCTATGTACTCCATTACAAAGAGCTTGTCACTAGTGAGATGTGGCATGGGCTCAGGTACATAGGCATCGGCCATGAGATGGTCCGGTGCAGTACTTAACGTGGTTTTAACGGCTTGTAGGTTTGCCATTTCATTCAAAAAGTTGGTCTCCAGAGGAACCATCCGTATCCAAGCATCGAGCACTGGCCTCATATCGTATTTAGGTTCAGCACCAGCAATCCATGTGAGCAGCGTTTTGAGATCCTGCAAATCTTGCAGGAGCATTGGACGAATTCCTGGATGCTGCACCTTGAGCACAACTCTTTGGCCTGAAGTCTTCAGTGTTGCTACATGAACCTGAGCAATACTGGCACTGGCGATAGGTCTTGCAGGATCAAAGCCCTCGAACACATCACTGATAGTGACAAGTCTGCCATTTTTGGATTGGAATTCAATACCAAAGGGCGTTTCTTGTAGTTGGTTGGTGACAGTTTCAATGACTTGTACTGGAGGAGTAGGTGGGCAATCATCCAGGCTCTTTGAAAGTACAGTTGAATATTCTGGGGGTAGAGCGTCTGATCTTGCAGCTACGTACTGGCAACACTTGATCCATAAGCCTCGACGAGCAGTAGAAGTACGAAGGATTTGTTCAGCTGCACGGGTGTTCGCTTTAATCCAGGCGTTATCACATTGCTCTTCATTGCGACGAAAGGCTCTGTTCAGCAGTTGAGTGATTTTGAGAATGGCGTACACTACAGCAGCTGTTGAGAATATGTGGGCGCGCCGCGGAAGATACCGAACAGAGCTTGGGAGACGGAAGCCCATAGCAGCTTAAGCCGGTGAAACGAAGAGTGCAAAGAAGGTTTGAAGATGTTCGAAATGTAGCAACCAAGAGATGGTAATGCGGTGAAGTGGCTTGAATAATGGTGCCCCACCTCTGACTGCGGACAAAAAATTGCCCTGCACTCACAGAACGGATGTAATCCAGGTATTTCAGGCGATGAGGGGCTCAGCAGCAACCTGAGCTCAGCTTATTCTACATACGTCGTTGGATGAACCAGTCTCATGGCAGGTATCTGGACAACGAGAGCAACACTTGATTACTGCTGAAATGGATTACGACTGCTGTTGAAATGACCAGTACGGTTCTTGATGTTCTCGTAGTCAAAGAAGGCTTCTCTAGAGTAGGTTACCGTTTGCCGTCCGAGTGGTGATGTGAGAAACTGTGACGCATCAAACCAAGCGTAATGGTAATCACACACCAATCAGAGTGAAGCCGCTGTCCAGGTCTCTGTAGCTAGCTACAGTAGCACTTGCTGTTTACACTTTTACTGTAGCTTGTGCATGTTGGCGATTCAACTGGACTCAACGTGGTCATTTGGCAAGGAATTTTGGACAGCTAGTTAGTAATATCGTGTCGTGTGGCGGTGTGAAGACAAACTTTCCAGAGATGGAAGAGAGTGTTGTGCCAGTGTCCCAGCACTAGTAGTGGAGCTAGAGAAGATTCAATCCTTAGCAATCCAACCCTTTTCCCTTCGTAGCACTTAGTCCCTATATCGCTTTACCTGCCTCTCTCATAGAGAATGGGAACTCGACAACATTCTCTTGCGGGCCAAAGGCACATTGCAGAAACTGACAGCATCGGAGATAAATACCCGTCGACAGCTATCGCCGGCGACGATGCAAAGCCTTGCTGTGAGGCTCGCATTGTAAGCGGCACGCACAAAGTAAACAGACGTGTCTCTCTCTCCTTCGAAGATTTCTCTCGGGTAGTCTACCGAAGGGTAAGAGTTACGGGGCACAAGCCGATCCGCCTATAGAAGGTGTGCCTGGCTCGTTTGCACGTAAAGTTTGAGGAAAGCCAAATACTCCCGCGATCGATTTCCGCCACGGACCAGCGATAAACAAGGGTTTAGGGCTTGGCCTTTTAGCCGTCTATCGAGATTTCGAGCCCAGACAAAAATGCTGGCGACTGTAAGCGGGGCAATGCCACGGCCACTGTGTTAACTTCAGCTCTTATTGCACATCAGCCACCTCACTTGCGACCACAAGCGCGCAGATATTTCCAACGATCAGCGCTCTCTGACGTGCTCGGACGCCACATCCTTTGCCCGAAGAAGCTTTTCCCTTGATCTTTCTGCAGTCCCATCTTCACCTTTCTTTCAGGGCTTCCTCCTTGTTCTTGCACCTCAAGTTATGTTGTCAACCCGCTATTTGTTTCTTTACAATGCTGTCATGTGCGTAGGCTGGTCCGCAGTGTTGGTGCGTTTACTTCAGGCAATTAGCACAGGCTCTTCTGTGTATGAAGCAGTCCAAGCTCCACTCAAGATCTTCCAGACTGGGGCTCTGCTTGAGGTGATTCACTCGGTCATCGGATTAATTCGCGCACCTGTTGCAACCACACTTTTGCAGGTCTCATCGCGACTAATGATACTGTGGGGTGTCACTCAGCCAGTTGAACCAGTCCGATCAAACCTGTCTTTCATAGCAATGATAATCGCCTGGTCCCTGACTGAAATCCCTCGATATCTGTACTTCACTGTCGCTTCTGTCGCGCGTCACGTTCCATCTTGGCTCACTTTCATTAGGTATACGACATTCATTCCCCTTTATCCGCTCGGCGCATCAAGCGAGTGGCTCACATTGTATGCGGCCCTCCCGCACATCCGCCAATCCAAGCTGTTTTCGATTTCACTTCCAAACTATTTGAATTTCGCATTTAACTACCACTACTTTTGCGTTATCATCCTTACCATGTACATACCCGGTTTGCCGCATATGTACTCCCACATGCTTCGGCAGCGAAAGAAATACGTCACTGTCCCGACTGCAAAGCCCGCAAAAGCAGATTAGTATACCTAACGACAGATACCCGAGTCAGATGTGGTCGACCGGAAAGGATTACGGATTGTAGCTCTCCAGGGTTACTGACTAGGCTGCAAGAGACTGCTTTCATTACGTGATCAAGCTGCGTCGTGTCCATTGGCCTCTGAAGCTAGAACCTGCTCTTTGATATGTTCTTCAACAGTTATCACCAGGTTCGCCTTATTTCCCTTGTCTGACAAACCATGTGCGCGGCAATACAACTGCAACTCTTGCTTTTTCATCTTCTCCAAGGTTCCATTGTGAAACTTATTCATATAAACCGAATCGTCACATTCCTGTTGGGCTGCCATCATGACTGCCCTTTTTTTCGCTGCTCGCTGTGCTGCTGCTTCTGATTGTTCCGCCGCTCGTTTACTGCTTTTCGTAGCAAAACGTTCCGCCTCTGCGTCGCCATCGAAGTCGATATCTGCTTCCCTTATCTTCAAAGCCTCCATATCCGATTGGGCTCTTTCCTGCATTTCTTCTACTTTCGGATTTAGCAGTTCATCTTGGGGTTGATACGTGCTCTCGATGCCTGCAGCATTCTCGAGGCCAGCGTAAAAGCGCTGTAAGTCCGGATTGAGAAAGTGATTCGGTGAGTACGGCTCTAGTTCTAGCTTTTTGACCATCTCTCTTGCGATTCCTACAGACCCTAATTCATCATCATACTCTATGAGAAGTTCTTCCTCTTTGGGCTCTATCTTTACCTCTTCATTCAAGGCGTTCATTTCTTTTCTCCACGCTGTGTAGACGTCGTCCATGTAGGGCAGGTAATGCATCTGAAAACCTCCAGGTACCGACTTCTCGATGTCTTCAGCGAAAACCTCTTGTTGTGGAATTAGAGCGGCAAATCTCATACCAGTGGCGGAGGTCGCATTCAGTCGCACAGCCACAATCGCAATGACATTCCGTCGCAACATGCACTTCAACAACGTCGAAAAGGCTTGTGTGCTTCCAACGTATACGCTATCATCAGGGAACAAGAAAGATGGAGGGCCGAGTACATGTTCGGGTTTCAAAAAATGCTTTTTGCGAAACCCGTAGAGGTGGAGCCCAATTTTACCGAGAGCCTTTGCCTTCAGAACCTCAGCTTTAGTGAATCCGTGCAGTCTTGGAAAAAGCTGTTCTTGCTGGAGTGACTCAGTTTCACCACCCTCGCTTCCTGATGGTGGGGCCCCTGGTGTCGTATACTTCTTATCTTTCAAATAGTCTGCTTTGAAGGTTAGTCGAATACCTTCCGGCTTGAGAATTTCGCCAAATGCGTCACACGTATTGGTTGTAATCTTGAATACCGGTTTGTCCGTTGAAGCTACCAATTCTATCTTCTGGGGCCGCTTCGCTCGTCTAACCAGCGCATACATCAGTAAACCAATTTTGTAATCAGGGCCTAGGATTAGCACGGTTTTCCGCATCGCTCGTTTTTTCATCTCCTTGCGACGTACTCGTGTACGTAAATCCTCAAATGAATACACAGTCGCTATCGTAACCGAGCCTTTTTCATCAGATACAGTGTCCTCGTCAGTATAAATCAGATTATTGAAGAATTCTGCGGAACCGATAGCATCGTTTGCTGTTGAATCAGCAAGCAGACTAGGGCTTAAGAGAATGGAAACTTCAACTACAGCGCCCATGTCTGCAAGGTCTTTCATTTGGGATTCACATTGCTTTCGTATCGCATGGCTGCCACGAGATGGGTCATTGTCATTTGTAAATACAAACACTCGCTTGCGGTGAATGACAGAAAGGCGAGAAGCTGAAACAGCGGTAAATTGATGGCGAGCAGCCCAAAGGGCTTTGTCAAACTCAGTACTTCCATTAGGTCCAAAGCAAAATAGTTCATCGCCCTCTGAGATTGGAGTCTCCCGCACCTCTTCATCTGAAAGGTCTAGCAGATCTTCGGCTTCTCCACTTTCTAAGCGATGTGCCAGATTTTGAAGCAGTTTCACACCGTCAGCGTCGCTCGCCTTTAAGGCACGTATCACGCGAACACCAGGCCATCCTTGACGGGCCGTCAGTCCTCGTGCCCCGAAAGCAATGATCCCAACAGCATCACCGTTCCTGGATATGATTTTCGACTTCATGACGTCAGCGATGCATCGCAGTGTTACAGAGAGCAAGCACGGTGCTTCTTTTGAAATATCTGCATTCATTTCTATTGTAGGGTCTTTGCGAATCATTGGAGTCCTCCAGTCTATAAGGAAAACGACCGCATCCCGGACGGCTAGCCCTTTTCGCCTAGCAATTTGTTCGGCATTCATGGTTCTTGAACGATTCCGGAGACGTTGTGTGGTTTTCAGAAACAAGGATCACAGAAGCCACTGAAGCAGGCTCGTAGCATAATCACGCAAATGATGTTGAATTAGTCCCAATAGACTATCAAATAGCGTACGTGAAGATTCTTTAATCTTCCTCTGAAGATGTGGTTAGTCGTTCGAATGTGATAAGGCTGAGAAGGAAGTCCGTGAATTAGTTCATCTTTCTTGTACGTCTCGCGACGTGCGTATTCTACACTTGCTACCTTGCAATTGTACAATCAACATTCGTGCACGAGCTTCGGATGTTTACCAACGGTACCCTTGGCAACGTTTGTAGAGTGCGTGAGAGCGTGTGCGTGCAGTGAGGTCGCTGGGTCCTTTCGAACCCCTCGGGATCAAATATTAAGAGGGTTAAAGGGTTAATAACCCTGTTCGCCTTCCTGTTGGTACAGTATCGATTCTACAGTAAGATAAAGGGCTAAAGTGTGATGGCTCGCTAGGCCCAAATTGCCAAACGGGTCGAGTTTCTGAGCGCACGCAGCCGTAGCGTTGAGGGTTTAACCCTTTTCTACAGTGCCCTTCTCACATTTGAACTCGCCCCTGAGAATTCTCTGTTCTGCACGATCGACGATGTGCGCTTGCTGCGCAGAACACAGCATTTATTGTCTACGGAGAGAATAGGCCGGTATCACATGCATCGCAATGGATAGATTGTTTGGAATTCTTCTACAAGCGTAAGACAAGATGCAAGCCTCGCAGGATTCGAGAAAGAGCCGGTCACCTAACCCAGCGGCTGAAGAAGAACCATCCATCCTTCCACCGCCGCCACCTCCGCCTCCGCCGCCTCCACCGCCCCCACCGCCACTTCCGCCACCTCCACCCCTATCTAGCAGTTTCCCTGCTTCGGTAACGGTGTCCGTTCCCCAAGCACCACCACCTCCACCCAAAGAAGACTACTGGACTTCAGCCACTGTAAATGAACAAGAAGAACGAGTAATGATGACTGCATTGGGTTTGCCACTTGCTTTCAGTTCCACAAAGGGGAAGCAGGTCAAGGGCGCAGACGTCAGCGCAGCAAGAGTGGTGAAACCCCGCAAATATCGTCAGTACATGAATCGGAAAACTGGGTTTAACAGACCTTTAAGTGGTGCTTGATAGTGACTGCGCACGCGAGCGATTTGTTCTTGAACGCTACGACGAAAGGCGGAGCGTATGCTCGAAGTGCTTCGTTGTATTCTCCCCAGCGTTTGTTGTGAAGTCAAACGCAACATCATAGGATCAAGTCATGCAAAGAATTAGCTATTTCCCAAAAGAACACCTAGAAAAAGGACGTGGCTATTGAATTTCAACTTGACAATCGCTGAACCTCGCGATATAGGATTACGTGCTGAACATCATGAAGCTCGTGAACAGTCCTGCCAAGGACCTTGATGAGTCGCATGGGTACACAAATTGTCGTCTCCAACGATGAACCTCAGCGTGGTGGGAGTCCAGATGCGGACATCGTGACCCCGCCTCAGATATCTTGAAAACTAAACTTTACAAATGAAGACCTAGGGACACCAGATGCCCTTTATTAGAGTTCTTATTGGAGCGATTAATTCACAGGTAACTGGATCCGTATCGTCTTCGCGCTGGGCGAAAGCTTCCCGTCTTCCCAATTCCACTCTTAGGGCTGCCATCCGAATTCAGGCTATCAACTAGATCAGTCAAGTCCTGCAAAGATGTAAGTGGGTCATCGAGAGAATTCAAAACTTTCTGTGCCTCCGTGAAGTTCTCCTCTTGCGTGTATGTTGACTTGGTGACCACTACGGGCATGCCGGCTGCACGCGCAGCCTTGACTCCTATGAAGCTGTCTTCAATCACACACACATTGCTCGGGTTGAGGCTAAGTTTCTCGGCTGCTAAATTGTAAACATCTGGACTAGGCTTCTTCTTTTCCACTATGTCACCTGCGAACACTGAAATGGAAGAAGCGGCATCTCCAAGCATATCAACAATCTTGCTGACGGCTTTTTCGTTCGACGTACTGCAAACGGCCACTCTGATACCCGCCCCAACAGCTTCGTTCACCAGTCGCTGCACACCTTCCCGGAGTGGCACCTTTCCTGCTTGTACAAGTTCCATGAATAATTCTGTCTTCCGTGCGTGAAGAGCTTTAACCAGAGCTTTCTGGTCCTCCTCAGACTGTGCCATTGATGGCCACTGCCCTAGTCCATTCCAATATGCAGCCATGCGTTCTTTTCCCCCTCCTGTTTCCAGAAGCTTGCCATACAATGGCTCGTCCCAAATAGTTTCCAAATCACGTTCTTTAAAAGCCATGTTAAAGGCGACTCTGTGAGCGTCTCGTTCTGTGTCTGCAAGCACCCCATCGCAGTCGAAGATTAAGGCGTCTAAAGCAGAAACGACTGGCATGCGGTGTCTTCCGTTCATCTTAAGACCATTGACGCATGGTCTCCTTCGAGAAGCGTGAAGAGTCTTATTCGACACCGCTTGTCCTTTGAACGTTGAGGTCGGCGCTGAAATGACATATGCTTGCATAGTGAAAGATTCTGCAGGAGTGGAAAAGCTCTCTTCTAAATCTGTGTTCGCGAGGTAAGTCTGCGGAAGTTCCTGCTCTTCGGTGCGCAACCTTCTAATTGCAGGCTCTGCCGATTGACCTCAAACTTTGAGCTGCACGAGATGGATCACAGCTCTTCTCTCTCGACAAGGCTTGCAGTCCGTAGGTCTGCGATCCCGTATGATAACCGCCAAGATAACGAATGAAAGCTGCTTTGTCTCGCACTCACGCGCCATTTGAGCCACACATGAGAATAGACGATGACATTCGTCAGTCTGTTCCCATGGGCACAAAACCTTACACGGCGCGGCTGTAACTTACACACGAACGTGAGTACGTGTACATCCCGGCATCCAGTTTTTATTGGCAGAAGGGAGATCTTTCAGTGCTGCTCAAGAGAAGTCCGTCAGGAACAGACTGGAGAAGTCAGATGATACTGTACGCTCGCAGATACTTTGCAGGGCATTGGGATAAGGCTACCATCCACATTGCATATTGATCCCATTACGACGTTCCTCCAGTTGGATGGGCATTGACTTCTGACAGAAGAAGAGACGATCTACTGTTGCCATCTATTTGGGTTCGCTAGTACCTCGTGCGATCGGATAAGTGCGGACGTAGTTTTTTGAACCTGAGCTGCTCACGACTGGTGCGATCATCCTAAGAAGTCTTCGTATACCAAGGATATTACAGGGGCTTTGTCTTATGGAAACAGCAAGAGTGATTTTGTTCTAGTGCTTTGGATCACGAACGAACACCGGCCGATCACTTTTTCCAAGTAAAGGACGCACGCTACAACTCACGATTGGCATATGAAATTCATGAATGTTCTTGTGCCCGCTGCTCACGGCGCAAGGTGCTGCCCTTCGAGCTGTCAAACATGGACCTTCATTCTTCGACGCCGAATCTGCAGTGCCTCAAACGCTTCAGACCATGTTAGCGCAGTAGACGCGACGAGAAAGAAGCAAAAGCAAAAGACCGCCCGGGTTCTAAGCAGTGAGAAAGCTGACACTGTCTGTGCTGCCTACTGTGTACATAATCCGGTAGCTCTTTTCCGCGTCGCAAGCTTCTTCCGTAAATCGTCATTCAAAGCTATTCAGGATGGAGCGGAACGGACTTACAAAAACCAAGATCTGAAGATACATGCCGGCGACGTCGTGCATGCGCCATTTGATGAACTCGATTGCAACTCTAAGCTCCGCGGCCATGCCTTTTTCTTCAGTTCTGGGGCAGCCGTTTTTTGGGGTCTTCCGATGGACTTGCGACGACAGCTAATCCAAGAGTTAGGAAAATTCCAGGACCCTAAAGCTTCATCTGTGAGTCCCGGTATGCATCCAGATAATTGTCATCTACCCTTAGAAATGGAGGACTTCGAACACGAATTCAATTATCGCGTGGAGATTGATCGTAAAAGACCCTCTTTCATAAACGATGAGATCTATCTGACAGATTTTGAAGATGCAGAGCAGTTGTTAGCATTTTCGTACGGACTTGCTCAATCGGTCAAATTGCTTGTATTCGAGGAGGTCATAGACGCTCTTGTTCTTCGCACTAGGAGTTTACCAGATGCGCTTGCGAGAGAGGGAAAAATTAAACTATCTCATCGTGATATAAAGTGTCTTATCGGAGAACTGCTTGCAGCTCGTTACTCAGTCAACCTCGTTTCTGATATAAAAGACACACCAGAGTATTTTTGGCAGCATCCAGAACTGGAGGCCTTGTTCCAAGAGTGTGCACGAGAAGTAGAATTGCGGCAACGTGCGCGAATTTTGGACTCCCGTACCCAAGTTATCAAGGAAGCTCTTGACATTTTGAACAATGAACTATCATCTACTTCTTCAGATCGTGTGGAAAGGGCCATTCTCTTCCTGATTGCTGTTGAAGTCTCCGTCGAACTAGCTCGCATGGTACATGCTTGGGTTGTCTCCTGATGACGAAGTGGTCGACTGAGTTCTGTACTTTCTCTGGCTCCGTTGGGATGAGCCAGATTGCTTTGCGCTTGTCTTTGTTTTCTCAATACCAGCTGTTCACGAGTTTGACTCAAGTGACATGCTTGAGCCTACTCGACATGTTGATCGCTGGATTTGCGTGTAATCACACCAACCAAGTCGCTCAGAACAATCAAGAGTATGGTCAGACCAGACGGAGTGGGTTTCAGATTCTCTTCAACATGTCAACGAGCGTAAACAGAAGCCTACGTTCGGCGTCTTTTTCTTGCAGAGCCTCCTGCCTTTGGTGAAGGCCTTCTCTTTTTCAGCTCATCCTCAAATATTTGGTCTAGCTGCTCTTCTCTTTCGAGCTCTTCCCTTTCGTCATCGTCGGCCGTGGTTACGCGATGAAGCTTCGAGGTCTTGTCCTTATGTACAACACGGTCTGCCAATGCGACCAATCCGGAGAATGTATCACCGCCTGGTTGAGAGCCCTGCCGCGCATCCTCACCAACCCGATCAGAACGCCTCTTCTCTTTCTTGGACAAACTTAGCCTTACGAAGTTATCCTCTTCAAACCTCTCCCTTTGCTTCTGTTCGCGCAAGAGGCGCTGTGCTTCCGGGGTGCGCAAATCCTCGTCTGCGTATACCTCTTCCGGACGTCCTTGAACAGCGGCAAGCATTTCTTGTACTTCCGAACTGCGAATGGCGCGGGCCTGGTACCTTTCCTTTTCTTTATGCGCACGTGCCAAGCGCTTGTCACCGTCGCCGTCATAAAAGACCTCGGAAAAACGAGGGGGTCGGTACGCGCGTTCTTCGTCACTGGAGCTGTTTTGTTCATCTTCGTCAACGACGACAGCGTCAGGATCTGGGCGATGCATATCAGCCTCATCTCCACGTTCCGGCTTTGCAGGTGTCTTCTTTAAGAGTCGATCAATTTGATACCGGAGTTTCTTCTCCAAGGGTGCCATCTTAGATAGCACGACCCAATCTTCAATAAGCTCATCTATTATGCCCTTAACGGACGTTCCCTTGAGACGAGCTTGCGTAAACTTGATAAGTGCGGCGTTGTAATGCATAAGGGTGGCTGACTTTGCGGTCAAGAGTGATATGCCGTCTTCCAGCCCATCCGCTTCGTCAGTTGCTAACATGACCCGCTGCACTTCCTTCCTATATTCGGTGGCCAACTTCTGGATTTCAGACAGAGTCTGAGTAATTTCAGTAGCCATACTTGTTCTAGGTGAGTCTTCTGTTGTAGCGTTTTCGGAGATAAATAGGTGCTCGTCGTCCGGTTAAACGAATTAGTGGTCATATCATATGCTTGGTACCTTCGTGGTCCCAGCCTCGAGGCTCCAAACCTGCAGTAGCTGCCCGAGGCGTGCCGATGTGCGCATTACAGAAATAACACTGGCCAATTAGCATTCTGCAGGTTGGAAAACTGTAAGCCGTTCTCACCAGCACCGGTTTCGCCGATGCGCGTTCCAGCATGTGTCATTGCACAACTCAGAATGGCTGTTTGACGCAGCTCTAATGATCCGTATCAAGAAAGCCCACCCGTTTCCTGTTGCCGCGGCAGACTTTTTCCAACTCTCCGCACCTGTTCTTGAACTTTCCCCACCGCCGCAGTAGATCACACTCATCGAGTCCGTGCGATCGCTTGCGCAGATTAGCAACCACATCTGGCTGAGTTTGTACCGCAGGCATGGGGGAGTCGGACTACTCATTTTCATTGACTACTTTCAGTCCGAGCGGGCGGTTGGTACAGATCGAGTATGCACTCAACGCTGTTACTGCAGGTGCAACCGCTCTAGGCATCAAAGGTGAGTTCCATGGCGTCTTGTATGCGTATATTCTGCTGGGAGCCCTACTGGGCTTTAAATTATGCTCGGAAGTTAATCGTATCATCTAGAATCTAACAAGGCGATCATCTGCACTCATCGACATCAGCGGGCAATGGCATCGTGCTGGCAACGGAGAAGCGTCTACCGTCTCCCCTCATGGCCTTTGACAGCATACAGAAGGTATCCATGATAACGAAATCTATCGGCATAGTGTACGCTGGTATGGGTCCTGACTCGCGAGTGCTAATTAAGAAGGCTCGGAAAGCAGCACAATCCTACTACCAAGTATATAATGAATCGATACCTGTGGGTCAGCTAGTGCGAGAGGTGGCTAGCGTTATGCAAGAGTTTACTCAGAGCGGAGGTGTGCGTCCTTTTGGGGTGAGCTTGTTAGTTGCTGGCTTTGACGACGAAGGACCCCAGCTCTGTCAGATCGACCCTAGTGGTAGTTACTACGCCTGGAAGGCAAGCGCTATCGGGAAGAATATGGTCAATGCCAAAACGTTTCTCGAGAAGCGTTACTCTGACGATATCGAACTAGAAGACGCTATCCATACAGCGATTTTGACCTTAAAGGAAGGTTTTGAAGGCCAGGTAACCGAGAACAACATCGAGATTGGCGTGATTGGTGAGGATAAGCTGTTTAAGACACTGACTCCTGCAGAAACAAAGGACTATCTCACGGAGCTTGAATAGGTCCCCAAATAAATGAGTGAACACGACGTGGATCAACGAACCTCTTGTATGTACTGGTATTGCCGAGAGGCCGAGGCGCCCTTATTCTTCGCTGCTCCTGGCAAGAAACGCCTTCAGTCTTCGCTGAGCTGGCAATTAGGGCATTTTTAGCTCACCAAAACACGCGCGTGCAGATGGTTACTGAGAGAGCTTTAGAAGGTGTGAACTCTCCGGCGAAGTTGCGTGCACAGCCGAATCATGCTTGATTCTTAGGCCCTTGTAGTAGTCAGAGTTATTTACAAAGGTACAACAGCACCTTTGCAACCTGCAAAAGCACTCATCCCGCGGTTCGAGGATCGGTGTTTCCATTCTTGCTGTGAAAGATAGGCAAAGAGGTCGGCAAAGACGAAGAGGATAGCTTATAGGGCACTTTGTGCATTAAAAAGAAAGGGTTCATTGTATCTTGCAGCATCAAATCACACCGGGGGATTTTCATAGGTCGTGGAGGCTCTCGTTTGGCCATTGCGTAGGACTGACCTTGTCTGTAACAGGCAAGTGTGGTCACTCTGTTGCACGCTATAGAGAAAGTACTAGACAAAACCTGTATTCCGCTTCCGGCGGCCTTTCGATCTGAAGAGCTGTAGTAGGCGCCCTCTCAAATTCTTAAGCTCTCATGGTAAAAAGTTTGGACCGTGCTCGTAACCTATCTACCATCTGCTTACGATATTCCTGATACTCTCCCTTGAATTCAGTCACTCTACCGTCCTCGCAGACGTATATCGTGTCACAAACGCTTTGCACCAATCTTGCATCATGAGTAACCACCAGCAAGCCTCCGTTGAAAGAATTAAGTGCCATAATCAAGGAATCCAAAGTTTCGATATCGAGGTGGTTTGTGGGTTCGTCAAGAATTAGAATATGAGGTTTCTGGAAAGTTATTACAGCGAGAGCAACGCGACTCTTTTGACCTCCTGACAACGTGTTAATAGGTCGAAGAGCCTGATCATTGCGGACCCCAAGCTTAGCTAAATGACTTCTTAGCTCTGGCATTATGGCGTCTGGGAAAATAACTTTCATATGCTCAAGAGGAGTTCGCCAGAGCACCAGCGTGTCCATGTGATGCTGAGAGAAGTACCCTATACGCAGCTTTGGTGATTTCTTCACTTCACCCTCAATTGGAATATTCTCTCCGAGAAGCAGCTTCAACAAGGTTGATTTCCCCGCACCATTTGGACCAAGTAACACAGTTCTTGAATCCATGTTAATGCTGAAATCCAAGTTTTGGAAGAGGAGATCCTGTCCTTGATATCCAAAAGCAACCTCGCATATCTGCACAGATGCATGCGAGCCAGTAAGCGCGCCTGGGTCCGGAAACGTAAAAGAAAACTCCTCTTCCTCGCTAGGAAGGACAACCCGATCTTCATCCATGCGCTGGAGCATTTTCAATCTGCTTTGTGCCATACTGGCACGCTTGGCGTTGTACCGGAATTTGTCCACGAACTTCTGAATATGTGCTCGTTTCATCTCCTGGCTCTCCGCAACGCGCTCCAGCTCCTTCATTCTTTCCCTTCTCGCCTTCTCGAAGTCATCGTAGTTGCCACTATACGGATGAAGCTTATGATCCTTAACATGAATAACATCTGTACATATTTCATTGAGAAAAGCACGATCATGAGACACACATGCGATAGTGTGAGGCCATCTTGATAAATAATCCCCTAACCATATGACCGTCATTGCATCAAGGTGGTTCGACGGCTCATCCAACAATAGCAGCCTCGGTTCAAGGAACAGAGCTGAAGCCAACGAAATTCGCATGCGCCAACCACCAGAGAACTCGTTTACAGTTTGGTTTGTCATCGCATGATCGCTAAATCCGAGTCCGTCTAAGATCGAAGCAGCACGCGCTTTCGCCTTGTCTGCGTCCATCTGACCAAGCCTCTCGTAGACTTCAGCCAGTCTGGCGGTCACTGCTGGTTCGGGTTCTTTCCCAGCAGCTTCAGCCTCTTCCATTTTCTCGTTCAGTTCTTCTTCTTCAGTAAGAAGTTCTTGTCGTTCCACATCACTTTCTAGTACAACCTCCAGTGGCGTTTTCTCACTTCCAGCGATTTCCTGCTCTACGTAGACGCTGTCCATATCCTCCGGAATTGGGAGCTCTCGCCGAGCTATAGCGCGCATCAACGTTGTTTTACCACATCCATTTCGTCCAACAACCCCGACCCGTCTGCCATAGGGTATGTGAAGCTCTGCTCCCTCCAAAAGACTCATACCACCAAACGCAAGATCCAGGCCCTCAATATGGATATCTGAAGAACCAGGGGTGTATTTAGCTTTAACGCTGCTGACTGTAGCCTCAGATTGATATGTCTTCACTTGTGCACCAACCCGTCGAGCACGCCGTACTGCGGCCGCCTCCTTTGCTCTTTCAGCTTCAGCAGATCGATCCAGAGTTTGATTTGCATTTCCAGCATGCTGCCGTGTCCCGACACTCTTCCGTCTTCCCGAATCTATCCCAACACTTGCCCCAAGCCGGGTTGCCTTCGAAAGACGTACGAGCTTCTCTCGTGTCGTATCTTCTGTTGGTGCTCCATGAAGTTGACGGCGAATATTTCGAGCGATTTCTTCGCTCTTGGATAGAGCAATCTCCGGGTTTATCTGCGGTAAAAATATAGAAACAATGTCAACCACCTCATCCTCAGCAGCAGCTGAGTCCGCAAGGGCGGATGTTAAGTACTGAACAACCGCAGAATCAAGATCTGTCAGTGGGTTCTCGAGCCCCATTGCTGCCGAAAGTGCGTCTCGGGCATCTTCAAGTGTCACGGTTCTGCCAACCATTACGCCCCTGGGCTTCAAGCCAAATGCACCGAGCAGGTTAAGGCCAACGACTATGTGAACTCAATGTAGCAACTTTACCACGACTCTCCGCCGCTTCAATGCTTCTGCACGCACCTCAGTAGACAAAACGATGAAGAAAGGGGTATTCGTGGAAAAGGTTAACAATCTAACTTCTTGTTCTAGCTAGTTGCGCACTAACCGAGAGTGTCCGGGACAGGGCGATTTCCACTTTAGCTCAGTAGCGTGGCAAAAGCCAGAGCGTAATTTTACCAGAGTTTTTGGGTCTCTGATTGGTCACGCAGTTTAGAATTTGGTTGAGTGGCAATTTGAGTGGCAGTTTAATTTATTGGGCGTCACCTAAAGTTCCAAAATCACATTTTGCGCAGACGGCAATCGATTCTATGTACAGTGCGCGCAACTCCTTTAAGCACACGCACCCAACTGACAAAAAAAAGGGTTCTGCGTCTGCAAGCATGACACAAATGATGTTTGCACACACAAAACAAGGTTGTCAAACATAACCTATAGAACCGTTTGAATCAGTTTCATATCATTCGGACCACAGGTGCAAATAATGCCACGAAACATGTTTAGACACGCAAAACAGTATATGACACACATAATAACACCATAAGTCGTTATTCGTTCAGTAATTTCTATCTTTGCCCCGTCTGTCCATCACAGCCAAGATACGTTTAGTAATAGATCAAAAAAGCTTTTGCATGTAATGTGCGTTGAAATACGCTAAACAGTGACAATAGACTCCTTCAAATACTCAACATTGTCAAAATGCTTTCCGTTGGCGTATATCTTTCTAGCCATTAGTCCCGAAACGCTTTCTATAATATTTAGGTCTGACGACTTAGCTGGCAATGGTAGAGTACGAACGTAGTGTCCATGTAGCCATTTGTGCGTATAATTAGAGCGATGACTTGAAGCATTACCATGTCCGAAGATCCAAATTGCCATTGGTCCAAACATTTTAGCAGTCCACGGTGGTAGACCAAGTTCAAAAGTCTCACAATACTTCCTAGAATCCTGAGTGCCAGTCAAAAACATCAACTCACTCACCCCGTAGAAAGAAATAGCTCCCCAGACCATGACCGAATTATCACCTCCAACAAGGGAGGACAAACGGCTCAGTTCCGACCTTAAATCATTCCAATAATATGACAATCCATCAGGGCCATCTAATTTGAACTTTTTATCATCTGAGAAAACAACTTTGTTCCAAAAATATTCTCCCTTCGAAATATTGCGCCGAGCTCATTGAATACGTGCAACTTTATGAGCTTCGGTTATCTTTGGACCCTGCTTCATCTTGGAATATTTCAGATTCTCATGGTATTTGAGTAACTGCTGTACGCGGTGCACGGATATCTGCAGACTACGATCCTTTTTGGGGTCAGAAACACTGGCATTACCTTTTCGCGCCTCGCATAAAAGAGCGCTATGTTGCTGTGGGGAGATTTTTCGGAGTTTCTTCGCAATAGAAGGGGGTTTATGCCTGTTTTTGGAACTGATAAAGCTGCGTACAGCTCCTACGGAGCGCTGGACATGATCTGCTATCTGTTGGAGAGACATTCCTTCATGGCGGAGTGCAGATATTTGCCCTTTTTCGTATTGGGTCAATTACTTACCTCTTGCCATTTTTGGAGCTACGAAGGACATAAAAGTGAAGGGAAATACTGGCAGTAACAGGTACTAAGGATTATGAGGCAAGAGACTTGAATTCTGAGGAAGTTCTGCCTTTTTCATGACATGTGTCATATACTATTTCGCGTGTTAAAGGAGTTGCATGACATGTTTTATTGATATCATAACCCTAGATGGTTTCTACGGGGAGAAGTGACTACAACTGTTGTTAGTAGGCTAATATTCAACGTGCAAGCACAGCTTTCTGCTGCTGCTGTATGCTCAATTTGACAATAAAGGCTTGTTGCGTGGTGTGCCTAAAGCAGTTGCGCGCACTGTACGTGTAGAAAACGCGAAGATCCGTGTTTGCAGAGAAAGGCTATTCAGCTGTGGTTCTAAAGGCACACAAATTCTTCTTGCCAAAAAGTTATGCAATTCTAATGTTGCCGTCAGAAGGCATAAATACTGCGCTACCAAGGATAGATTGCTAGGTAATTGTCATACTTTAGATCAACTCAGTCGCCCCGCCGTTTTACGATTTGTCTACGCAAATTTCCGATTTTGAATCTCACGTGTATCCTCTAGCGCATTCTCGTCTGCACTCAAGCACGGATACAAAGCACAACCAGACGCAAGGGCAGCACAGGTTGTTCTGTAGACTCCCTGCTTAAAACGGTAAAGGGTTAGAAGTCTACCCATGGTAGCGATCACACCGGCTTAATTTGGGAAATGGTTTAATTTGAGACGGCTTGGCTCTGAAACATGGAATCTCGAATCTCGCAAATTTCATTCGCCTCTCTTCCAACCTGAGCAAGCCTCCGCGAAAGCCTGACCATCCTCCTGCCCCTCACTCATTGCAAGCTCGACAACCACCATGCTCCTGTCTATGAGACGCCAAACAGCCCGACTGAAAACCCGGGAACAACGTAGAGTGAAAGAAAAACCAAACCGTGAACAAGCAGTAAAGCTTCTCAAACAAGACAAAAAACCGCGTGGGGTAGCATCAGCATGTAGTCTTTCTCGTTCCACTGCATACCGGGTCTATGCAGCTTGGAAGAACAAACGCCCTTCCAAACTGAACAGAATCCCTACTCCAGTAGTACACTTCAACGTGCGACCAACCATACTCAAAAAAGCCGAAAAAGAAGCGATTGTGGAAAGCACGTTGTTTGCAGCGAGCGGCCGGTTTGCGTTGGATTTCAACAACATGAGACCTCTGATGGGAGCAGTGGCTTCTGATGGAAGTGTTGGATATAAACGGTGCATTTCTTCCAAGGATGAATTGAGGTACTTGGGAGCAAGAAACCGAGAGCTGGCTTTTCGTTCAGCTGAGTTCATGTGCAACAAATACTTTGAAGGGGAAAGTGTTGAACATGTCAAGACTTTGAGTGTAGCGCTTTCTGAGTTGCAGAAAGAAGTAACAGAGCTAGTTGAAGACCCAGAGAAAATATGGAATTTAGAAGAGACAGTACTTATTTCGCGGCATTGTTAAAGAGATAAAATATTCTCATCGTCAACAACGCACCACTCCGGACGCCGCCACGATCAGAAAGACAATAAGAAGCACCTTACTGCAGTGTTACTTGCTTCAGTTTCCAAAAAAACTTGCACCCCTATTCCTTATAGTTGCAGGGAAAAAGGGCATGTCAAAGTGGATGAACGCTATGCAATAAAAAGTGCTGCGATTGCTTCCAGCTACGTATGAGTGGCTTGGTTAAAATAACTGGGTTTCGAAAGAAGCAAAGATAAGATGCAAACCAAAAGGTTCAATGTATGCTAAGACAATGAAGCATTTGGTGAAATACTTTGCGGGATTTGCACGCCAATTTGTTCCAGAATCGAAATCCGTTCTTTTTCTTCTAGATTTTCTCAGTTCAAGAAAAGGAACTGCATGGGTAGAAGAATGCATGAAGTTCAACATACATGCAACTCAACTTCCAGTGAATATATCCCACTTCCTCCAGCCGTGTGAATACCACATCAAAAAACACTTCAAACAGAAAACCAGAGTAATCAGTGACCAGCTCTTGTTGAAGAAGGAATTCTACCTCGCAAACATAATTTTCAAAATGAAGCTTGCCACGGCTAGTTATCGGGCAATAAGCAGGGAGATAGTCAAAATCATTTTTTGAAGTGGGATTATGGCCATTGTGTAATGCTTTCCTGGATATGAGGCGACAAAAAGTCAAGAAACGGCTAGAAAGAGAGAATATATCAACGAAAAACCGAAGTCAGAAGGAGTGATGATCAGATAGATTGCTTTGTACAGGAACGGCCATCTGTAGTCAGTTGCGGAGCGTTGTAGCAGAAACGCAACACCCAAAGGTTGCGGTAAAAGCCATAGAGAACAAATTTCAAACCAGTCATACATGCAACTGGGTTTTGTGGGAATCAGCGCCGCTACGCGCACCAGTTCGTGTGATGAACAGTAGAAGGACAACAAATGGTCAGACGAAAGCCCTGTGGTTGACAAAGAACAAAGTTTCTGTGAGTGTGAAAGCTGAACATCTTTTCAGCGGAAAGGAAAATGAAGACCCAAGTTTGAAGACTGCGAAACGCACTCCAAAAGTCCCTGCAGCTTTGCGTGCTAAAGCGTCTATGCCTATTCTTTTCCTGCTATTACGGCTTTGCAGTGCAAAGGCGAGGCGTTATAAGCTTGAGCGTATTGGCAGAGAGGGAGCACCAGAAGTTTGAGTATCAAACCGACTCCGGTTGCTGCGCTAGATGCCGCAAAGAAAATGGTGGCCGCTTGGCAACATCGTCTAAAATAAACCCATTTGCTTCCTGTGGCAGCGTCGTCTCTCATTAAGCATGGGATTTCACAGTCAAATTCGATGCTATTTGAGGCACCGTTTTTGTCTCAAATTAGCCCTTTCTGAGCGCTAGCAATCAGAATGGCTCAATTTGAGACAAGAATTGCGCCCCAAAAAAGTGCGATTTTGACCCTGAAATAAAAAAAAAACACCCTCAACAAACGTCGTCGACGCTCCACTTGAACAATGTGGGTTTATTTGAGACGCAAGCTTCTAACTTCACATATGTTAATATGGTGCAATGCCCCAAAGGGGAAAAACACCCAAAGACGTCCGGGATCTTCCTCTCACGAGGTGAACCCAGTTGGGTAGAGCCCTCCCAGAGGTGTCACGGCGAAGCCGGTTTGTAAGACCAGGGACACCTGTCGCGACTTGCGCAGGGAGGTGAAGGCGAAGAATCGGTATCCGCGTGAGCGGGGTGTGATCCTCAGTAGAGGTATGTTTCCAAGTAAGTGGGGGTGCGTGATGCGCACACGAGGGCCGCGGATAGCGGGAGGTGCTACCCTAAAAAGGGGAAAAGGAAGGGCGAAGAGGAGGAAGAGAGGGCGAAGTGAGTCGCGAGAGCGACGGGGACGAACGGCGATGCCGGTAACAATATCTCTATACAGCGCGAAACACCAATGCAATTGGAACAATTATACTCCCAGTGATGGGTCCCTTTAGATGTGCAAGGGGGTTAGATGTCCCGTGGTTCACGGCGTTTCCCTCCAAGGAGGAGTAGAGCACGCGCGCAAGCGGTAACAACTAGAGCCAATTCCCCAGGTTGGGGTCCCTTGTTGGGGAAGGTTTACTGGTGCGACGGCAGTGCACCGTCGCACTAAGTACTAGCTTCCCAGAAATGGGTGTGAAAATAATAAATAATATTAACTAAAATACTCCACATTTCGTGGCAACATCCACTACTGTGGCCAACCGCCAATTGGCCCAAAACCGTTTCCCACGTGTCCATACCCACCATTGTGGGGCGTAGTTCATATACACACTACACAACCGATAATATCGGGAAAACGATCAAGTACCAAGAATCCCTCCCTGAGGGCGTTGCACTTCAGTTAACTTGCCTCACTCAACGAGGCAAGCGGATACGAAACAATGCTCTTGCGCCTTCTGTAGTCTCTCCGCCGTCTCTCATTGCCCTCGCAGAAGATCTCAATGCCGCACGACGTTCAATAAGAGAGCCAAATGACTTTTCGTCCTCGCTTTGGCATTGGAAAATTGAGGGCAACACCTTCTTCCTACCAGTTCCCTTGCGTCTTTTCCGTACAGAACCCTTCCCTGCATTACTGGGAATTTGATTTTCTTTGTCAGAGTTGGCATCATTGCCCGGCTTAAGACAGCATACTGGCTTTGTTAGCCAACGAGCTGGGGTTCCTCCAAGAGATGGTCGTTTTGATTTCACGATACGCACAGGTGCACGCAAAGGAGCACATTCCCACAAAATTCTGTTTGCGGTGCGGTTGTTCTGCAGAATATTCTCGACGGCACTGAGCGCAATCGTCGGATTCAGTTCCCTACGCAACACGGCTTGGACCTTGTTACAAATACTTGCATAGCTACATCTCAAGCAAGCTGAAGTTCTAGTGTGTTTTCTGTCTGGTTCAAACCAGTCATTTTCTTCTTTGACACGGCACTCCAATCTCATTCTCAGCTTCTTCAGAAACTCTCGCTCACAGGGCCACAACCCTACATCCTTGAAACTGTTTCTAATTACTTCAGCAGTAACAGCACGATATCCGCTCACAGCAAGTTTCACTTTGAAAACCATATTTTCATGCTTGAAGTCTACACTAAGTAATAGCTGGTGACGAAGCACGCGCGTTTCTTCTTTGAACTTCTTGTTGATATGGGAATCATATGGCTGCAAGAAGTGCGAGGTATTCGCGGGAAGCTGAATGGCATGTATGTTGTACTTCTGACACTCTTCAATCCATTCCGTTCCCTTTCGTGAGCTATGTCCATCAAGAAGGAGCAGAATTGACTTCGACGCTGGCAAACAGTGGCGAACATACTGTGCAAAGTGCTCGATCAAGTACTTCAATGTTGTGGAATCCATTGATCCTTTCGGTGTACATTGCACTTTGGTTCCTTGTGGTATCCATGTAAGGTTTGCTAGCCATTTGTATCGTTCTGGTAGTAGCCTAATCACACCTGGTTCCACAGCATCCATCCAAGTTTGCATCGCTTTCTTTCCTGCAGAGATTAGGAATGGTGGGGCTTTCTTGCCATATACAGAGGCAATAATAACTGCGTTGAGATGTTTATCATTGTCCTTCAAGTCGTGTCTTCTTCCCGAATAATAAGTGCGAGCAGAAGAGAAAACCTTAACTTTCTTACCAGGTTGTGCATTGACGCTGGTTTCATCTAAGTTCCAAATTCTATCTTGGTCTTCAAACAGATCTGGTTTCTGCGCTCGAAGCTCCGTTAAGGCATTTCTCAGTGCTGCTACGTGTTTTAGGTTCTCACCCTCTAAGTACTTTTGTGACATACGTTCAGCAGATCTAAATGTCAGTGTCCTGTTTCTTGTACGAAAGGACCGCAGTGCATCATCAGATGGAAGCACTTGTTTATATCCAGGACGTCCATCAGCTGCACCCTCAGCCATAAGGCTTTTCATGTTGTTTGTATCAAGTGCGAATCCCCGACTGGCCGCGAACAATGTGCGAGCAACAATTGCCATATCCTCGGACTTCGTGAGAACTGGTCGCCTACTTGGTGGATTTTGTACGGGATTGAGCAGTCTGGATAGTTTTGCTTTGTTTTTTTTTCTTGTAGGCTGCAAACAGGCGGTACGTTGTTGCACGAGAAAGAGTACACAAAAGATGATTTACGCAAAAGATTTCAGAAAAGGAAGAGTTAAATTTCATTAAATGTAATTACACCAATATTACACGTTGCGGAAATCTGCAGAAGAGATGTGACTATTTTTACTGAAATGTGAATAAATAGTGAAATCCGTTTCAGAAATACACGCGAAACACGTTGTACAAATGGCATTGTTTCCGCGGGAAGAGGGTATCCGATGTGAGATACCGTCTTCTCAACAAACCAACCTCTCGTCCCCAATTCCCCCAACAACCCAAACCATGGCCAGCGTCTCCCCTGCCTCCCCAAGCCCCACTCCTCTTTCCCCTTCTCCTCAAGTTCCTTCTCCACTCTCAAGCGACACGCCGCAGCCCCTCCCGCCCGCTTCTGCTACGAAGCTGGGCCGCCGTCCCACGTTCACTCCCGGCAATGACATCATAATCGTCCGGGAGGTAGCTGCTGCTAAAGCACACGTGGCTCCATTCGGCGAGGTGCTCAAGCGCTTCGCTGAGGCTGCTGAGAAGGCCAACAGCAACCCCAACCTGTCCGCCAAAGTAACTACGAAGCGACTTCAAGACCGGTATAAGAAACAAATGGACGCGTTCGCTAAGCAAGATGGTAGAGAAAGGATGATGTCGGGTGTTGGTGGCGAGTTAGGCGAGCTAGAGGATCTACTTAGTGCGATGTTAGACGCGCAGAGATACCTGGAGGCAACAAAGAACGCGTAGAAGACGTTGCGGGAAGCCCAGGAGATTCGCAAGGACGAAGCTGGCCGTCGCCTAATGCAAACGGCAATGCAACGTGCGGGTAATGGTAATGCGGGTAGGAGCGGTAGTGCTGGAGAGGATGGGAAACGAAAGAGCAGGTGGCGTCGTCTGCTGGAGGGAGAGAGGGATGAAGGACTGGAAGTTCTTGCCTTTTCGCTGCGGGAGACGGACATGGCAAGAGTGGAGATTGAACGGAAGCGGCTGGTGTTGGACAGGGATCGGATGGAGCGGGAGGTAGCGGACCGTGCGGCGGAGCGGGAGTTGAGGGTAGGTGTCCCCATAGTAGATCGGGATCGAATGAGTAGCGCTGTTGCCGCCTTCCAGCGCCTCTTGCGGACGAGGGCCTTTTTGCAGGTGTGGTCTCTCAGCCGACCAAAACCCATGTTGCCGAAGGAGGTTGGTGCTCCTACTGTGTGCTCCTACTCATGGTACTTTACTGTAATACTCATATTTATATTTGCGTAAATGCACTTTTTACTTTTCCCATTCAAATTTCAGAAAATGATTTCAGTAAATAAATTAAGAGCTATTTCTGAAATCCTTTTCTGAAATCTCTACTGCGTAAATCCTAAAAAGAAGCAACTGCTTTTGGTTTTTTCCCATTCTTGAAGAATGTAACTGCGGGCTGTCGGTTGGTTTGTTCGTCTGTTCTATGATTGGCTTGGGCTTTAATTCGGGCAGTTTGCCGCCGCATTGAAGGAGGCATCGTGTTCAAAGATTCTGGAGGAGGCTGTTAGGCATTCGCCCCCAACTGTTGCCTTAAGTGGAAAATACTGGTAGGGGGTGGAGTCCCTATGAGATTCAATCTCATTGTAAGGGCCAACCTCCTCTCGCCGCTTCCACCCCAGGCACCTCCGCCTCAGCAGATGCGCGCGGCGCCCGCGCCGTCCCCATAGTGTCGCGCACCGTTGTGACTGCGCTATGCTCCCATTGCGCCGTCGCCCCTGCCGTCGTGCTGGCGCCCACTTCCGGCGCCAGTCTTTGCCAATCGTGTGGCGAAAAGCGAAGCGTGCAGGACGAATTGGTGCCTCTCAATGACGCTGCCGCCGAGCAGGACATCGTCTTCGACAGAATGGATTTCTCATCCGTTCATGCTGCACGACCGGACGCCGCCGAGTGTGCCGCCTCCGCCTCCACGCGTAACGTCGATATGAGCTACTACCAGACCAAGGTGCCCGCCGGCTTGCTCAGACATCGGAAGTGCGCCGCGGAACGCGATATCACTTCCACCGGCTCGCCCACCCAGCGTAGGAGGTGAAGCGCTGGCAAAGCCGTTTTTAGTGCATGTATGTACTCTCGCCCCCCTGTCGCTTTGTTTTGTCACTCACAGCAGCCCGTGGAGCACCAACTTGTACATGAGCACCCTACTCATCATCCAGAACATGTACAACCCCACTCCATCTCCCCGCACTCCACTCTGCAAGACATTGCACACGGTCTCCAGCATGATCTTTAAGCAGTTGACCAACAAGCTGTAGCCGTCAAGACCCAGCCCCAACAATCCATTCAACAATTAGCCGAACAGCCCTCGCAACAACCCATGGACTACGCGGAACCTGCTGCTACAGAACCTGACCATAGTCAGCAAACCCTCATTCATGATGCCGATCCACAAAATCAACCCGCGCACACAGCACAACAAATTGTGCATACTGTTGCTACCGTTATGCCTCAATTATCGCATACTCCCGACGTGCACGGCGTACACAACCCTGAACCGCAGCTGGAAACCGAAAGCGCACTGGTTACCGCACAATCCGCTCAGATTATTGCAGCTTCTGCCCCATATCCAACAGCATCTATTCCTATTCTCACCACCGCCGCCACCATCCACAGTACCGCATCTCTATTGCAACGTATACACGCAAGAAAAAGCGGTTTATTGACATCATAAGGAAAGATGGTAGCATATATTAGTCCTCCCTCTGCAATTCTTCATCTATTGCTGTGGCCACCGCAAGCATAACACCACTCACAAGGGGACGCCGACGAATCCGCGCCACGAATACCATTCCTTCGAGAATCCCTTGTATATATATAAGGGGAAGGCGCTCCAAACGATATTGAAGGGAAGGCTGCAGGTCACCTACTTTCTGATGGCCATCCGCTAGAGCCAGGAGTAGGCCACCAAACTGGGCAACATCGTAAGATGGGTTGATGGCGCTATCCTCAGGCATCAGACCATACTCTGCCTGAATTGAGAGCGCCTCTTTGGTGGAAGGCCCGGCCTCGGAAGCTTCGTCATCGATGAAACGACTGCGTTTACAAGGTGGTTCCGGGGACGAATCGTCGGATATCTCTCGAACAAGCCTGGTGACATTCGGACGTGGATGTTTAGGCATGGTGAGGTGGTTGGAAAAATGTTGCTGGAATCATCTGGTGCCGGAACAAGGTACTATATAGACTCAAAAATACCCTAGGAGGTACAATTCCTTTCGCCAAACTGGTCCGTCATGGCGAGGAAGTGTCCCATGACCGATTTTTATGAGTTGTTACTTAGACCTAGTATGCGAAACTAGAGGGTATTCATATAGAACGATTTTCTATAAAAGCCCGAGTTCGGTGGCCTCCAAGCCAACTCGGGCCAGACCACTTCTCCTCTCTTTGGCAACCCCCACCTTCTCTTAGAGCAGTCTGCACCTCCCTTCCATCAGCCACACTTTTACTCACCTACTCTTTCACTTGGTGCGGCTTGGTCTCCCGCACCTTTACACGTGCTTGTACTAACACTGCCCTTGTTTGGGCTTATCATCTGTGGCACGGTGCACTTCGGCCGCATACTAGACCTAAAGTCTTGGTCGTGCGT
The DNA here is from genome assembly GCA_003194525.1 of Gracilariopsis chorda. Taxonomy (NCBI): domain Eukaryota; phylum Rhodophyta; class Florideophyceae; order Gracilariales; family Gracilariaceae; genus Gracilariopsis; species Gracilariopsis chorda. The sequence continues at coordinate 265,730 of NBIV01000062.1, forward strand.
GTCGGCCGCGGTGCTATATTGGGAGTAGTCATCAGCACTACGCTAGATCTAAGGTATTGATCACGTAGGTTATCCGCTGGTGTAGTCTCTTTGCTACATTGTCCCGGGCTTTGGCGCTCGTTGTGTTTTGCGGTCACTACCGGGTTTCCTTTCTACCTTACCTCTTGGTTCTTTGTCACGGTTTGTCCCTATTCACTACATTGGCATTGCACGCCTGTGCTGGTACTCTCGAGCTACAAACCCATTTATTGTCCTCTTTTAGCTAAGAAGGGGGCATATTAAGGACTGTCGTCGTCCGGTGTCGTTTCCTCCTGCAAAATGACACTCACAGAGGCCAAAAGCAATGGAATGGTGCTGGCGTGTGCTAGGCTAAATTAAGGTAGAGTGGACCTAAATGGAATCTTGGAGATACGAGATTCCACTTTCGAAATCCTTGCCGTCTCTAATTGAGCCATTTCTCAAATAAAGCCGGTATGATTGCTAACCCTTTACCGTTGGTAGGGTTAGCAATTGCTAACGGTCGTAAGGGTTAAGGGTTAGCACTAACCTTCTAGAAGTGTACAAAGATAACGGTTTAAAGGATAAGCGGTCCCAATCTTTCCGGCATGTTTGTCCTAATCCTGGTAAATGTTGACCCTTTATACGTTACACATGGGGATGCATTGCGTCGGATACAGCGAGCAAAGAAATGATGAGTCCCCAGGGAGCTTGGCTACATAGACTCAAGGGCTTAAAGCATCATATTCACCAATCTTGGTCATGGTGATAGTATGACGTAGCCACAACATTCAGCAACTCGTTAGCCGTGACAAAAGCCAAGAAGAAAAGTTTAGGGTATGTCTACTAAGCCCTGCGTCCGACTTCAGGATGTGGCCATGTTTCCGAAGCGATGTCTCGTTCGACTAACTGACTGTTCGCGCAGATAATGAAGTAATTCAAATCGTCCATCACTCACTACTTCCTGATCCGCCACATGTATACCAGTACCTGCTGCCGCGGTTCGTAATTCGCTGTCCGCCTCTCCTACAACTCGTACTCTGCTAACACCAAGTTTTTCAATGCGATCAATAAACTGGGCTGGGTTCTCGCCGTTAGACCATACAACAGGCAGCCCTACGAGGTTCACTGCAGCCTTCACACGTAGGAGTTCAAATTCATTTGCGTCTTCAGATACATGGATGGCAATCTTATCTAGTGGCCTATAGCGAATGACGTTTGTTTCGTATTCCAGACCAGATGGGTCATGCTCTTCAGAGAAATACTCCCATGCCTTTTCGTCGCTTATGACTGCGCTTGCCAGCCATGATTCGTTCCGGTCTTGAACATCTCGTACATAACCCAGCTGATTCACATAATTCGGACCACCCGCTTTGGCTCCTGGGCCAACAACGGATGCCTTCCAGCCGCCAAAGCTTTGTCGTTGCACTATGGCTCCTGTAATACCTCGATTTACGTAGGCATTTCCGACTTGCACGTTTTCGGTCCAATGGTCAATTTCATCAGGATCAAGACTGTGAAAACCGCCCGTCAATCCATACTTGTTTCCGTTCTGTATCGCTAAGGCATCATCTAGATTCTTGGCGGGCATCACACCTAGTACTGGTCCGAAAACTTCGGTCTGATGGAACCATGATCCAGGCCGTACCCCAAGTCGAACCCCTGGCGTCCAAAGCTGACCTTTTCCACCTGCATCCAAACATCGAGGTTTAACCAGCCATTCCTCATTGGCATCAAGAGAAGTAAGGGCACGATACAATTTTTCGTCGGGTGGTTGGATTAACGGTCCCATGTTAGTCGAAATGTCATTTGGCAGCCCCACTTTAATGCTCCTAGCCGCGTCTTCCAACTGCCTACGGAAACGATCTGAGGAATACACGTCCCCAATGCATATAGCCAAGCTTGCGGCGGAACACCTTTGTCCTGTGTTAGAGAATGCGGATTTCACGAGGTCGGATACTGCTAGATCTAGATCTGCGGTCGGTGAAATGACAAGTGAGTTCTTTCCGGATGTCTAGGTGGACATTCAAGGGCATACACAAAACGAGGTATTAGTAAAACAAAAGATAGTACGAGCACCGTGTGCATTGATGCAAGTGATGAAACTTACCTCAGCGAACAATCGAATATCATTCTTCCATGATCTAAACAATGATGCCGTATCGGACGCGCCGGTGAGAATTACACCATCTGCGCTGGTGATGACATGCTTTCCGACCTCGTCTTCAGGGACCTGCACAAACTGTAGAACATCTCTTGGTACTCCGGCGCGCCATATACACTCGGCGAGCATCTCAGCGCATCTAGGCGTCAGGGGCGATGGCTTTAGTATGACTGAGTTTCCTGCTGCGAGTGCAGAGAGTACACCACCAGCAGCAATAGCAACTGGGAAGTTCCAAGGCGCTGCTACGCATATGGTTCCAAATGGTTCGAAATCCCTCGGGAGCCGATCTCCCATTATACCATAGTACGTGGCAAAGTCTATTGCTTCACTCACCTCCGAGTCAGCCTCAGGGAATGTTTTCAATCCTTCATAAACCATTGCGTTGATCAGCTCCCCCCGATTCCTGGCGAGTTCGTCGCCAATTGCACCGAATAAGGAACGGCGAGCAGGGGTGCCGGTACTCGCTTTCCACTCTTTCATCGCCTTTCGAGCGCGGCCGAATACATCATCAACCGCACCAATTGTCCTGACTTCACTCTGGTCAGTAATTGGCCTGAATAATGCAGGACTGAGCACACTCTTTGCCCATGCTCTGTTGGAGAGAAGAACAGGGTCTGTATCAGGTTCATTATCGAATCGCGCACCTTCAGTAAGCCCCTTCATTGTCATTTCAGCAGCTGGTGCAGGACGTATCTGTGAACGCCTTCGACTCGTCGACACTACACTTTTCTTTAGCGCAGCTGCACGAAAGCGATGCTCCTCAAGCTTAAACGCTGGGGAATCAGGTGTGAGCCGAGCCATAGACCTTAGAAAGTTTCCAGTACAAGAAGTTTCTTCAAAACGACGGAAGAGATAAGATATGGCCACATCAAAATCTTCCGCACGGCAAACGGGCGTATACAGTAACATCCCATGACCCTGATTGGAAAGCATTGGAGTGTGAGCCGGTGTCATACCTTGCAAGTTTTCAAATCCGACTCGATGAGCAACTCCACGCTCTTTGGCCAAGAGAGTAGCGTAAGCAAGAAAGAATAGATTGTGGCTCGCTACGCCAATACGGACACGAGAAGTGTTCTCAGGGGTTAAGACCCAGTCAAGGCATCTTATGTAGTTCGCATCAGTATCTGACTTCAGCTCGTAAGGAGCCTGCTCCCATCCATGTATGACAGCGTCTACCTTTTCCATAGCAAGGTTGGCTCCCTTCACTAAACGAATCTTGATCTCACCTTTACCAGGGCGGTTGTTAGCCCATTTCACCAAGTGTTGCAGGGCAGGAAAGGCATCTGGGAGATATGCTTGTAAAACAATACCGGCGTCGAGTTCCTGGAACTGGGGTTCTTGAAGCAAGGTAGTGAATGCAGCAATGGTGAGGTCCAGGTCACGGTACTCTTCCATGTCCAGATTTATTAATACCTGAGGCTTTGACCGGGCTGCTTCCTCAAACAAAGGGCGTAGGGCCGAAACAACGCGATCCAAGCTTCCCTCAAAATCCCACGGATTCAGTTGTGAAACAACTCCGGACACTTTGACAGAAACGTAAGTGACGCCCGGTTTCTTCAGCAAATCCATTGCTTCCTGTAGCCTATGTATGGCTTCCTCATCCCCCAGAACAGCTTCGCCGAGTAAGTTAACATTTCGCGACACCGAGGAGTCAGTAAAGCTAACTTTGTCAACAATCTGAACAAACGGTCTGACCATCTGACGCATTCGTAAACGAGCTGATTCTATGACAGGAGTGGGGAGCACAGAAGCAATAGGTACAGCTGCCGCCATTAAGACTCTGTCCAGAGCTGACAAGAAGCCCGGAAGCCTGTCATTCTGTATCAGCTTGGTCAACATCGTGGCCGCCACCGGAGATTTTTCTGGTCGCATAACCCGATCAGTGAACTTCATAATGAACGATACGGCCTGTTCATCATCCGCTAGTTTCGCGGCCAGCCCGCGATTTCCGGACTGGTCAGCCCATTCGCGAGTAAGGCCCACAGCCGATTCTATCAATTTATGCGAAGTCGTCGGCGTATCACGATCTTCGTAGGCACTCGGACTTGCAGACGCTTCTACGCCTGATTGCGTTAGTGTTTTCGAAAGCGGTCGAAGTGGAGCAAGTACAGCTCGTCGCGCACAGGAGGGAAAGGAACGCGAAAGAAAACAAGGAGCAAGGCGCTTTGCGTTCATAGTTTCAAGAGTTAAGAGATCGCAGCTGATGTGTGGAAAGACCAGAGGGCGACAGATCGTGGGAGAAAACGTCAGTGGGCGGCGGTGGTTGTGTTGGGCCTAGTAAGTGTGGGAACTAGTCGGCGTAATGTTGCTGGGGTGATCACCTGAAGCCGATGCAGCTCTTGTAAGATGGAATGATACCGAGAGGACAGAACGGCAAGTGTTTCGCAGAGGTGCAAAAGTTGTGCAAAATAACAGGATCGTAAACCACCTCGGTTAAAGGGTAAGGGTTATCGCCGTAACCCTTTACCCTTGGGACAAAGCATCACCTCGCAGTACGTGTATTTATTAAGATGAACCTTTTATTACGACTGTTGAAAGATGGCATCGATTCCATGTGTTGTAAAAAGGTTTAAGTGGAGTCTCCGATGGATCTCCGATGGAGACTCCACCGGAGATCAAAAAAAAAGCCAAAATGGCTAATTATGAATCATCGCCGGAAAGCGTGCAATGTCAAGGACAACCGAGATGCAGCCAGACATGGTGTATACGGTAACCAAAAAAACTTTAGTTACGAAGGCAACCCTTACCATAAGCGCCATGTGCTTCGCACGAAGGGTAGGGTTAGTGTTGGACAGCCCCCCCTTCTTTTGCCCTAAGTGAAGAAGTACATATGAGATGTGATCTCAAAATCTTTTGAGGACTATCCCTCTCGCTTCTTCCACTAAAACCCCCCTCTCCCCGTTCCTTTCCCTACCAACCCCTCCGCCACCAGAAAATAAGCGCTGCCGCTGCGCCCCGTGCACCAAACCGTACTTTCGTCCCTCCCTGGCTGTCCGCCAGGACGTTCCGTCAGACCACTGCCGCCGTGCCTGCTTTTACAGCAGGCGCGCGTCCCTGACCAGAGTGCCGCCCTCTTCACAACGCTCCACTGGCCTTTTCGGTAGCATGCATTCGGCAAAACGCAAGCTGAAATGGTCGCCCATCCGTCTGCTTTCACACCCAACATTTGGGTGCCTGTGCGCGATTGCACGCCCGCGCATCCACTACAACTAATCTTGCGCTGCGTTGCCTCGCGTTGGAACGCCCAGTGACACCTCCGCCGCCACCACACGCGGTACTGCATCTCTATTGCAACGTATGCATGCAAGAAGAAGCAGTTTCTTGACATCATAGAGAAAGATGGTAGCATTTATTTGTCCTCTCTCTGCGATTCTTCATCTATTGCTGTGGCCATTGCAAGCATGACACCCCTCAAAAAAGGACGCCAACAAACCCGCGCCACGAATACTATACCTTCGAGAATCCCATGTACATATAGAAGGGGTAGGCACTCCAAAGGATATTGAAGAGAAGGCTGCAGCTCACGTTCTTTCTGGTGGCTATCCGCCAGAGCCAGTAGTAGACCGCCAAACTGAGCAACACCGTTAGATTGGTTGATGGCGCTGTCCTAAGGCGTCAGACCATACTCTGCCTGAATGGAGAGTGCCTCTTCTGTGGAATTCCTGGCCTCGGAAGCTTCGTCATCGATGAAACGACTGCGTTTACAAGGTGGTTCCGGGGACGAATCGTCGGATATGTCTCGAACGAGCCGGGTGACATTCGGACGTGGATGTTTAGACATGGTGAGGTAGTTGGAACAACGTTGCTAGAATCATCTGGTGCCCGCATAAGGTATTATATAGACTCAAAAATACCCTAGTAGGTACAATACCTTTCGCCAAACTGGTCCGTCATGGCAAGGAAATGTCCCATGACCGATTGTTATGAGTTGTTACTTAGACCTAGTATGCGAAACTAGAGGGTATTCATGTAGAACGATTGTCTATAAAAGCCCGAGTTTGGTGGCCTTCAAGCCAACTCGGGCCAGAACACTTCTCCTCCCTTTGGCAACCTCCACCTTCTTTTACAGCAGTCTGCTCCTCCCTGCCATCAACCACACTCTTCAACACTCACCCATTTACGTGTTTCGGCTCGGTCTCCCGCATCTTCCCACATGCGTGTACTACGCTGCCCTTGTTTGGGCTTGTCTGGTGTAGCACGGTACACTTTGGCCGCGCCCTAGACCTAAGGTTTTGGTAGTGCGTGTAGGCCATTGCGCTATACTACGACTGATCATCAGCACTACGCTAGATCTAAGGTTTTGATCGCGTAGGTTATCCGCTGGTGTAGTCTTCTTCCTATATTGTACGGGGCTTTGTCGCTCGTTGTGTTGTACGGTCACTACCGGGTTTTCTTTCTACCTTGCATCTTGATTCTTTGTCGCAGTTGGTGCCTATTTACTACATTGGCATTGCACGCCTGTGCTGGTACTTTCGAGCTACGAATATATTTTTGATCTTCTCTCCAGCAGATAAGGGTACAAAGGGGACTGTCATCGTCCAGTGTCATGAAATCGTGCAACATGACACTCACAGTTAGCAATCATACCGCCTTTATTTGAGAAATGGCTCAATTCGAGACGGCAACGATTTCGAAAGTGGAATCTCGTATCTCCGAGATTCCATTGAGTTCCACTCTACCATAACCTAGCCCAGCATCCGCCAGCACCATCTCATTGCTCTTCGCCTCCTCCAGAATCGTTGAACACGATGCCTCTTTCAATGAGGCGGCAAACTGCCCGAATTAAAGCCCAAGCCGAGCGTAGAACAGACGAACAAACAAATAGACAACGTGCAGTTACATTCTTCAAGAATGGGAAAAAACCACGAGCAGTTGCTTTTTTGTGTACTCTTTCTCGTGCAACAACCTACCGACTTCTTGCAGCCTACAGGAACAAAAACAAAGCAAAACACTCCAGACTGCTCGATTCCGTACATAATCGACCAGGTAGGCGGCCAGTTCTCACGATATCCGAAGAAACAGTAACTGTTGATCGCACGATGTTCGCGGCTAGTTGGGGATTTGCACTTGATACAAACAACATGAAAAGCCTTATGGCTGAGGTTACAGCTGACAGACGTTCTGGTTATAAACATGCGCTTCCATCTGATGACGCACTTTGGTCTTTTCGTGCAAGAAATGGAACACTGACATTTAGATCTGCTGAACGTATGTCCCACAAGTACTTTGAGGGTGAGAACCTAAAACACGTAGCAACACTTAGAAATGCCTTCACTGGGCTTTGGACGCAGGAACCAGATCTGTTTGAAGACCAAGATAGAACTTAGAACGTAGATGAAACCACAGTCAATGCACAACATGGTAAGAAAGTTAAGGTTTTCTCTTCTGCTCGCACTTATTATTCGGGAAGAAGAAACGACTTGAAGGACAATGTTAAACATCTCACCGCAGTTATTATTGCCTCTCTATCAGGCAAGAAAGCCCCACCATTCCTAATAGCTGCAGGAAAGAAAGCGATGCAAAGTTAGATGTATGCTGTGGAACCAACTGTGATTAGGCTACTCCCAGAACGATACGAATGGTTAGCAAACCTCACGTGGATACGACAAGGTACCACAGTCCGATGCACACCGAAAGAATCAATTGATTCCACCATATTGAAGTACTTGATCAAGCACTTAGCGGAGTATGTACGCAAATTTGTGCCAGCGTCGAAGTCAATTCTGCTCCTTCTTGATGGACATAGCTCACGAAAGGGAAAAAATGGATTGAAAAGTGTCAGAAGTGAAATATACATGCCATTCAGCTTCCCGCAAATACTTCGCACTTCTTGCAGCCATGTGATTCGCATATCAACAAGAAGTTCAAAGAAGAAACGCGCATGCTTCGTGAGCAGCTCTTACTTAGCGGAGAGTTCACGCATGCAAATATGGCTTTCAAAGCTAAATTCTCTGTGGGCGGATATCGCGCTGTTACTCCTGGAGTATTTACAAACAGCTTCGAGGATGTAGGGTTGTGGCCCTGTGAGCAAGAGTTTCTGAAGAAGCTGAGAATGAGATTGGAGCGCCGTGTCCAGGATGAAAATGACTGGTTTGAACCAGAAAGGAAACAGACTAGAACTTCAGCCCGTTTGCGATGTAGTGATACAATTATTTGTAACAAGGTCCGAGCCACGTTACATAGTGAACTGAATCCGACGATTGAGCTCAGTGCCGTCGAGAATATTCTGCTGAAAAACCGCACCACAAACAGAATTTTATGAAAATGTGCTCCTTTGCGTGCACCTGTGCGTATCGTGAAAACAAAATGACCATCTCTTGGACGCACCCCAGCTCACTGGCTAAGAAAGCCAGTAAGCTGTCCTACTCCATGCAATGATGCCAACCCTCACAAAGAAAACCAAGTTCCGAGTAATACAGGCAATGGTTCTGTACGGAAAAGACGCAAGGGAACCGGTAGGAAGAAGGTGCCGCCGATTTTCCAATGCGAAAGCGACGACGAAAAGTCAATTCGCTCGCTTATTGAACATCGTGTGGTATTGGGATCTTCTGCAATGGCAATGAGAGACGGCGGAGAGATCATAGAAGGCGCAAGAGCATTGCTTCGCCTGCGCTTGCCTCCTTGAAAGACGCAAGTTAACACATAAGAGGTTAGAAGCTTGCGTCTCAAATAAACCCATATTGTTCAAGTAGAGCGTCGGCGACGTTTCTTGAGAGTGTTTTCATGTGATTTCAGGTGTAGTAGAATACTAGTCCAAAGGCCAAGTGGGGAAGTAGTACCTACTAGGGGTAGCGGCGGTAGAGTACCAGCCACTAGGGTGGCGGTCCACTGGGGTCTACATGTGTCTTGGGCACCTTCTGACGTGCAGGCGCAATGGGTGGGCGTAATCTGAGGTCCCTACAGGTCGGGCGCACTCGTAACGATGGCTTGGAAGCCTGTATCCGCTGGAAGCTTGGGGGCTACTACAGGACGGAAGTGGTGCTTTCCTTTACTCCTCAGTGGCCGACTGTACTCGAGCCAACTAATATAGTCGGCGAGACGCTCGAGACCACCGGTAACTGCTACTACAAAATTAAATTAAATACTACACTATTCTACCGCGCACTGTGGTGCAGTGCCAGGTCCACTGGAGGTCACACTTCAGATCACAATTATCTCCGACCAACTTGGCTAATATTGACACGGGCCAGTAGTGCTCTGGTCCTTCTTCCACCTCTTCGGCGCTCCGGCTTGCCAGTCACCTGACCTTAGGGCTAATGTACTACATCAGGGTCAAAATCGCACTTTTTTGGCACGCAATGTTTGTCACAAATTTAGCCATGCTGATTGCTACCATGAGCCGTGAAGTTAGGGCTCATGATAGCCTTCGTACAAGGGTAGGTACAGATCTATTTCAATTTCAATAACAGATAGCAGTCAATAAACATTTTAAGTCATCTTGCCCAAATTGATTCCACGCCACCGTAATCTCGTTATTAATAATATTTGACGTTCCATTTCAATTTTACCCAATCCCTCTTCCGGCGGTCCGGAGATATGGCCGAAATGAGTAGAGTATGGGCCTATTGGACCTAAACCCAGAATTGGAGCCCCCGGAATAGGCTTTACAGCAATGTAGAGAACGTCAACACCACACCACACCCTCACCTTCTATGACAAAAATGTCATGTGCCCCTAGCAGGACCAGAAGAAGGAAATCGACTGCCATCTTCTTCGGAGGGGTTCCAATTGTATCCCGAGGCGAATTAGTCTTCCTGTTCTGTTCTTGTAAGGCCTCATGGTTAAAGGGGTTGAGGGACTGCATGGCAAAATGTAAGCGACGTTGGAGCTTGTGCGAGTCGGTCCATTTTGGTGGGGCAATGGACCTGAAAAATCAAAAAGAAAGGTTCTTTCTACTCTTTGCCGGACAATTCTGGCGGTTCGCAAATTTTTGTGGACGAAATATCGTCTGATTGTAACCGCCGTAGAATCGCGCGTTCTCGCCCATACATTTTGAGAGAGCCACCAATACAAACCGGAAATCTGCAGCTTTGAAGCGCTGTATTGATCTCACGTCGGCCCTAATACGGCATTTTGACTAATTGAAATGGAACGGCACACAAATATTGGCGAACTTCGCGCGTACTTGTCGTGGCTGTCCATGTGAAGATGCTTGAGTAGCGTGCATGGCACGCTAGTTCCTACAAAAACATCTACGCCCTTCGATGATCTTGCCAGAAGGCCAAAGTTCATAAAAGCCGGTCTCTTGCCCGTCTAAATCCGTGGGGTCAGAGGGAAGCCGTTTTCGTTGCTTGCGTAGTACTCTACACAAGGCCGTTTTCAGAACGGTGCCTTTGTCTTCAGCAATTGTGGTCCATGGTGAACCTGATTTAGATGTAGTCAGTTTTTCTTTTTATTTGACAATTATGTATTCAAAGATGCTATTCATTTGATAAAAAGAACGCAGCTTTTGTCTTGTCCGACAGAAAATCCTCTTCAATTTTACTATGAGGCTTATGCATACGAAAATAGTTGATTGAAAAAGCGTATGACTACGATGCTGTGAAGCAAACCATGGTTGAAGAATTCCTTGAAGTTGTCAGTCAGAAGGAATGCATCCGAAGAACCATGGATTGCAGGCTCCATTCGTGGGACATAACTACTTCCTGGAGAGATGTGGATGTCGCTTTCACGAAGGCTAACTTCAATGATATAGCTCAGTTGGGGTTACTCATAAACATAGTCATGGATCATATGTACCTGTGTGATACAGTGGGATCTGACCACATGGGCAGTACAACGCGCGCTGAACCAATTGGTGAGTGTGCCACGTGGGTTAGATTGTCTAACTAATTAGTTTACAAGTTTATTTAATTATTTTAGGTAGGTATTGACACCCCGCTACTGTGGTGTAGGGCGAGGCCACTAGGGCCGACCTCAACGTATGCCACTAGCCGAGTGCACCTGAACTTGAGCCTTGCTCACCTTTAGGGTGGGTGCAGCGCTACCTCACCAAGCATGGTAAAAGCAAGCACCTTGGCTAAGTGTGATAGCAACTGTTTTCTACAGTCAACTTCTTGGTTTAGCTAAGACCATTCAGGCTTCACTAACTCGTGTGCGCCGCACTACCAACACTACCAATTGGTTACGGTAAGCCCGTGGTTGCACCATTACACTACACGTTCTTTTTGTGTGCAGGTGTACACGCAAAGCGCGTGCAAACTAGAATTGCACAATTTCAAATAACTAAATCATTCAACAACTAAATCAATCAACGCAACAAAACCATTGCCAGTTCCTTCATCTAGAATCAGCTCTAAAATTCAACAATTTCCATCCTGGCACTCCAACCCCTAAGCGCAGCCCACAAACGCGCATTGTCCCCAGGTAGCCGAATACAGCACACATTCGCACTTTCGGCATTGCACTACAACTGCCTACTGTGCGCACACTTGGACCAACCAAATTGCTCCACTTGTGCATATCCGCAATCGAGTACCATACACTCCATAACACCGGTATGCAATACAATGCATATTGCGTTTTGCAGTAGCCAATCACATTGCCGTCTCACTTTGGGTTTGAGCAGAGCCGCATAGGCACTTTTGGAACGCTGAGGTCCAAAGGTGCCCATCATCCCCTGAAGGTTTGGTTTTGAACCAAGTTGAGGCCTCCTGGGTTGGCCAGTCACTCAAACAATTCCTGACTTCAACAAAAACCTACGTTTGAAGGATGTCCAGAACTGGAATACAATTTGGTGTCCGTAGGATGCATGGAGGACAAGGGCATTGAATGCTTCTTTCGCTCAAGTAAAGTTCGTCTCACCTTGGACAATGGGTTTGTAGTCGGCAGTCGCAGTCGGGATTAACGTTTGGGGTTTTACACCTCACCCAATCCGATATTGCAAGGCACCAACCTAACCTCACTCTCTTCGCCAGCTGGTGGAGATCATTGCATGAAAACATCGGGGTCCAGCATTGCTAATTTTTGGCATCGGCGATTTGCCCACATAAATGCGCTCGACCTCCAGTTGGTTTACAACTATGCTGAAGGGATGCCGAAGATGTCGGAAATGGAGGAAATATGCCGTCCTTGTCCGCTTGGTACGGCAGGTGCATAAACTTCCGTTTCCCGGCAGGTACGACCGAGCATCAGCAGTAGGTGAGGTGGTACACTCCAGTGTACTAGGACTACTTGTACAATCATTCCCACAAAGGTTTCAATATGCCTCTACCTTGCTCGACGAGCATTCAAGGTACGCAATCCTAAGCTTCATGACGCATAAAAGTGAAATTGCTGTTGTACTCGATGCAGTTGATCACTAGTTACAGCAGCTTGGAGGATTAGGTATTGCGAAAATGCATTCCGATAATACCGAAGAATGTATGGCTTTGTAGCTAAACGCTGCCAACAATCTTCAAGACACTTCTTTCTCTCCTCCGTATACTGCAGAACGCAATGCAGTACCCAAGCGCATTAATCGCACTATGGAGGAAGCTGCTCGAGCTTTGCTCATACAGGCAAGTCTACCAGATTGCTTGTGGCCATATGCCTTAAAACACGTCATACATGTTCGCAATAGGTTTTGTCACTCTGCAGCTGGAAGCAGCCCTTACCTTTTGATGACTGGTTCAAAACCATCCCTGAAGAATTTTAAAGTGTTTGGTTGTGCTGCTTTCATGTCTAACATGAAACCGGATACCAAGTTCGAGTCTTGTGCACTTGAGGGAGTACACTTGCAGACTCCTGAGCATGTTGATGTTGGCAAATGGTCGAGTGCCTGGTAGCCATAGGACATCATGGTAGAATACTTGAAAACAAAGTTGCATATAACCATGGGCACTTTTGAGCACCTCCTTTACAAACGCGCATATGCGCTTGTGCTCGAACCCAATGTGAAACGGGCCTAAGATTGGCTACTGTATTTGGCCTTATGAATTACGTGGTTTAGAAATGGTATACATTGTATGGGTCGTGGGTAAAGCATGGCCCACTTGGCATAATGTGAATGGACAACGTACATAAGATTCTGTGTGGCTACATCTGCTTTACAGGTACATCTCGTTGTTGCAGACGTGGGATTGTGTGTGCCAGCACATGCACGGCATTCAAAGGACTTCTAAAATCGATATGGATGGAGTGTCATGTGAAGTTGTGCATTGTCATAGTCATGATGATGCAAGTAAGTCATTATACAGGGCTGTGACATGCTGACATATTGTTGTCGTCTTAGTTTCACTTACTGTGACTCTTTGGCATGTGCTGGAATAATGTTATGCATGGTTGTAGTGAACTGTCATCAGTTTGTGCAACCCTCACTGTGCTATGTTTGATTATGATTGGTAGTACTCAGTGTCCGCGCTTAGGTGTTAGGGTTTTTCTTGTAGTTGCAGTGCACTATAGTGGTGCTATATAAGTTGCAGATTTTGCAGCTCCAAGTAAACCACCCCAAGGCTGACAACCTGAACTCTTGCTTTTACTTTTTCTTTCTTTCTCATTTCAGTCGAAGCCCAAATTCATCTATCACCTTCACTTATCATCAACATATACAATTGGTATACATTGTATGGGTCGTCGGCACAGCATAGGGCACTTGGCATAGTGTGAATGGACAATGTACAGGAGATTCTGTGTGGCTACATCTGGTTTACAGGTACCTCTAGTTGCTGCACACGTGTGACTGTGTGTGGCCAGCACGTGCATCGTACGAGATGGACTCAGGTTCTCGATATGGGTGCAGTGTCATGTGAACTTGTGCATTGTAGTGGTCATGATGCCGCAAGTAAGTCATTATACAGGGCTGTATCATGCTGGAACATTGTTGTCATGGTTGTTTCACTTACCATGCCTCGTTGGTATGTTCTTGAATAAGGTTATGCATGGTTGTAGTGAGCAGTCACCAGTTTGTGCAACCATTATTGTGTTATGTTTGTATATGATTGGTAGTATTGGCTGTCCACATTTAGTGGTTAGGATTTTCTTGTATTTGTAGTGCACTCTAGTTGTACTACATAAGTTGCAAATGTTGCATCTCCAAGCAAACCAACCCAAGGCTGACAACTTTCACTCTTGTTTTTACTTCTTTCTTTCTTTCTCATTTCAGTCGAAGCCCAACTTCATCTATCAACTTCCTTTATCATTATCAGGTTATGGGCCCAGAGCGTAGACATATTATTGCAGAGGTCACTTTTATTTAATTTTCTTTAATTTGAGTTGTGCATATTCTGGAGATGTAGTTGCAAAGGTGAAAGTAGGCAAAGCGTTCAGAGACTTGTCTCTGGTAAACCAACTTTCGCCTGTTCCGATCCCTGTTTCTTTGGTTTCAGCGCACAAAAATCGAGCTACCTTCCCGCAAGAGACCAGCAGAAGTTAAATGGTGAAAGCATATCACGGTTGTAAGTAACATCTTTGGGACGTTTCGTACGGATTGAGCACCCTGCTCTCGAAGTGCGCAGATTGGAACATTTCGAAGAAAATCGCACCTGGAGAGAGCATCCAGGGTCCAGGGGTTCAAACCTTACGGTAGCAGAGGTAGGTTCTTCTGTCAGTGCGCCCGCTTATACAAAGTTTCATCTGTTACATTCTTTTCTCAGTGTGCTGCAGAGCTGCTCGTAAGTACACTCCGGGTGTAGAGGACCAAAACGAAGCCTGTGAATCGCGTACCAGACGCTTCTTAACGAGCATTGGGACTTGTTCACACGGACTCCGGTGGCACCATTGCTATTGAGTGTTGAGATTACTCCACTGCGGTATTCATTTCTTAGGGTGATCTCAGCTACAAAGTTTAGCTGATCCTCAGATTCAACACATTCTCTTGTGGTGCAACGCATACCGCGTGGAAATCTCGATGATGCTAATCATAAGAGGGCGACGTGGTTACCGTGACGGCTTTACCGTATATGCGTTTAACCGTACGAGGTGATGCCAATGGGATGGTTTACGGTGTGAAGCTTCACCTACGAAGGTAGGAATCTAGAATGGATTGCAGGATGAGTGTGCGCGTGTGCGCGTGTGCGACAGCACCATGCTGTAGTGGTACATTCTACTTGGGATGACCCCTCAGGGTGCGTAACACTGGCCTGGTCACATGTGTGGACCTGAGGAGGTGTGCATTAATGTAGCTAATTATTATAATTTATTATGGTAGTCTATCTACATACGTGAGCGTGACTTCGTCGTCGCGAGCACTAAGTAAATTTAACCCAAAACTTCGTTCATTAATAATTGTTCAGTTTGGCCGGAGATATCTGGCTCTAGATTATGACTTCGTTGTGACGTGTACTACTCCTTGCGGAGGGTCACCGCATTCGGTTCGCTCAATTCAACCTCTCGGTAAACATACAGGTACTTTGTGTTATAATTGTCATGTGACATTTATCTACAGTGTGGTACTGGTGTCGCCCCTATATTGGGAAATCTGTCCACTACATCCCGTGCATTTGCACCCTCCGTCGAGTCTGTTTCCGCTCTCGGCACGGCCCACTGGGTGGTTTTTCCCCGTCCTCGGAAGGCACCCTTCACCGGGTATACTCTAAACCACAGCATCGCGTGGCACAACAGTCTCTGGTTTTACCCTTCTTCTGGCTCCGGGTCACCTTTCTTTACCCACCTCTGTGGTCAATCCGAAATACGTTAAGAGTTACGCCCGTATTACAAGTATACAGAGGGCTCTGTCACTGGGTCTGCATCCACAGGGAGCAACGCCCTGGACACCTTGAGTGTGATACCCAAGTTTGGGGTTTTGCACTATAAGTGGTCTCCTGACCTAGAAAGGTTGAACCGTACGTGGGTACGTCAACGGAATAACCCTAATTGGTTCACTTCGAAGAAGGAAGACTCACGTGGAAGTCGAAGAACTGGTGATCAGTTGGACCATCGTGTGGTGTTCGAGTGGTCGCTGTGAAGATTTGTTTTGTGTTTTGTGCTCCGTTCATCGGATATCTCGTAATTGAGCTCTTCAGTACTCTGAGTGGATTGGCTGGCCAGTTGCGAACTGCCGCCACCCTCTAAGGGTTCTTGTCCAGTATCTTCGGGCATTCCTCAGTCTGCTGCACCGCGTTCGCGTGGTTTTACTGCCGAGAATTCATCTACCGATGAGGTCATTCCGGATGTCCGGACAGCACGATCTCTTTCTTCAGCTCCGCGAGAAGTCGCAATGGTTAATCAGCCTGTGTTTGAGAGACCGTCAGCGCTTATTCCAGGTCGCAATGTTGCTTCGGAGTTATCTCGGCTCGAGTCTCGCCTGGACATCGCTGCTGCGACACATGTGGAAATCTTGCAGATTGTAACCAAGCTTAGGCGTAAGGTTGCAGGTTTCCAGGTTCGGGATGTCCCTAACAATCTACGTCATTTGAGACAGGACGTCAATTCCATTTTGGAACGTCTTGGTACACCCTAGACTTTTATGAAGGGATGTCAGATATTCAAAGATGACGTTTGTGAAGAGACACTTCGAATCCACTTGCTTCTGGATATTCTTGAAGAAACAATTCGTATGGATGCAGCCGTGGACTCACGTGCTCAAGAAGAAGAAGCATCGGTTGGTTCGATTCACCTCTCGTGCAAACGAAGTCAGCTTACATCCAAAAAGGGAGTTCGCATCCATTTAGATTCATCAGCTTCAGACTCTGACAGTCACTCGAGTGACTCCTCTTGAGATGCATCTATTTCCGATATCGATCATGGGAGATCTCGCTCGACATGTTCTAAGGCCACATACCACACTCAGGGAGTTATTCGCTCTCACGAGAAGGGACGGCACCACCTTACGCTTAAAGAGCTGAAGCCGACAAATCCTGTTTTCAGGAAATTGTTATCATATCGATATTATTGCCTTAATGATTCATCGAATGATCGATCGTCACGAGGAACCGGAAAGGTCAGAGACTATATCAAAAGAACGAGTCACCCATTACGGACTCGCTTTACTGTTGAAGAACAAACCTTAGTTCTTGACTTCCTCGCAAAGTTTGTTCAGGAGGCAAATATACTCTGGATGAGTGAAGCACGATCGTATGTCGCTCTACCGCACTTTCTGGCAGGTATGGCTGAAGATCAGTTAAATTCCGTTCGTGGATATTCCCGTGCATTGGAGGGTGGAGTAACCTGTCGGCCAGAAGCGGTTTAATACCTTCTCAGATCCTACGCAACTGTTAATGCTATACAGGATGCGATACTCGCTTTGCGCGATACAAGAAAGAAGCCTGCAGAGACCGAAACGGTTTATTCGACACGTCTGAATAAGGCGTTACACCGTTGCAGTAATGTCTTTTCAGCCCAAGAACGCTGCACCATATTTGTTGATGGTCTTGATGCTGGTACCTAAGCTGTGGTTGCTCGCCATCACGGAGAGAAACGGAGAGTTAGCTACCTCGAATTGGTTCAATTTGCCCAAGCTGGGGGAGATACTTATCGTGCTCGACATCCGTCGAGAACTCGAACGTCGAGAGCTCTTCACCTAGAAAGATCATCCGCGTTATTGGTAATTTGCGATAGAACCGCAGCTGGTGATAAGTACAACATCCATATTGCTGAAAGTGACCCAGACTCGTTGGGAACTACGGATCTCCCGTCAAGATCGACTCCAACCGCGGATGGAGACCCTGCGTGTTATGTAGGCGTTCGAGTTCCGGCAGTTCTGCTCGCTTATGCAAAAAAAGGTACGCGTCACACCCGTCTGATTTGGAATGACACAGCACAATGTCGGGTCGACAATCGACCATCCGATGCCTCAGCCCAGCTGATATGTTTTATCTGCTACCTACATGGTCATGTTGCACCCAAATGCACATTCCCCATGCAGGACGGGTTGAAGAGCATTGCACAGTACGAAGCCCTCACGCCTGAGGAGACGGATCGTGATAGGAGTGCTTCATACGAACAGCAGAAGTTCTTGCAGGCATGCCTGCCTCAGATTTCAGCAGACGACGCCGTTCGAGCACCTAACCTTGGTAACCAGGTTGAAAACGTAGTACCTGCGAATTGGGTTCAATCGGAATCCCCTGAATTGGTTCATCTACCGATTCTGGTGCAACCCACCTCGAGAAACTAATTTCGGGAGTTTCGCCTTCGAGAGTGGCGTCTTCTGAGCCGAAGTTGAAGACGCCCGAGGCGGAACTGCTTCGCGTTCCAGATCTTAAAATCCTTACACCGATGATGGCTGAAACAGATGTTGACTAAGACCAGTTAATGGTTCTACGTCCACCGTGGGTAGGTTCCCGTAATCTCCGTATCCCAGATAGAGTCTTGGTGATTGCCAAGAGAAACTACAAATTTTATGCCTACCTTGGCCTTTACAACCAGTTCATGGTTCGACAGTTGTATGTTCTTGATACTGGAGCAGCACCCAACTCGATCCACGCAGATTTGGTACCACCGACACTTCGCAGTAACATTCGCTTTGGACGCACGATGGATATCGCCAACGCGAATAACAACCCACTGAAGACCTGTGGGTATATATCAATTCTGGTGAGATTAAGAACCTGTGTGGTACAACTGAACTTCGTTGTATGCGAAAGGCTCGCAGCAACGGTAATACTCGGTTGTGATTTCCCTGATCGCTTTCTTTAAGCTATTCGCCCCCGTGAAACTCGTGATGGAGGACAATATCACATTTACGGTTTATGAAGATGTGCATCATGGTTATGAAGTACATGAAGAAGAAGTGTGAAGCAAGAAGAAGAGCAAGTATGAAGACAGAAGTTTATCTATTCTGCCTTCAGAATATCTACCACTAGGTGATCAAGTACCGCTAGGTTGCTACACTCTTGATGAGGGACCAGCACCACCTTAATTCGACGGTCCTGGCTTATGCTGCCTTGCGAACGCTAGCAGCTGGCTCACTTCATTCATACCAGGCGGAACTGGGATACCCAGATCCAACAGGTTAGCTTGCAATTCCGCGACTTCTGTGAATATTGCAGTTGGTGGTGAAGCACTCTGCTCAGTTCCCAGATTCCAAACGGATGGTGCCACAGCTCCTGTAGCGGATGCTTCGGCAATAGAGCCGAAGGAAAACCATTCATCTGGAGTTCGCTTGTCGGAGGCAGTTGGGAAGGACCAGCAAATCTGGAGGCACCTGGGAGAAGGTTGGAAGAAAAGCTCATTGGCTTCCTCGAGGAAGTTGGTAGATGGTATTCCAAAGTATTGGTCGAATTCGAGTTTGACTCTTCGGATATCTGGCGTAGTGTTCAATACGTCCCAAGTGAGCTGAACGATGCCAGTTTACTCACCAAGCGATTGGGACGTATGAGTGCTACTGCAATTCTCAAACGGATGGGTCTTGGACAGGAACTCGAGGAAGAGTGTTGAAGTCTGGAAGTGGTCGAGTGACTGGCCAACCCCCCCAGAAGGCCTCAGCTTGGTCTAAAACCAAACCTTCAGGCGACGATGGGCACTTTTTGAGCCCCTCGCTCCAAAAGCACATATGCGCCTCTGTTCAAACCCAACGTGAAACGGCAATGTGATTGGCTACTGCAAAATGCTATATGCATTGTATCCCGTACAAGTGTTATGCAGTGTATAGTACTGGAATGCGGATATGCACAAGTGGAGCGATGTGGTTGGTCCAAGTGTGCGCGGAGTAGACGGTTGTGCTGCAATGATTGATAAAGTTATTTGAAATTGTGAAACTCTAGATTGCGCGGGCTTTTCGTGTACACCTGCACACACGAATAACGTGTAGTGTAATGATGCAACGACCGCCATCGCTTGCTGCGACGACGGTGAAGTGTGTGTGGTAGGGTATATGTAGTTTGGCTTTGCCTGCTGGTGAGTAAACTGGTCGACTAAGGCTGGCAACCTTCCTTGTTTTACTTTTTTGTTTCTTCTTCCTCCGTTTTTCTTCCTTTTTGTTTTCATAACCAGCGTGCGTTGCGTCAGCTTATGGTCCCAGAGCGTCGAATTTTTGCGGACATGGTGCTCTACTAATATCTCTTTGGATTCTACGAAGACTGGATTTTCCTTTTACGCAGGTACGCCTTGCGTTGCGAGCGAGTGAATCTTGTGGAAGTCGAGTGGCAGTGGAACGTAGGCAAAGCGTTCAGGGACTCGTCTCTGGTAGACCGACCTGCACCTGTTCCAATCCCTGCTTCTTTGCTTCAGCGCACAAGGCAGACCGCGCTATTTTCCGGCAAGCGACTAGAAGTGGTTAACTGGTGGAAGCTTACCGCGTCAGCTACTAGCCTCCCTTGGACGTTTCGTACGGATTGTAAAGTCTCTCGCTCTGAAGTGCGCAAAGCAGGACTGGTCGCAGCAACTGCATCTCCCCTGGTGAGAGTTACCAGGGACCAGAGGATTCGGACCTCTAGGGTAGCGGGGATAGTATCTCCTGCCAGGGCGCCCGTCTTAAAAAGTTTCATTTGTGTTTAGGGTCGTATCAGTACGACCCGTGATTATACTACGGTCGTTGAGTACCCGAACGTCGCCTCTGAACGCGTACAATACGCGTCTCGACAAGCATAGTAGACTTGGTTACACGGTCTTCGCTGACATTTTCGCTGTTAAGTGTTTGAGATTCTTCTCCGCTCCAGTTTTTCTGGTTCTTTGTTTAACAGAAGCCATGAAATCCCTCCTTCGGCTTCACTATATTGTGTGGATATCACTAGATTTGGCATCTACATAGTTGCTTTTGTTGATTTTCTTCGGTTCTACTCCCATAGGAACTATTTCGGACTCCGAAGTTGAAACGGAATCCACCTCTGGAATGAACGTTCCTCGTTTCCATGGTAAGCGTGGTGATGATTATATGCTGTGGCGTCACCTTCTTCGTGCTGCATGCCGTATTAATGGTGTGTGGAATGTCTCGAATCCCTCTGGGGGTCAATCTACCACAGATAGTTCAACTCAAGACACAACTACCGCAGGTAGTGGCACTGAAATAGAAACTCCCCGTATCATTGCGAAACAAGAAGAGGCTTGTGGTATCATCATCTGTGCTCTTGGTCATGCTCCATTACGTGTAGTCATGGACGTGGATGTAATGATTTGAAATGATGTTCATAGACGATGTTGTGCGTCGACGGAAATGAAAGGGAAAGAAAGAAAGAAAATGAAGAGTGAAGGTTGCCGGGCTTGGGGGCGAGTTTACTTGGTACTGCGACTTCAGAGTCTTATATAGCACATCTACTTCGCCCTACCACTACAAGAAAACCCTACACCACTAAGTGGGGACACCCAATACTACCAATCATAATCAAACATAACACAATAAGGCTTGAACACACTGATTACAGCTAAGTACAACCATGCATAACAACATAATAACAAATTACAACAACGCACACCAAGTGAACCAAGCAGCCAACAATGCGCAACAAGTGAAACAGACATGCCAACAATGTGCCAGCAGGTGACAGCACTGTGTAAACACTTACTTGCATCATCATGACTATGACAAAGCACAAGTTCACATTCCACCGCATCCATGTACATAAACTAGGTGTGTTGCATGCATGGCACGTGCTTACTTGCGCAACTGCACATATGCAACACCTGCATGTACCTGTAAACCAGATGTAGCCACACATATTCCTAAGTACCACGCCCATTCACCTTATGCCAAGTGGCCGGTTCCGTGCCCATGACCCATACGATGCACAACATTTGTAACCAATGCATTGCTTATGAGTATATGCAGTAGCCAATCATATGCCCGTTTCACGTTTGGTTTGAGAACACACGCATATACGCTTTTGCAAAGCAGCTCTCAAAAACAGCCCTCGGTTATATGAAACTTTGTTACCAAGTGCTGCTCCATAATGTCCCAGGACTACCGGGCACTCGACGATGTGCTAACATCAACAATCATCATCTTTGCTCTTGGTGATGCTCCATTACGCGTAATCATGGACGTGGATGATGATCCTGCACGTATGTTGCAATTCTTGGATGCACGTTATGCCTCCAATAGCACTGTATCTAGAATTGCAGTGCAGAAACGATTGTTCCGAACGTCGTACAGCGATCAGAACATTTCCAGCTATGTGGATCAATACACGGCAATGTTCGCTCAGTTAGACCGTATGGGCAGGGATGCTGCTATACTGGAGTCTGACAAGGAACCTATGCTACTTGCTTCCATTGATCCGAACAGTTCGTTGGAGTCCACGGCTGCTGCACTACGTACTAAGGACATATCGGAACTCCCCTGGGACTATGTGGCAACCACTTTGATCGAAGAGTACAATGCTCGTCTGGTCAGTTTTTCTAGTTCTGGACGTACGCGAAGTCGAAAGAAGAACAGAAGCAAAGGTTCTTGTGGTTCACGTGTGTCCCAAAACTCTAGTCACACTCACATCAGGGACGGAAGTGACTCTGATGGTCTGCCAAGTACAGCTGCTAGAGCATACGTGGTGTCCAGTAACCGGAATTATCACTGTGGATTCTGTGATCGTGATGGTCACAAAAAGGACAGATGCCAAGTGAATCCCGATAACCCAGATAATCACTTACCCAAAAGCATCCTGGACAAGCTTAACATCAAATCGAAGAGCAAATGTCGGGCGTCCAAGTCTGCAATAAGCCGGCGGGTAGTTCATCAAGGATTAAGGTATGTGGTATGGCACTGGAAAAGTCTTCCTTCGTACCTCCCGACAGTTGCGATATGGACACCTATGCCGATAGTGGTGCTACATCACACTTTTTCCATTCAGTGTCTGCGTTTATTCCCCAATCTTTGCACAACGTAGAAACTCGAACCATCATGCTTGCCGACAATACTGAAGTATGTGCCACGCGACGGGGTGACATAGTATTGCCATTTGAGTACGCAAACCTACGATTGACTGATGTCCTGTTCGGTCCAGAACTGGAATACAATTTGGTGTCCATAGGATGCTTGGCGGACAAGGGCATTGAATCTTTCTTTCGCTCAAGTGAAGTTCGTCTCACCTTGTACAATGGTTTTGTAGTCGGCAGTGGCCATCACGATCGACGCTCGGGGTTATACACCTTACCCGATCCGATATTGCAAGGTACCAACCCAACCTCACCCTCGACACCAACTAGTGGAGATCATTGTATGAAGACATCGGAGTCCATTTTTGCTAATCTATGGCATTGGCAACTTGCCCACATCAATGCATGCGACCTCCAGTCAGTTTACAAACATGCTGAAGGGGTTCTGAAGATGTCGGAAATGGAGGAGATATGCCGCCCGTGTATGCTTGGTAAGGCGCATAAACTTCCGTTTCCTGGCAAATACGACCGAGCATCAGCCGTAGGTGAGGTTGTACACTTCGATATACTAGGGCCCCTTGTACTGTCATTTCCACAAAGGTTTCAATATGCCTCTACCTTCCTTGACGAGCATTCAAAGTATGCACTCTTAGGCTTCATGAACCATAAAAGTGAAATTGCTGTTGTATTCAATGCAGTTGAGCACAAGTTCCAGCAGCTTGGAGGAGCGGCCAATGCGAAAGTGCACTTGGATAATGCCGAAGAGTATATTGCATTGCAGCTGAACCCTGCCAACAATTTTCAAGACACTTCTTTCTCTCCTCCGTATACTCCGGAACACAATGCAATAGCCGAGCGCATCAATCGCAATATGGAGGAAGCTGCTCGATCTTTGCTCATACAGGCAAGTCTCCCAGAGTGCTTGTGGCCATACGCATTAAAGCACGTCATACATGTTTGCAATAGGGTTTGTCACTCAGCAACTGGAAGCACCCCTTACATTTTGGCGACTGGTTCAAAACCATCCCTGAAGCATGTCAAAGTGTGTGGGTGTGCTGCGTTCGTGCTTAAGATGAAACCTGATACCAAGTTCGAGTCTCCTGCACTTGTGGGAGTGTACTTCCAGACTCTTTAGCATGGTTTGTATGATGTTTGAGTCAATGATAGTGATGAGATTCCACGCATTGTAAAGTCTCGGCATGTGACATTGGACGAGTCCGAGTTCCCTGGTGCACCATTTCTGGAGCATGTTATGAGTGACGAAGGTGCATCAGATGATACTTATCAATGCCCAGATCACTGTGAAATTGATACTGAGAGTGGTAGTATGGTTTCTGTGGACAATCCATTCGACAGCGAGAGTGATACGGAACATATTGAATCCACTCCTATACCAACGGCACAGAGCACTGAAAGCGGTACCGATCACCCAGATGATAGCGAGCATACTTCTGATGATGATTCGGACCCAGACAATGGTAGTGAGCATGCCCCAAGTGTTAGTCAACATAATTCGGACACTGATGTCTTACCGGAATCTGAACCAGAACCACGCTATCCTCGCCGTACACGACGTGGACTAGCGAAGTGGTGGTACATGGCCGGTAGTGCAACGTCACAAATGGATATTACTACCAGTGATGAACCTACTCTGCGCGAAGCACTGTCTGCCACACCATTTGAGCAGAGCCTTTAGAAGAATGCCTTTGATGAAGAACTGACATTTATGGAGGAGAAGAACACTTGGGAGGAGGATGAATCACCTGCCTCTCAGCCTCTTCCTACTCATGTCATTTCAAACGTCAAGCGCGATGCCAAAGGATCGGTTGATAGATTCAAAGCTCGGGTTGTGGCTGGTGGCAATCACCAGAAATACGGGCAGAACTACATGGAGACATATACGCCAGTAGTGCCATTTAGCCTGGCCCGCATGTTACTGTACGTCGCACTTTGTCTTCAGATGTATGTGGTTCAGTTAGATGTTAAGACTGTATTTCTCAATGGTGAGCTTAAAGAAGAGGTGTGAGTGATGTCGCCGCGTGGTGTTCCTGGTCTGATTGCAAAGTGCTATAAGTTACTCAAGGCTATGTACGGTTTGAAACAGGCTCATCTAGCACGGCACACCAAGTTCAAAGCAGACATGAAGAGGTTGGGTTTTGACGAACTACCCAGCGCACCGTGCGTATTCAAGCGAAAGGTTGGAGATGGCATGTACGCCTACATACTCGTATACGTGGACGACATTCTGCTGTTCACGCCAACGCTGGAGCAACGGACTACGGTGTTGGAGGAGCTCAAAACACTCTATGACCTTCCCATTGAGAACCGAATCACTCTGTACCTTGGCGTGGACCTGTCATGTAAGATAGGTACAGCCGGACAACTCTTTGGTTTGAAGCTGGGACAGTCACTTTATAGTGAAAGTATACTTTGAAGATTTGGTCTCCAGAACGTTAAGCCAGTACCAAGCCCTATGGTGGAGTGCTTCTTCACATCTCTAGCAACGGAGGAGGACAAATCACTAATGGATGTGCAGTTGTACCAGCAGATGATCGGATCTCTGATGTACTTGGGACTACGTACTAGGGTGGATATACTTGCTCCAGTTCTCATCCTGGCTCGTTTTCAGAGTGCTCCTACCGCTTAGTGTCACAAAGCTGTGAAGCGTGTGCTCAGGTACCTGTGTAGAACGTGACAGTATGGGCTATGCTACAGGCCTGGATCGCTAGATCTGCATGGTTTTGTGGGCTCTGACTACGCTGGAGACAGTGCGGGTCGGAAGTCGATGTCCGGGTATATCGTTAAACTTGGGTCAGCAACCTGCTGGTATGGTGGTAGAAAACAAGCTTCAGTTGCGCTATCAACTGGCGAGGCGGAGCACTATACTCTGACTTTGGCTGCACAGGAAGTGGTATGGGTTGCTTGTGTGCTACGGGAATGCGGCTTCGACATGAAACCTTTGGTTCCTCTACACTCTGACAACCAGTGTGCATTGGAGTGGGCTGGTGGTGAAAGGTGTCCTTCTAGTCGTGCTAAGCACATTGATGTAAAGGTTCACTTTTTTCCGAGATCTAATAAGAGACAATGTGATTAGTGTTCAATACGTCAAAAGTGAGAGCTGAACGATGCCGATTTACTCACCAAGCCATTAGGACGTATGAGTGTTAATGCAATTCTTAAACGGCTTGGTCTTGGACAGGAACTCGAGGAGCAGTGTTAAAGTCTAAAAGTGGTTGAGTGCCTGGCCAACCCCCACAGAAGGTATCAGCTTGGTCCAAAACCAAACCTTCAGACGACAATAGGGTACTTTTGGAGCCCCTCGCTCCAAAAGCGCATATGCGCCTCTGCTTAAACCCAATGTGAAACGGCAATGTGATTGGCTACTGTAAAATGCTATATGCATTGAATACCGTACAAGTGTTATGCAGTGTATGGTACTTGATTGCGGATATGCACAAGTGGAGCAATGTGGTTGGTCGAAGTGTGCGCGCAGTAGACTGTTGTGCTGCAATGCTGAAGATGCGAATGGGAGCTGCATTGGGAGATTTGGGACAATGTGCGTTTGTGGGCTGCGCTGAGGGGTTGGAGTGCCAAGATGGAAGTTGTTGATTTTTTAGAGCTGATTCCAGATCAAGGGACTGGCAATGGATTTGCTGCATTGATTGATTTAGTTACTTGAAATTGTGACCCTCTAGATTGTGCGCGCTTTTCGTGTACACCTGCACACACGAATAATGTGTAGTGTAATGGTGCAACCACCGCCGTCGCTTGCTGCGACGACGGTGAAGTGTGTGCAGTAGGGTATATGTATACTGGCTTTTCCTGCTGTCAAGTAAACTGGTCGACTAAGGGTGACAACCTTCCTTGTTTTACTTTCTTGTTTCTTGTTCCTCCCTTTCTTTCTTCTCTTTGTTTTTCATAACCCGCGGGCGTTGCGACACCAACAATGTGCCAGCATGTGACAGCACTGTGTAAACACTTTTTTGCATCATCATGAATATGACAAAGCACAAATTCACATGCCACCACATCCATGTACATACCGTAGGTGTGCTGCGTGCATGGCACGTGCTTACTTGCGCAACTGCGCATATGCATCACCCGCATGTACCTGTAAACCCGATGTAGCCACAGACATTCCTAAGTACCATGCCCATTCACCTTCTGCCAAGTGGCCAGTTCCATGCCAATGGCCCATACGATGCACAACACTTGTAACTTGTAACCAATGCATTGCTTATGAGTATATGCAGTAGCCATGCATATGCCCGTTTCACGTTGGGTTTGAGAACACACGCATATGCGCTTTTGCAAAGCAGCTCTCAAAAACAGCCCTCTGTTATATGAAACTTTGTTTCCAAGTGCTGCAGCATGATGTCCCAGGACTACCAGGCACTCGACCATGTGCTAACATCAACACTCCTCCTCGAGTCCCTGGGAAGCACCATGCTCCAGAGTCTGCAAGTACACTCCCTCCAGTGCACGAGACTCGAACTTAGCTTCTGGGTTCATTTTCAATATATATGCTGCGCATCCAAACGCTCTAGCATACTTCAACGACGGCTTACCACCATCCACCAAAAGGTATAGATTCAGGCCTGTGGTAGAGTGGAAAGATCTATCGCATATACAAATATCATATATCAATGCATACGGCCATAGGCATTCTTGCCAGTGTGCCTGAATCAGCAAAGCTCGAGCAGCTTCTTGCATTGTGCGATTGATGCGCTCGGCAATGGCATTATGGTATGGGGTGTAGGGAAAAGAAAGTATCATTCCCTGCAGACCATTCGTGGTTTGGGTCTTGGAGGGCAATGTACCCTTCGGCATTATTTGTATGCAAATTCTGAATATTCACATGCGCTCCTCCAACACTCTGATGAAACACATGCGCTCCTCCAACACTCTGATGAAATACGTGCGCTCCTCCAACCTGCCGGAGATTTTGCCCAACATCAGGAAACAATGCACTAACACCATAGCTATGCGAAACGAAGTCGTTATGCTCAATTGGATTTGGCAGCGTGAACAAACGATAGGACATGACACGTTGCCCACATCCAATCTCTAATCCATATTAATGTATACCGCAAACCCCATTCCCACATAAAAGGGACTGAATGCCTTTATCGGTCATACGACCTACAGAAACCAAGTTGTATCCAAGATCCGGGACTAGAAGTACATCTGTCAACCTTAGGTTAGCCTTCGAAAAACGGAGTATTACATCCCCTTTTTGTGTAGCGGAGACCGTAGTGTTGTCAGCGACCTTAATCGTCCTTTGCTGTATGTCAACCAATGTGTTTGGGACGAACGCAGAAGCACAACTGAATAAGAGGGATGGGGCACCACTGTCTGCGTAGGTGTCTACGAAAGTAGACGCAGGGGGAACCACTGCAGACTGTTCAGCAGACATTGCAGCCATCTCAATCTTAGATTTTTTTTGTGATGACCTCCCAAAGTGAGTTTTTGGAACCAGTTTTGAGATTCTCTAAGATAGCTTTCGGCAGGTGATTGTCTGGATTGTCAGGATTCATGTGACATCGGTCCTGCGTGTGACCATCTCTGTCACAGAAGCTGCAATGATAACTATTTTTGCCTGCAATAGCATAAGCGCGCCCATTGTAGTCAGTGCATGAGTTGGGATCTGATGTACTTGCATCAATGTCGTAAACATTTGAAGATGTGGTGTGTCCACTTGAACGGTTACTGTCCTTACTTCTGCTCTTCATGCGTTTGCGATTATGACCAGAACTAGCTGAATCAATTTGGCGAGCATTGTATTCGTCTATGAGGGTAGTGGCCACGTAGTCCCATGTCAATTCCGAGATGTCCTTTGTCCGAAGTGCCGCAGCCGTTGACTCCAGTGAGCAGTTGGGATCAATAGAGGCTAACAGCATTGGCGCCTTGTGGGATTCGGGAATGGCAGCATCCTTCCGCAGTCGGTCTAGCTGCGAGAGTAGGGACGCAAACTGGCCGACATAGTCCGACATATTCTGGCCATTATACGACATTCGGAATAGCTGGGTCTGTACAGCAATACGTGACACTGTCCTATTAGAAGCATACCTTGCATCAAGAAGTTTGAGCATACGCCCAGGGTCATCATCGACGTCTATAACCACACGCAGAGAGGCATCTCTAAGTGCGCATATTATGATTGCCCATGCCTTTTCTCGTGTGACAAGTACACGGGGAGTGGTCTGCGGCGGGCTTGAGCCCGACGCCGGCGTCCTGGTAGCACTGTATGACCCCTCCGAGCCTGACATTACGACATTCCAGACTCTTTTGATGCGACATGCAGCTCGTAGACGATGTCGCCATAACGTTTAATCCTCACTTTTACCATGGAAGCGTGGCCTTTTCGCACCAGAGGTGGTTCCAGACTCAACTTCGGAGTCAGACCTTGTTCCAGAAGGAGTTCAAATACCAAAGTAAATAAAACAAATGTAGCAAAGTGAGGGACTCGATGCTTTGAATCGACGATCAGCTGGGATTAAAGAGAATGATGGCGGTACAGGCGCTGAATTTTAGCTGATGTCACACTAAGAAAGAGATACTGGAGTGGAGATTTGTCGACACTTAACAGCTCGGATTCCAGCGGAGACCGTGTAAACAAGTCTCAACGCTCGTCCAGACGCGTCTGGTACGCGAATCATAGGCGGAGTTTGGGTCCTCGACGACCGGAGTATACTCACAAGTGGCTCTGAAGCGCACTCGAAAAAGAAAATAAAAGATGAAACTTCGTAAACACGGGCGCACTGACAGGAGAAACTACCTCCGCTACCCTAAGGGTTGAAACCCTGGACCCTGGATGCTCTCTCCAGGTGCGAGGTGCGATTTTCTTCGACCTGCCCTACTCCGCGCACTTCACAAGTAGGGTGCTCAATCCGTACGAAACTTCCCAGGTAGGTTATTAAGCAACGCGATATGCTTTCACCAGTTAACCCCTGCTCGTCTCTTGCGGGGTATCAGCTCGATCTTACCCGCGCACGCAAAAATAAAAGAATTTGAAACCGAGCGACCTCTGCAAGTATCGACGCTCTGGGCGCGTAACCTGTTAATATGAAGTGAGGTTGATAGATGATGTTGGGCTTCGACGGAAATAAAAAGGGAAGAAATAAAGAAAATAAACAGTGAAGGTTGCCAGACTTGGGGGCGAGTTTACTTGGTACTGCGACTTCAGAGTCTTATATATCAAATCTATTTCGCACTACCACGACAAGAAAACCCTACACCAATACGTGGGGACACCCAATACTACCAATCATAATCAAAGATAACACAATAAGCGTTGCACACACTGATTACAGCTAGGTACAACCATGCATAACAACATAACAAAACATTACAACAACGCACATCAAGTGAACCAAGCAGCCATAATGCGCAAAAAGTGAACCAGACATGTCAACAATGTGCCAGCATGTGACAGCACTGAGTACACACTTACTTGCATCATCATGACTATGAAAAAGCAAAAAGTCACATGCCACCGCATCCACGTACATACCCTAGGTGTGTTGCGTGCATGGCACGTGCTTACTTACCCCACTGCACTTATGCAACTGTTGAAGTCTAGAAGTGGTCGAGTGCCTGGCCAAGCCCCACAGAAGGTCTCAGCTTGGTCCAAAACCAAACGTTCAGGCGACGATGGGCACTTTTGGAGCCCCTCGCTCCAAAAGCGCATATGCGCCTCTGCTCAAACCCAACGTGAAACGGCAATCTGATTGGCTACTGCAAAATGCTGTATGCATTGTATACCGTACAAGTTTTATGGAGTGTATGGTGCTGGATTGCGGATATGCAAAAGTGAAGCAATGTGGCAGTTCCAAGTGTGTGCGCAGTAGACGGTTGTGCTACAATGCCGAAGATGCGAATGGGAGCTGTATTGGGAGATTTGGGACAATGTGCGTTTGTGGGCTGCGCTGAGGGGTTGGAGTGCCAAGATGGAAGTTGTTGATTTTTTAGAGCTGATTCCAGATCAAGGGACTGGCAATGGATTTGCTGCATTGATTGATTTAGTTACTTGAAATTGTGACCCTCTAGATTGTGCGCGCTTTTCGTGTACACCTGCACACACGAATAATGTGTAGTGTAATGGTGCAACCACCGCCGTCGCTTGCTGCGACGACGGTGAAGTGTGTGCAGTAGGGTATATGTATACTGGCTTTTCCTGCTGTCGAGTAAACTGGTCGACTAAGGGTGACAACCTTCCTTGTTTTACTTTCTTGTTTCTTGTTCCTCCCTTTCTTTCTTCTCTTTGTTTTTCATAACCCGCGGGCGTTGCGACAATCATCTGGATGATCGGTGCCGCTTTCAGTGCTCTGTGCCGTTGGTATAGGAGTGGAATCAATATTTTCTGTATCACTCTCAATATCGAATGGATTGTCCACAGAAACCATACCACCACTCTCATTATCAATTTCACAGTGATTTGCGAATTCATAAGTATCATCTGATGCACCTTCTTCACTCATAAGATGTTCCAGAAATGGTGCCCCAGGGAAGTTGGACTCGGCAAATGTCACATGCCGAGACTTTACAATGCGTGGAATCTCATCACTATCATTGACTCAAACACCATACACACCATGCTAAAGAGTCTGCAAGTACACTCCTTCAAGTGCACGAGACTCGAACTTGGTATCCGGTTTCATCTTAAGCACGAACGCAGCACACCCAAACACTTTGACATGCTTCAGGGATGGTTTTGAACCAGTCACCAAAAGGTAAGGGCTGCTTCCAGTTGCTGAGTGACAAACCATATTGCAAACATGTATGACGTGCTTTAATGCGTATGGCCACAAGTACTCTGGGAGACTTGCCTGTATGAACAGAGCTCGAGCAGCTTCCTCCATAGTGCGATTGATGCGCTCGGCTATTGCATTGTGTTCCGGAGTATAACGAAGAGAGAAAGAAGTGTCTTGAAGATTGTTGGCAGGGTTCTGCTGCAACACAATACACTCTTCGGCATTATCCAAGTGCACTATCGCAATGGCCACTCCTCCAAGCTGCTGGAACCTATGCTCAACTGCATCGAATACAACAGCAATCTAACATTTATGGGTCATGAAGCCTAAGAGTGCATACTTTGAATGCTCGTCAAGGAAGGTAGAGGCATATTGAAAACTTTGTGGAAATGACAGTACAAGGGGCCCTAGTATATTGGAGTGTACAACCTCACCTACGGCTGATGCTCGGTCGTATTTGCCAGGAAACGGAAGTTTATGCGCCTTACCAAGCATACACGGGCGGCATATCTCCTCCATTTCCGACATCTTCAGAACCCCTTCAGCAGGTTTGTAAACTGACTGGAGGTCGCATGCATTGATGTGGGCAAGTTGCCAATGCCATAGATTAGCAATAATGGACTCCGATGTCTTCATACAATGATCTCCACTAGTTGGTGTCGAGGGTGAGGTTGGGTTGGTACCTTGCAATATCGGATCGGGTAAGGTGTACAACCCCGAGCGTCGATCGCGATGGCCACTGCCGACTACAAACCCATTATCCAAGGTGAGACGAACTTCACTTGAGCGAAAGAAGCATTCAATGCCCCTCTCCGCCAAGCATCCTACGAACACCAAATTGTATTCCAGTTCTGGAACGAACAGGACATCAGTCAATTGTATGTTTGCGTACTCAAATGGCAATAATATGTCACCCCGCTGCGTTGCACATACTTCAGTGTTGTCGGCAAGCATGATGGTTCGAGTTTCTACGTTGTGCAAGGAATCGGGAATAAACGCAGACACCGAATGGAAAAAGTATGATAAAGCACCACTCTCGGCATAGGTGTCCATATCGCAACTGTCGGGAGGTACGATGGAAGACTTTTCCAGTGCCATACCACATACTTCAATACTTTATGAACTACCCGCCGGCTTATTGCAAGACTTGGACGCCCGAGATTTGCTCTTCGATTTGACGTTAGGCTTGTCCAGGATGCTTTTGGGTAAGTGATTATCTAGTTTATTAGAATTCACATGGCATCTGCCCTTTGTGTGACCATCACGATCACAGAACTCACAGTGATAAGTCCGGTTACTGGACACCACGTATGCTCTACAAGTTGTACTTGGCCGATCATCAGAGTCACTTCCATCCCTGATGTGAGTGTGACTGGAGTTTTGGGACACACGTGAACCACCAGAACCTTTGCTTCTGTTCTTCTTTCGACTTCGCGTACGTCCAGAACTAGAATAACTGACCAGACGAGCATTGTACTCATCGATCAAAGTGGTTGCCATATAGTCCCAAGTGAGTTCCGATATGTCCTTGGTACATAGTGCAGCAGCCGTGGACTCCAACGAACTGTTCGGATCAATAGAAGCAAGTAGCATAGCTGCCTTGTGACACTCCGGTATTGCAGCATCCTTGTCCATACGGTCTAACAGAGCGAACAATGCCGTGTATTGATCGAAATAGCTGGACATGTTCTCACCGCTGTACGACATTGGGAACAATCTTGTCTGCACTGCAATTCTAGATACAGTCCTATTCGAGGCATAACGTCCATCTAAGAGTTGCAAAATACGTGCAGGATCATCATCCACGTCCATGATTACGCGTAATGGAGCATCATCCAGAGCACAGATGATGATACCACAAGCCTTTTCTCGTTTCGCAATGATACGGGGAGTTGCTATTTCAGTGCCACTACCTGCGGTAGTTGTGTCTTGAGTTGAACTATCTGTGGTAGATTGAAACCCAGAGGGATTCGCGACATTCCACACACCATTAATACGGCATGCAGCACGAAGACGGTGACGCCACAGCATATAATCATCACCTCGCTTACCATGGAAACAAGGAACGTTCATTCCAGAGGTGGATTCCGTTTCAACTTCGGAGTCCGACATGGTTCCTACGGGGGTAGAACCGAAGAAAAGCAACAAACGCAACTATGTAGATGCCAAATGTAGTGATATCCACACAATATAGTGAAGCCAAAGGAAGGATTTCATGGCTTCTGTTACACAAAGAACCAGAAAACCTGGAGCGGAGAAGAATCTCAAACACTCAATATCGAAAATGTCAGCGAAGACTGTGTAACCAAGTCTACTATGCTTGTCGAGACGCGTCTCGTACTTGATCACAGGCGGAGTTCGGGTACTCAACGCCCGAATTATACTCGCAGGACGTACTGATACGAGCCTGGACACAAATAAAACTTCTTAAGACGGGCGCACTGGCAGGTGATACTATCCCCGCTACTCTAGAGGTCCGAATCCTCTGGTCCCTGGTAACTTTCTCCAGGTGAGATGCGGTTGCTGCGACCAGTCCTGCTCCGAGCTGTTAATATGAAATGACGTTGGG
This sequence comes from Gracilariopsis chorda, assembly GCA_003194525.1. Lineage (NCBI taxonomy): Eukaryota > Rhodophyta > Florideophyceae > Gracilariales > Gracilariaceae > Gracilariopsis > Gracilariopsis chorda. The sequence goes on from NBIV01000062.1 coordinate 299,871, forward strand.
CTTCGACAGAAAAGAAAGGGAAGGAAAGAAAGAAAATAAAGAGTAAAGGTTGTCAGGCTTGGGGGCGAGTTTATTTAGTACTGCATCTTCTGAGTCTTATATAGCACCTCTATTACGCCCTACCACTACAAGAAAACCCTACACCACTAAATGGGGACACCCAATACTACCAATCATAATCAAACACAACACAATAAGGGTTGAACATACTGATTACAGCTAAGTACAACCATCCATAACAACATAATAAAACATTACAGCAAAGCACACCAAGTGAACCAAGCAGCCAACAATGCGCAACAAGTGAAACAGACATGCCAACAATGTGCCAGTATGTGACAGCACGGTGTAAACACTTACTTGCATCACCATCACTATGGCAAAGCACAAATTCACATGCCACCGCATCCATGTACATAACCTAGGTGTGTTGCATGCATGGCACGTGCTTACTTGCACAACTGCACATATGCAACACCTGCATGTACCTGTAAACCAGATGTAGCCACACATATTTCTAAGTATCACGCCCATTCACCTTATGCCAAGTGGCCGGTTCCGTGCCCATGACCGATCCGATGCACAAAACTTGTAACCAATGCATTGCATATGAGTATATGCAGTAGCCAATCATATGCCCGTTTCACGTGGGGTTTGAGAATACACGCATATGCGCTTTTGCAAAGCAGCTCTCAAAAACAGCCCTCGGTTATATGAAACTTTGTTTCCAAGTGCTGCACCATGAAGTCCCAGGACTGACTACCAGGCACTCGAACATGTCCTAACATCAACACTCCTCCTCGAGTTCATGGTTTAGACCAACTCGATCCAAGATCAATTCTGTCATAGCAGGGCTAAGTGGCTTAGTGAGTATGTCAGCATCGTTGTCCTCACTTGGCACATATTCCACACTTATCACCTTGCTCTTGACAAACTCCCGGATAAAGTGTATCTTCACGTCAATGTGTTTGGCACGTCCAGAGGGGCAACGCTCACCAATGGCCCACTCAATCGCACATTGATTATCTGAGCGTAGTGGAGTACTATCATTAACCAATAATCCACATTCTCCAAGTCCTCGAGATATCCACATTAGCTCTTGACTTGCCATCACTAATGCGTAGTACTCAGACTCGCCTGTAGACAATGCCACCGACGCCTGCTTACGGGCACCGTAGAAACAAACACATGACCCAAGTTTGATCATAAAGCCAGACAAAGACTTCCGATCAGTGGTATCACCTGCGTAATCAGAGTCAACATAACCATTCAGCAGGAGGTTCCCAGAGTGATACACAAGTCCATGGTGAGTAGTGCCACGTAAATACCTCAGAACGCAGTTCACCGCTCGATGACAATATCGAGTTGGTGCTTTCTGGAAGCGTGCTAAGATAAGTACAGGTGCCAATATGTCCAAACGGGTGCGTGATGCCAGTTACAGCAGAGACCCGATCATCTGCTGATACAACTGGACTTCATACGGTGACTTATCCTCCTCCACATCAAGTGAAGAAAAAAATTATTCCACCATTGGGCTCCGTGAAGGCTTGCTATACTCAAGTCCAAACCGCCGTAACATGCCACTGACATACAACGGCTGTGCAAATTTCACACCTAGCAGTTGGCCATTGGAGTTCAGGTTCCAGGTTAAGTCAACACCAAGATACATTCTGACACGAGTCTCAACGTGTAAGTCATACAACGACTTGAGCTCCTCCAAGATCTGAGAACGTTGTTCGGCACTAGGGGTAAATATGAGAAGGTCATCCACGTATACCAGGATGTATGCATAAGTGTCAGCAGGTAACTTGCGCCTGAAAACACATGGTGCACTGGGTAATTCTTCAAAACCTATGCCTTTAATGTGTGTGCTGAACTTCGTGTGCCATGCCAGATGAGCCTGCTTAAGCCCGTATATAGCCTTTAGCAGTTTGTAGCATTATGATTTGAGACCCGGAATGCGACGCGGTGACGTCAACCACACGTCTTCCTTGAGGTCACCATTAAGAAATGCGGTCTTTATGTCAACCTGGGCAACAAACATCTGCAAGCACAACATCAGGTACAAGAACATGCGAACCAAATTGAACGAAGCAACTGGTGCACACGTCTCTTAGTAGTCCTCATCATATGTCTGGTGGTTGCCTCCAGCCACTATTCGAGCTCAAAATCGGTAAACGCAGTCATCTGCATCACGTTTCACCTTCAGTATGACATGCGTTGGCAGGGGCTGGGACTTTGGTGAGTCATCCACAACCCATGTAGCATTGTCCTCTAAAGATGTCAACTCGTCATCAATAGCATGCAGCCATTTCTTTCTTTCAGTTGGGGTTGCGGACAGTGCTTCTTTGAGTGAGGGATCATCACTCGTGGTAACCTCAACCTCAGATTTGGCCGTGCCGGCCATATGCCACCAGCATTGTGGTGCACGCCTGGTGCCACGAGGTTAGCGTGACTGTGACTCAGAGTCATCATTTACTTGTTCAATGTCACCTTCATCGCCATTTGACCCCTCTTCATCACTAGAACTGTGCTCGGCATCATCAATGTTTGATGTTTCAGGGTCAACCATCATGTCTGTAGCTGCCTCAGGGTGGTCTATGGTACCATTTTCTGAGGTTGACATGACGTCCTCAACATCGTCAACAGAGAACTCATCCGACCTGATGGCATCCATATCATCCTCAGAACTATAAGTATAATCTGATGTACTCTCTTCATCCATATAGTTGCTAAGATATGGTGCACCAGGGAACCTAGACTCATCAAAGGTGACATGACGTGACCGTACTACTCGAGGAATATGGTCGTCATCACTAACTAGAACCTCGTAAACACCATGCTCAAGAGTCTGCAAGTACACTCTCTCAAGTGCACGAGACCCGAACTTGGTTCCCGGATTCATTTTTAATACGTATGCACCACATCCGAATACTCTGACATACGTCAAAGAAGGCCTAGTTTCAGTCAGTAGGACATGCGGTGTTACGCCAGTCGTGGAGTGCGGCACTCTATTGCGAACATAAATAACATTTTTTAGTGCATAAGACCACAAATATTCTGGAAGATTTGCTTGAATGAGCAAGGCTCGGGCAGCTTCACCCATAGTGCGATTGATGTGCTCTGCAATAGCATTATGTTCCGGGGTACACGGTGGAGAAAACGATACCTCCTGGAGACCATTCTTGGGATTCTCTTGCAAGGCAATGTACTCTTCTGCATTATCAGAGTGCAGCTTTCGAGTAAGCACATGCTCTCCTCCAAGCTGTTTGAGCTTCTGCCTCACACCCAAGAACACTTGTGCAATCTCAGACCTATGCATCATGAACCCAATTACTGCATATCGCGAGTGATCATCCACAAATCCAGATGCATACCGGAATCGATCTGGGAACGATGGCACTAATGGACCCATAATGTCTGAGTGCACAATGTCTCCAACGTTGTCAGATCTTTCAAACTTGCCCAGAAATGGCAGTTTATGTGCTTTGCCAAGCTGACACGATCGACATATCTCCTCCATGCACTTGAGTTTTGGGACTCCGTCGACATGTTCATGAACCTTTTGTAGGTCATGCTCATTCATATGTGCCAGTCTGCGATGCCACAATGTACTTGTGCTGTCGTCTGTTGCAGAAAGCATCTTGGATGTATCCCAATGGTCAATGGGGTTGGGTAGCATGTGTAGACGGGAACGATTATGACGAGTCCCACGTCCAATGTCAAACCCGTCCTCATGTTATAGGGTTACCTGCTTACCACAGAACCGTGACTGGATACCCTTGTCAGCTAAGCGACCTACAGATACTAGGTTATATCCAAGATTCGGAACTAGCAGCACTTTCGACAACCTGAGGTTCACATCCAAGAAGGGTAGTATGACATCTCCTTGTTGCTCGGCATTAACCGTGGTGTTGTCAGCTACCTCAATTGTCTTCTCTGGTATGTCAATCAGTGTGTCTGGAACGAAAGCAGATACAGAACAGAAGAAATGAGACGTAGCACCACTGTCCGCATAAGTGTAGAGTGACTAATAGCTGGTGGTACCACTGAAGACTTTTTACTAGCAACACCAGCACTCTCAACTGCGGACGCTCTAATAGATGACTTCTCAGAACGCTTTGGCTTCTCAACTGCGTTCACCCTCAGCTGGTCCAAGATTTCTTTGGGCAGATGGTTGTCAGGGTTGTCTGGATTCACGTGACATCGGTCTTGAGTACGTCCATCACGGTCGCAGAAGGTGCAGTGGTACCCGTTTCTGCTTCCAGCAGCATACGCACGAACAGTGGGGTCGTTAACAGTGGTCGAATCTGACGCGTTACCATCATTTTCATTACCAATCGATGATCTGCTGTGTCCACTTATACGGGCACCACCCTTGTTCCTGTTCTTTTTGCGATTATGACCTCTACTGGAACTACCTGAACCCATTTGACGAGCATTATATTCATCAATCAGGGTTGTCGCCACATAGTCCCATGTCAGTTCGGAGATCTCCTTGTTCTTAAGTGCTGCTGCAGTTGACTCCAAAGAGCAGTTGGGGTCAATAGAGGCCAGAAGTATCGGTTCCTTGTGAGACTAGGTATAGCCGCATCCTTGCCCATGCGGTCCAGCTGCGAGAACAGATAGGCAAACTGGTCCACATACTCAGACATGTTTTGGCCTTTGTATGACATTCTGAACAGCTGAAACTGCACAGCTATACGAGACACAGTCCTGTTTGAGGCATATCTCGCATCAAGTAGTTGAAGCATGCGACCAGGGTCATCATCCACATCCATGACTACACGCAGTGGGGCATCAACAAGTGCACAAATGATGATTGCACATGCCTTTTTCGCGCTTTGCAAGTATACGGGAGGGTGTCTGGGTCGCACTAGAAGCAGACGCTTGTGTCATTGTGGCACTAGATTGTTGGCAGTAGTACCTGTGCTCTCACTGAAAACCAAATGTTCCGGGGAGCATGGGCTGGTTTGGAGGGTACCTCTGCAAATGCGCATATGCGCATGTGCGCGAGCCCAACGTGAAACTGGCTTCTGATTGGCTACTGCAAATGTACATATGCAACGTGGTGCGTACAAGTGGTATGGCATAACTGGATCGGTTGGACACACCCACGTGTCCAGCTACTACAGTGGTCACAGTGTACGTTGTGTGCACGGGATACTGGTGAAGTGGTTGAGACCTGGTACAAGTGGTACAGCAGTGGTTGGTACAATGGTAAGGTGCGTGTTGGCAGTAGTACCTGTGCTGTCACTGAAAACCAAATGTTCCGGGGAGCATGGGCTGTTTTAGAGGGTACCTCTGCAAAAGCGCATATGCGCGTGTGCGCGAACCCAACTTGAAACTGGCTTCTGATTGGCTACTGCAAATGTACATATGCAACGTGGTGCGTACAAGTGGTATGGCATAACTGGATCGGTTGGACACACCCACGTGTCCAGCTACTACAGTGGTCACAGTGTACGTTGTGTGCACGGGATACTGGTGAAGTGGTTGACACCTGGTACAAGTGGTACAGCAGTGGTTGGTACAATGGTAAGGTGCGCATGCACTGTCAACAGGTTTACACATGCACGGGTATATTGATGACGTGGGTGTTGTGTGCATTGCCACGTGATGACATTGCACTAACACCACAGGTTACGTGCCGACTTACCGTGACGTGTTGACTTACCGTGATGTGTTGGCATGTGCTGGCGTGTGTTGGAGTCGTGAATTTGTGCCTTGTCATGGTCATGTGTATGCACGTAACTATTACGGAACGTTGGTGCGTTAGTGTGCGTTGATGTAATGAGGTTGTGCTGAGCTGGCTATGTCATGTTAGATGATGATTGGTAGTATTGAGTGTCCCTGCTTAGTGGTTTAGGTTTTACTTGTAGTTGGTGTTCCCGCGCAATTCGAGTTTAGAGTGGTATATAAGATGTGCCTGAAGGACCTCCTTGTAAATCCAAGCCAGAGCTGGCGAACTTCCCTTCCATCCCCTGAACTTCCTTACAACTTTCAACAGGTTATGGGCCCAGCCCCGCTGACCGCTGCCGCTATCCCTTTCAGTATCGTTCGTCTGTCGCCGCTCTCCCTCACCGCCGTCCATCAGTTTCGCTGTTGTTGCCTCTTTCGTCGTTGCGTCGGGTGTTTTGATCCCATTGTTGGTCGGTGTTGGTCATTCTCCTTTGGTTTGCGTTCCTCCCTGAGGGCGTTGGGGTGGTAGTGGTTCCACGTTTACTTCCTATCGTTGTTGAGTTGGGCCTCCGTTGTTGCCCGTGTTGTCGATCGCTATCTACTTTGTGTGTGACACTCCCTCTATCTTGTGTTTTGGGATCCCCGAGTCGTTTGTCGGGTCGTATCCGTGAGGTCGAGTCGGTCTAGTTTCGAAGTCTGGGCTCTGTGATCGTGTGCTCAGCAGTTGTTTGTTTTTCGTGTTTCTTAATCATCATCTGGTGTCCAGTGCGACGAGCGGTTGATCCGGGTTACTTTGGGTGATTCCAGGTATCCGGGGACGTGAGCCTGGCGGCTTGAACCAAAGCGGGTGTACTGTCGAGCGGCTTCCCACCGGTCCATTTGGACAGATAACGGTGACGGTCGTTAAGACCTGGTAAGTTCAGCGGGTGCATCTGTGGACGGGGTGCCGTGGCGTACTGCGATGGTGCGGGTGATTGAATTATTTGTTTTGATCCTGACTGCGTGTCGGGATTCTTGGGCTGTTGCGAAGGTATATTCCATAACGAGCTTTTGATCCGTGCATCTGACCCTTGGGCGTTTGTGCGGGGAGGCGACGTGGCGTAGGCTGACCTCCTTCTTAGGATCAGGCCGCGTGTGACCTTAAGTGGTTGCGCGTTAGCAGCGTACTTTGGTTGCCATAGTAGCTTCAGTTTCGAGGTCGCGCAAGTTCTTGCAAGAGGCCAGAAAGGGTTATACTTGGTGAAGGCATATCTTGGGTCATTAACGATCCTCTGGAAGCCTCGTAGAGAGCGACGCATCTTCTCCTTAGACGTAGGAGAGGGAAGACAGAAGAAGACGTCTTGTACCCGGAGCATCTCCAGGGGCCAGGGGTCCGACACCCTAGGGTAGCGGAGGTAGTTTCTCCCGTCAGTGCGCCCGAATTTGAAGTTTTGTTGTTGTTGTTGTCGTTGTTTTTGTTGTTATTGTTGTCGTTGTTTTTGTTGTTATTGTTGTCGTTGTTGCCATTTTTGTACTACTTAAGTGCCGTAGGTCTTTCATCGCACCTGTGCTGTTTGTTGACATCTACCAAGCATGGATTCATTCGGTGGCATCAAGATTGAAAAGTTGGGCGAGGATAACTTCCATGTATGGAAGCAAAAGGTTGAGTTGCTGCTTGCACACAAGGACCTCGATGACCATCTTGAATCAACCAGGCCTACGGACGATGACGAGTTGTCAGCATGGAAGAAGAAAGACGCCAAGGCCAGGGCTGTTATTGGTCTCAGCATCAGTGATGAGCATTTGGACCATGTGAGGGATACCGAGAATGCTGCGGAAATGTGGAAAGCCATTTGCGATGTGTTCCAGCGTAAAACGCTGCTCAACCGAATCAATGCAAGACGTGCCTTCTACACAGCCAAGATGCGAGATGATGAGAAAATGTTATACTTCATCAATCGTGTTCGTCATCTTGCATCGGATCTGAAGAGCATGGACGTAGTGGTTGAGGAAGAAGACATCGCTATGGCAATCCTAAGTGGGCTACCAGACCGCTTCGAACACCTCATTGTCGCTATTGACACCACGATTGGTGATCAAGAGGAACAGCGAATGAACGATCGTGCCAAGGAGGACTCCGGAAGTGACACGGCTTTGGTCGGTGCGCAGTCACGAAAGAAGTCCATGGTGTGCTACTACGGTGGTAAGAAGGGGCATATCCAGAGAAACTGTTTCAAGAGACAACGTGACGAAGCTAGCAAAGAGCAGAGTGCTGCCGCAAACCCAGCTGTGCAGACCGATCTCGGCAACGAGAAACGAGGATGTGACAGTGACTCTGACTTTGTTTGTCTCATTGCGACAGGTTCTGTGGAAGAAAGTATCAGTGACTGGATCATTGACTCTGGTGCCACCGCCCATATGACGTATGACAAGTCCATGTTTGACAGTTATAGCAAAAGAGAGTCTGCCGGTGTGAGTATCGGCAATGACTCGAAGCTGGAGTCACTTGGTCATGGCAGTGTCCACCTCGATCTCGCTGTTGAAGGGCGTAAGAGCAAGTGCCGGTTGGGTGAAGTAGTGCACGTACCGAATTTAAGGTATCATCTGCTGTCAGTGTCTGCGATGTGTGACCTGGGTGCGCGAGTGGTGTTTGACAAAACCAAAGTATGTGTATACAAAGGCAACACCATGATCGCCCAGGGCCGTCGCATCAAAGAACTGTACTACCAATATACCGTGATTGAAGTACCAGAAGACATGGACAACGCACTTGTGACTGACCTGTCACTATGGCATGCTCGAATGGCTCATGTGAATGTGGATGGTATCAAACATATGGCTCGTAACGGTGTTGTGTCAGGGCTGAATGTGGACTTGAATCAATCGATGGATGTGTGTGACTCTTGTGTAGTGGGAAAATCTACACGTGCTCCAACTCCCAAGCAAGGGGGGGAACGGGCTTCGCACCCATTGGACCTAGTGCATTCGGACATTTGTGGTCCAATCCAAGTAGGTTCCTTGGGAGGTTCACGCTACTTCGTCACATTCATCGATGATCACTCCCGTTTTTGCTTCTTGTACATGCTCAAGACCAAGGATGAGGTGTTCCACGTGTTCGTGAAGTGGCTCAAGATGGTTCAAAATCAGAGTGACCGACATGTGAAAACCATCACCGCACGTGAGTCTGTGCTACATGCGTTACGCACAGACAATGCTGGTGAATATGTGTCAAAGAAGTTTTCACAAGAGCTTGAACGTCACGGTATTGAACATCAGCGAACGGTGCCTTACAATCTACATCAGAATGGTCTGGCCGAACGCTTCAACCGAACACTCATGGACTTGGTGAGATCGATGCTGCATCACAAGAAACTGCCAAAGAGCTTCTGGGCTGAAGCATTGAGCGTTGCAGTGTATGTGCGCAATCGAGTCTCCTGCAAGGCCCTTCCGAGTGACGTGACACCACTCGAGATGTGGAGTGGATATGAACCTGACTTGAGCAATCTGCGTGTGTTCGGTAGCCGGTGCTGGTACAAAGTGGTGGACCACAAGCTGAAGAAGCTGGAGCAACGTGCCGTGGAGGCGATCTTTATTGGGTACACATCTGGATCGAACGGTTATAAACTGTGGGATGCGCAAAAGAAGAAGGTGGTTGTGTCGAGAGATGTGAGGTTTGACGAATGTAGTGGTTCAGATCAAGGTACTGACCACGTTGATGATGACGAATATGCTGAGATCGACATCTCGGACAAGCCGAAATCAAACATCACCTCCACCTCTACTACACCCACCGATGCTGCCCAAGTTGAACCCGCTGCACCAGATACTGCACCAGAAGAAGCTTCAGGCAGTGGCCACGATGAGCCCACAGCTCAGACAGAAGTTGAGCCAGACGTACCAGATCCACCACCACTTCGGAGATCCACTCGTGAGCGTAGAGCGCCTACCTCGTGGTGGCGCGGAACTGCCCTACTCACTGCCAGTGATGACATCCCATCCTCATACTCGGATGCGGTGTCACGTCCTGATTCAAAAGCGTGGACCAAGGCCATGAACAGTGAGTACGAGTCTCTGATGGAGCATGACACATGGGAGTTAGTGCCAAGGCCAGCTGACAGCAACGTGATATCATCCAAGTGGGTATTTGTGCAAAAATATGAGGCTGGCGACAACGATGAACCGACAGTGAGGTACAAGGCTCGTGTGGTGGCTCGAGGGTTTCTGCAGATCGAAGGTGTAGACTTCTCCGAGACGTATGCACCAGTGGTCAAATTCACATCCATTAGAATGATTCTGTCCATTGTAGCAGTGCAGAACTATCATCTGCACCAGATGGATGTGAAGACTGCATTCTTGAATGGCGACCTGGAAGAGACTGTGTACATGGAGCAGCCGGACGGATTCATCAAACCTGGGAACGAGGACTTGGTATGCCTTCTCAAGAAAGCCATCTATGGGCTACGACAGGCATCAAGGCAGTGGTTTGCAAAGATGTACTTGTTCCTCGTTGGTTGGATGGGTCTGAAGCCAAACGTTGCAGACGAGTGCGTCTACACCGGAGAGGTACTGGGAGCGCTTGTGATCATTGCTCTTTATGTGGACGACTTGCTCATTGCGAGTCCAAGTATGGATACAATGAATCGCGTAAAGCGTGAACTGTCAAAACGTTTTCAGATGAAGGATCTCTATGAAGCGCGCATGGTACTTGGGTTCGAGATCGATCGTGATCGATCCAAAAGACTGCTGTACCTGACACAGTCTGCATACACGCGTAAGGTCTTAGAACGTTTTTGCATGTTGCAGTGCAACCCAATGGACACTCCCATGGACTCCGGTGTTGACCTCACTAAGGTAGAAGAGCCTCTGACGAACATCCCGTATCGCCAGGTGATCGGTTGTCTGATGTATTTCTCTGTTGGCACTCGACCGGACATCTCGTTTGCAGTGTCCAAGCTAGCCAAGTATATCGAGAAACCTGGAGAGACTCATTGGAAAGCGGTCAAGCGTGTTCTGGGTTACCTCAATGGCACTCGCTCCTTCGGACTTACTTATGGCACCACGACTGATACTCAGCTCTATGGATACGTAGACTCTGACTGGGCAGGTGATACATCCAACCGCAAGTCCACCAGTGGGTATGTGTTCATGATGTGCGGTGCTCCGGTGTCTTGGAGCTTGCGCCAACAGGAAGTAGTTGCATTGTCCAGCGCGGAGGCTGAGTATGTGAGTCTGTGCAGTGGGACGAAGGAGGCAATCTGGCTGAGACGACTGTGGAGTGGCATTGGCAACGCAAGCGGACTACACGTGGATGAGTCAGTGACGGTAATGGTTGAGCCCACAACTGTGTACGTGGGCAACCAAGGTTGCATTGACCTTGCTCGAAATGGAGTTGTGAACAAGCGTACTAAGCACATTGATATTCGCTTTCACTTCACCAGAGAGGCTCTACGCAACAAAGCCGTCCAGTTGCAGTACTGTTCCACGGAAGACATGGTTGCCGATATGCTGACGAAAGCGCTCGGTCGAGTTAAGCTGGCAAGGTTCCGCGGTGACTGTGGCTTGCTCCCCTTAGACCTTTGAAGTCAGTGACAGAGGGGGGGTGTTGGCAGTAGTACCTGTGCTGTCACTGAAAACAAAATGTTCCGGGGAGCATGGGCTGTTTTAGAGGGTACCTCTGCAAAAGCGCATATGCGCGTGTGCGCGAACCCAACGTGAAACTGGCTTCTGATTGGCTACTGCAAATGTACATATGCAACGTGGTGCGTACAAGTGGTATGGCATAACTGGATCGGTTGGACACACCCACGTGTCCAGCTACTACAGTGGTCACAGTGTACGTTGTGTGCACGGGATACTGGTGAAGTGGTTGAGACCTGGTACAAGTGGTACAGCAGTGGTTGGTACAATGGTAAGGTGCGTGTTGGCAGTAGTACCTGTGCTGTCACTGAAAACCAAATGTTCCGGGGAGCATGGGCTGTTTTAGAGGGTACCTCTGCAAAAGCGCATATGCGCGTGTGCGCGAACCCAACTTGAAACTGGCTTCTGATTGGCTACTGCAAATGTACATATGCAACGTGGTGCGTACAAGTGGTATGGCATAACTGGATCGGTTGGACACACCCACGTGTCCAGCTACTACAGTGGTCACAGTGTACGTTGTGTGCACGGGATACTGGTGAAGTGGTTGAGACCTGGTACAAGTGGTACAGCAGTGGTTGGTACAATGGTAAGGTGCGCATGCACTGTCAACAGGTTTACACATGCACGGGTATATTGATGACGTGGGTGTTGTGTGCATTGCCACGTGATGACATTGCACTAACACCACAGGTTACGTGCCGACTTACCGTGACGTGTTGACTTACCGTGATGTGTTGGCATGTGCTGGCGTGTGTTGGAGTCGTGAATTTGTGCCTTGTCATGGTCATGTGTATGCACGTAACTATTACGGAACGTTGGTGCGTTAGTGTGCGTTGATGTAATGAGGTTGTGCTGAGCTGGCTATGTCATGTTAGATGATGATTGGTAGTATTGAGTGTCCCTGCTTAGTGGTTTAGGTTTTACTTGTAGTTGGTGTTCCCGCGCAATTCGAGTTTAGAGTGGTATATAAGATGTGCCTGAAGGACCTCCTTGTAAATCCAAGCCAGAGCTGGCGAACTTCCCTTCCATCCCCTGAACTTCCTTACAACTTTCAACAGGTTATGGGCCCAGCCCCGCTGACCGCTGCCGCTATCCCTTTCAGTATCGTTCGTCTGTCGCCGCTCTCCCTCACCGCCGTCCATCAGTTTCGCTGTTGTTGCCTCTTTCGTCGTTGCGTCGGGTGTTTTGATCCCATTGTTGGTCGGTGTTGGTCATTCTCCTTTGGTTTGCGTTCCTCCCTGAGGGCGTTGGGGTGGTAGTGGTTCCACGTTTACTTCCTATCGTTGTTGAGTTGGGCCTCCGTTGTTGCCCGTGTTGTCGATCGCTATCTACTTTGTGTGTGACACTCCCTCTATCTTGTGTTTTGGGATCCCCGAGTCGTTTGTCGGGTCGTATCCGTGAGGTCGAGTCGGTCTAGTTTCGAAGTCTGGGCTCTGTGATCGTGTGCTCAGCAGTTGTTTGTTTTTCGTGTTTCTTAATCATCATCTGGTGTCCAGTGCGACGAGCGGTTGATCCGGGTTACTTTGGGTGATTCCAGGTATCCGGGGACGTGAGCCTGGCGGCTTGAACCAAAGCGGGTGTACTGTCGAGCGGCTTCCCACCGGTCCATTTGGACAGATAACGGTGACGGTCGTTAAGACCTGGTAAGTTCAGCGGGTGCATCTGTGGACGGGGTGCCGTGGCGTACTGCGATGGTGCGGGTGATTGAATTATTTGTTTTGATCCTGACTGCGTGTCGGGATTCTTGGGCTGTTGCGAAGGTATATTCCATAACGAGCTTTTGATCCGTGCATCTGACCCTTGGGCGTTTGTGCGGGGAGGCGACGTGGCGTAGGCTGACCTCCTTCTTAGGATCAGGCCGCGTGTGACCTTAAGTGGTTGCGCGTTAGCAGCGTACTTTGGTTGCCATAGTAGCTTCAGTTTCGAGGTCGCGCAAGTTCTTGCAAGAGGCCAGAAAGGGTTATACTTGGTGAAGGCATATCTTGGGTCATTAACGATCCTCTGGAAGCCTCGTAGAGAGCGACGCATCTTCTCCTTAGACGTAGGAGAGGGAAGACAGAAGAAGACGTCTTGTACCCGGAGCATCTCCAGGGGCCAGGGGTCCGACACCCTAGGGTAGCGGAGGTAGTTTCTCCCGTCAGTGCGCCCGAATTTGAAGTTTTGTTGTTGTTGTTGTCGTTGTTTTTGTTGTTATTGTTGTCGTTGTTTTTGTTGTTATTGTTGTCGTTGTTGCCATTTTTGTACTACTTAAGTGCCGTAGGTCTTTCATCGCACCTGTGCTGTTTGTTGACATCTACCAAGCATGGATTCATTCGGTGGCATCAAGATTGAAAAGTTGGGCGAGGATAACTTCCATGTATGGAAGCAAAAGGTTGAGTTGCTGCTTGCACACAAGGACCTCGATGACCATCTTGAATCAACCAGGCCTACGGACGATGACGAGTTGTCAGCATGGAAGAAGAAAGACGCCAAGGCCAGGGCTGTTATTGGTCTCAGCATCAGTGATGAGCATTTGGACCATGTGAGGGATACCGAGAATGCTGCGGAAATGTGGAAAGCCATTTGCGATGTGTTCCAGCGTAAAACGCTGCTCAACCGAATCAATGCAAGACGTGCCTTCTACACAGCCAAGATGCGAGATGATGAGAAAATGTTATACTTCATCAATCGTGTTCGTCATCTTGCATCGGATCTGAAGAGCATGGACGTAGTGGTTGAGGAAGAAGACATCGCTATGGCAATCCTAAGTGGGCTACCAGACCGCTTCGAACACCTCATTGTCGCTATTGACACCACGATTGGTGATCAAGAGGAACAGCGAATGAACGATCGTGCCAAGGAGGACTCCGGAAGTGACACGGCTTTGGTCGGTGCGCAGTCACGAAAGAAGTCCATGGTGTGCTACTACGGTGGTAAGAAGGGGCATATCCAGAGAAACTGTTTCAAGAGACAACGTGACGAAGCTAGCAAAGAGCAGAGTGCTGCCGCAAACCCAGCTGTGCAGACCGATCTCGGCAACGAGAAACGAGGATGTGACAGTGACTCTGACTTTGTTTGTCTCATTGCGACAGGTTCTGTGGAAGAAAGTATCAGTGACTGGATCATTGACTCTGGTGCCACCGCCCATATGACGTATGACAAGTCCATGTTTGACAGTTATAGCAAAAGAGAGTCTGCCGGTGTGAGTATCGGCAATGACTCGAAGCTGGAGTCACTTGGTCATGGCAGTGTCCACCTCGATCTCGCTGTTGAAGGGCGTAAGAGCAAGTGCCGGTTGGGTGAAGTAGTGCACGTACCGAATTTAAGGTATCATCTGCTGTCAGTGTCTGCGATGTGTGACCTGGGTGCGCGAGTGGTGTTTGACAAAACCAAAGTATGTGTATACAAAGGCAACACCATGATCGCCCAGGGCCGTCGCATCAAAGAACTGTACTACCTATGTACCGCGATTGAAGTACCAGAAGACATGGACAACGCACTTGTGACTGACCTGTCACTATGGCATGCTCGAATGGCTCATGTGAATGTGGATGGTATCAAACATATGGCTCGTAACGGTGTTGTGTCAGGGCTGAATGTGGACTTGAATCAATCGATGGATGTGTGTGACTCTTGTGTAGTGGGAAAATCTACACGTGCTCCAACTCCCAAGCAAGGGGGGGAACGGGCTTCGCACCCATTGGACCTAGTGCATTCGGACATTTGTGGTCCAATCCAAGTAGGTTCCTTGGGAGGTTCACGCTACTTCGTCACATTCATCGATGATCACTCCCGTTTTTGCTTCTTGTACATGCTCAAGACCAAGGATGAGGTGTTCCACGTGTTCGTGAAGTGGCTCAAGATGGTTCAAAATCAGAGTGACCGACATGTGAAAACCATCACCGCACGTGAGTCTGTGCTACATGCGTTACGCACAGACAATGCTGGTGAATATGTGTCAAAGAAGTTTTCACAAGAGCTTGAACGTCACGGTATTGAACATCAGCGAACGGTGCCTTACAATCCACATCAGAATGGTCTGGCCGAACGCTTCAACCGAACACTCATGGACTTGGTGAGAGTCGATGCTGCATCACAAGAAACTGCCAAAGAGCTTCTGGGCTGAAGCATTGAGCGTTGCAGTGTATGTGCGCAATCGAGTCTCCTGCAAGGCCCTTCCGAGTGACGTGACACCACTCGAGATGTGGAGTGGATATGAACCTGACTTGAGCAATCTGCGTGTGTTCGGTAGCCGGTGCTGGTACAAAGTGGTGGACCACAAGCTGAAGAAGCTGGAGCAACGTGCCGTGGAGGCGATCTTTATTGGGTACACATCTGGATCGAACGGTTATAAACTGTGGGATGCGCAAAAGAAGAAGGTGGTTGTGTCGAGAGATGTGAGGTTTGACGAATGTAGTGGTTCAGATCAAGGTACTGACCACGTTGATGATGACGACTATGCTGAGATCGACATCTCGGACAAGCCGAAATCAAACATCACCTCCACCTCTACTACACCCACCGATGCTGCCCAAGTTGAACCCGCTGCACCAGATACTGCACCAGAAGAAGCTTCAGGCAGTGGCCACGATGAGCCCACAGCTCAGACAGAAGTTGAGCCAGACGTACCAGATCCACCACCACTTCGGAGATCCACTCGTGAGCGTAGAGCGCCTACCTCGTGGTGGCGCGGAACTGCCCTACTCACTGCCAGTGATGACATCCCATCCTCATACTCGGATGCGGTGTCACGTCCTGATTCAAAAGCGTGGACCAAGGCCATGAACAGTGAGTACGAGTCTCTGATGGAGCATGACACATGGGAGTTAGTGCCAAGGCCAGCTGACAGCAACGTGATATCATCCAAGTGGGTATTTGTGCAAAAATATGAGGCTGGCGACAACGATGAACCGACAGTGAGGTACAAGGCTCGTGTGGTGGCTCGAGGGTTTCTGCAGATCGAAGGTGTAGACTTCTCCGAGACGTATGCACCAGTGGTCAAATTCACATCCATTAGAATGATTCTGTCCATTGTAGCAGTGCAGAACTATCATCTGCACCAGATGGATGTGAAGACTGCATTCTTGAATGGCGACCTGGAAGAGACTGTGTACATGGAGCAGCCGGACGGATTCATCAAACCTGGGAACGAGGACTTGGTATGCCTTCTCAAGAAAGCCATCTATGGGCTACGACAGGCATCAAGGCAGTGGTTTGCAAAGATGTACTTGTTCCTCGTTGGTTGGATGGGTCTGAAGCCAAACGTTGCAGACGAGTGCGTCTACACCGGAGAGGTACTGGGAGCGCTTGTGATCATTGCTCTTTATGTGGACGACTTGCTCATTGCGAGTCCAAGTATGGAGACAATGAATCGCGTAAAGCGTGAACTGTCAAAACGTTTTCAGATGAAGGATCTCAGTGAAGCGCGCATGGTACTTGGGTTCGAGATCCATCGTGATCGATCCAAAAGACAGCTGTACCTGACACAGTCTGCATACACGCGTAAGGTCTTAGAACGTTTTTGCATGTTGCAGTGCAAACCAATGGACACTCCCATGGACTCCGGTGCTTGACCTCACTAAGGTAGAAGAGCCTCTGACGAACATCCCGTATCGCCAGGTGATCGGTTGTCTGATGTATCTCTCTGTTGGCACTCGACCGGACATCTCGTTTGCAGTGTCCAAGCTAGCCAAGTATGTCGAGAAACCTGGAGAGACTCATTGGAAAGCGGTCAAGCGTGTTCTGCGTTACCTCAATGGCACTCGCTCCTTCGGACTTACTTATGGCACCACGACTGATACTCAGCTGTATGGATACGTAGACTCTGACTGGGCAGGTGATACATCCAACCGCAAGTCCACCAGTGGGTATGTGTTTCATGATGTGCGGTGCTCCTGTGTCTTGGAGCTCGCGCCAACAGGAAGTAGTTGCATTGTCCTAGCGCTGAGGCTGAGTATGTGAGTCTGTGCAGTGGACGAAGGAAGCGATCTGGCTGAGACGACTGTGGAGTGGCATTGGCAACGCAAGTGGACTACACGTGGATGAGTCAGTGACGCTAATGGTTGAGCCCACAACTGTGTACGTGGACAACCAAGGTTGCATCGACCTTGCTCGAAATGGAGTTGTGAACAAGCGTACTAAGCACATTGATATTCGCTTTCACTTCACCAGAGAGGCTCTACGCAACAAAGCCGTCCAGTTGCAGTACTGTTCCACGGAAAGACATGGTTGCCGATATGCTGACGAAAGCGCTCGGTCGAGTTAAGCTGGCAAGGTTCCGCGGTGACTGTGGCTTGCTCCCCTTAGAACTTGTGAAGTCAGTGACAGAGGGGGGGGTGTTGGCAGTAGTACCTGTGCTGTCACTGAAAACAAATGTTCCGGGGAGCATGGGCTGTTTTAGAGGTACCTCTGCAAAAGCGCATATGCGCGTGTGCGCGAACCCAACGTGAAACTGGCTTCTGATTGGCTACTGCA
Organism: Gracilariopsis chorda; assembly: GCA_003194525.1. Classification (NCBI taxonomy): domain Eukaryota; phylum Rhodophyta; class Florideophyceae; order Gracilariales; family Gracilariaceae; genus Gracilariopsis; species Gracilariopsis chorda. Next base: position 317,625 of record NBIV01000062.1, read on the forward strand.
AATGTACATATGCAACGTGGTGCGTAACAAGTGGTATGGCATAACTGGATCGGTTGGACACACCCACGTGTCCAGCTACTACAGTGGTCACAGTGTACGTTGTGGTGCACGGGATACTGGTGAAGTGGTTGACACCTGGTACAAGTGGTACAGCAGTGGGTTGGTACAATGGTAAGGTGCGCATGCACTGTCAACAGGTTTACACATGCACGGGTATTGATGACGTGGGTGTTGTGTGCATTGCCACATGATGACATGGCACTAACACCACAGGTTACGTGCCGACTTACCGTGACGTGTTGACTTACCGTGATGTGTTGGCATGTGCTGGCGTGTGTTGGAGTCGTGAATTTGTGCCTTGTCATGGTCATGTGTATGCACGTAACTATTACGGAACGTTGGTGCGTTGGTGTGCGTTGGTGTAATGAGGTTGTGCTGAGCTGGCTATGTCATGTTAGATGATGATTGGTAGTATTGAGTGTCCCTGCTTAGTGGTTTAGGTTTTACTTGTAGTTGGTGTTCCCGCGCAATTCGAGTTTAGAGTGGTATATAAGATGTGCCTGAAGGACCTCCAAGTAAATCCAAGCCAGAGCTGGCGAACTTCCCTTCCATCCCCTCAACTTCC